>LR738710.1:74125913-74162309 GCA_902687465.1 Secale cereale
GGCGACGGACCGGCGGGGGGGAGTGTTTTCGGGGCGGGCGGGGTGGCGCACCGCCGGCCGCGGGTGGCGGGGAGCGACTGTTTGGCCGGTGGTGGCTGGCGGCTCAGGGGGGTGGAGGTTGAAGATGAACTGCAGGCCCTTGATTTCGTATCCAACGGCTGCAAAATCGATAGACCAGATATGAAAAAAGTCAGTCGACTGACTTGTAGCCTCACCTCTAGTGCATTCAGTTCCGAAAGTAAAATTCAGTTTCGATAGCAAAATTCAGTTTCGACAGTTAAGTTCAGTTTCGATAGTTAAATTCAGTTTCGACAGTTAAGTTCAGAGATGAGCGGCTGACATATACATCTAGCACTTTGTGGTTATGTATTTTATGTCATCTATTGGAGATGCTATTAGAATTCCTCTCAGGTTAACATTGTCTCTCTTGTCCCGCTTCCGCCTCGGCGTCGTACAACTCACCAGAGCTGCTCCAACGACGAAACCCTCCATCACAGCGGAGCAGTACCCCGGGCTCCCTCCCTAGACCCCTAAGATCTTCTTCCCCTCCTCCGACAGTCAAGTCACCCGGAGCATCCTTACCGGCCAACCCAATCACGCTGAGATCGACATGGCTTCGCCAAAGAGGTTGTACACTTCTTGTGGTTTGACTTAATCTCACCATGCTTCTTTGCATCCTGTGATCTTCCAATTCTTGTGAACCAAACACCTAGATTGGCAGAAATCCCGTGTTTTTAAATTCTCCATTTTGCACGTGCATTCCTATCCTATTCCTGTCTATTTCCTATCCCTGCATTGTTAGAATCCTCAAATTCAAACAAGCCCTTACACAATTACTTCTGTTACAGATATGTGTCAAAGAAAATCTTGTGTGGTTTGTCCTGCTCCTGCGGTGCTGTGTTCCACCCCAGCTCAGCTGCTCCAACGACAGAAGGGTTCACCACAGCAGGGATCCGCTCTCTAGACTGTCTTTCGCCGCCTAAGATCTTCTTCCCCGCCGCCGGCAGCCACGACAACTGCATTACCATCATCAACTGAGCAGATGACCTTGAGGACTACACGGGTCCGCAAGAGAGGTCGCACTCTTCCGTGTGTGCTTACGTTATGCATCGCTTAATATGATGACATGCTACTTTATCATCGTGTTCACCTATTAGACTCCGACTTAGGTCCAAACTTATGCTGAAACTTGAGTTTTTAAATGGTTGTGGGGTACATATTGGGGCAACAATCAGTACTATCTGTCTACTATCTGGTTAATCTCGGGTGTCTACTATGAGTTTCATGTTGGGTGAAACAAACATTAAAGGAGCCATTATCTGTATTTTTTAACTAAAGCTATTATCTACCTGCTACCATTGGTTTTGGGTCTATCCACAGTTTGCTACATTCACTCTGGATTTGTGCATGCACTCCTTACATAATCTCACTATGTTTTATTCCTATGCATGTCAGTTATTGTACACAATGGAACTGAACATGTAGAGCAAAAGAGACGAGCCTTGCGTGGCAATAAAATTTCATGCAGACGTCGCTCCATGGTGGGCGCAAAGGCAGTTTAGACATGATTTGTGTGAATGCCACTTGTTTAGTGTCTAATTACCATATATGTGAATTATGCAGTGCCATCTTTTTGCAAGACATTATATATGTGAATTATGCAATGCTATCTTGTTGCAAGGCATTATATATGTGAATTATGCAATGCCATGCTGTTTAGCTGAGCGTCATATTGTGAATTATATGATGCCATCCCTTTTTTTGTATTTCTCACTGCTTTTGTCGACAATGTTTGTATATTCAACTGCTCTTCATGTGCATCAGCCATTTGAATTAGTGATGGATAAATCCGGAGTGAAAACAAGGTCTTCAGAGCAGACAATGCTACCTGGTGAAGCAGATATGTTGCTGGTTATAGATAGCTCTTCATAGGAGGATTCAGAGGCAGATGACTAGTCCTATTATCCCCCTAAGGTGTATGCTCAAACTTGGCAGGGTTATATTACTCATATCATGCATATGTTGTATTGCAATGCTTAGTTTTTACATCATATACATGATATTGAATGACATCTCCTTAGCTGACACATCATATATGCGATTGCCCTCTGCTCACTTCCTTAGTATATAAATCATACTCCCTCCGTCCCATAATGTAAGATGTTTTTTCACACTAGTGTAGTGTCAAAACACGTCTTATATTATGGGACAGAGGGTGTATATTTGAATTATATCATGCCATGATGTTTACATAGACAACATGTATCTGAATTATGGCATGCCAACCCATTTTCTAAAGACATAATATAGTTATATCATCTCATCCTGTTCACATAGTCATCATGTTTTGATTTATGTCATTCTATCCGTGAATTATCAGGCCATCATGTTTCCATCGATGGCAAGTTTGTGATTTCTGGCATGCCAACCACTTTAATAGACACATCGTATAGTTATATCATGTCATCCTATTTACATAGTCATCATATTTTGAAGTATGTCATTCTATCCTGTTTAGTTAGCCATCATACATGTGAAATTGTGTCATGCTATCCTGTTGAATTAGCCATCATATATTTGAAATTATGTCCTGCTATTCTGTTTGGTTAGACAACATAAATGTGAATTATTTCATGCCTTGTTTTCTTCCCTACTATCCATTGCACCTGTCTATATTACAATGTGTGTACATTCATTTACTTTTCTTGTTTATCAGCCATTTCAATTGGAGGGGGTGATGGCAGTATCTGTGGGAGTGAAAACACAGTCTTCAGAAAAGATCGTGCTAACTGTCGATGGAGATAGAACCACGGTTGTACTTGCCCAAGAACCAGCCCCACCATGCTGTTGATGTCCTGGGAACCAGGGTACCCAGACTTGCCAGTCTGCGGGCCGCGACGCGCTCCTACCACGGCCTAGTACGGCCCAGCTGATCGACCAGCTGCCCAAGACCCTCACGAGGAGAACAACGTCAAGACCCCCTTAGGAGCGGCCTCGACAAGGTGCTCCGGAGGGGCGGAGAATCCAAGGCCAAGCCTGCCTCAGAAGGAGGCAGCGACGTAAGCAGTGAAGCACCACGCCAGCGGGTGCCAGCGTCCGCCAGCGGTGCAGTTGCCATTTCGGTGCAAGGGGGACAGCGCGGCCGCAGGTTCCCGAGGAGTAGAACAAAGTTTTCCCCATTGGTGCAACAAGACCGAAGACCGCAAGGACGACAAGGAGGATGTCACCGCCGAGCCCACCATCGCGTCACCGTCTGATCCTTTTGCAGGCGAAGACTGCTTTTTCATGGTAGGAATGTCCTTGTGTTCCGGCTCAAAAATGGCCGTTGTGGGATCCCTTCCCGCCTAAACATTTTGGGGGAAGAGGACCCTCGCCACCTATATAAGTAGCTAGGATCCCCGCTATGAGGAAGAGGAGGAGCAGACCAATAAACTCTGCCGCCACGCAAAGGAGCAGGAACACTTGCCTCCTGACCCTCCTGAGCTCAGGGACCACTGTACTAGTTCATATTCCAGCCCTCCTGAGGCCAATCCACCAAAGCAGGAAGTAGGGTTTTACACCACACGGTGGTCTGAACCTGGGTAAACTCTTGCGTGCTTCATCTGTTGTTTGCTTGAATCTCTTCACTGGGCGAGGGCGAGACGCTAGGTAGATGTGAGTGGGAGAGATCTTTGTTCACGCCCCTGTGTTCGAACTTCTTGGGTTTTGCGAAGCCTGAAATCCAACTTTTGGCACGCCAGGTAGGGGGCGTGTCAAGATCTCGCCTCTCCGACGACCTCGTCCCGCTCTCGTCCGTCGACCCCGCGTCGCCCAGCTTCAACAAACCACGACCACGATGGCGGAGGCACATCAGACGCGTGCGGAAGCCCGTGGCGCCCCCGCCTCTCAGGCGTCGCCCTTCGGCAGCGGGACTCGCCGCCACCCGGCCTTGATCTAGGCCGACGGCACAATGAGCATCACCGACCCGCCACCGGGGGACCGGGACAGCGAGCTCACGGGACCGGCGCGAAATGGCGAACATGAGGGCCGCACTGCTGGTGGCAAGAGAGCTGCTAAGGTGCCGGTTGCTCGATAGCGGCCACGACGCGCTACTCCTCTGGGTGGCCGCGCTCCTCGACGCTGCCAGCACCGGAGCCGAGCCATTCTGCTTCCACACGACGATGCCAGGGACCGGGTGCCGCCTCGACCCTCCACCATCTTCACCGACAGCCATGGAGCGCAAATGAAGCACCGCGAGTGCCTGTGAGGGCCAGCACACGCGGCACCGGCCGTAGGCCTCAGACGGGCAGCATCCCTGGCCCGGAGCTCGACAGGCCAGGGAGACACTCAAGGTACCGCGTCAAGACAGAAAGGGAAGGGAAGGCCCGGGTCAGGCCCTTGTCCCCCCGCGCGTGACCCGTCGCGCATGAGCCCGCCCTGGATTTCACCAGGGGCTCGCTGGCGGCGGGTATGATGCGCGCGGGGAGGGGCCTTGTCCACCTCTGTTCAGCCTCAAGACGCCGTGCCTCCCGGCGTACCATCCCCCGAACTGCGGAGGGTGCATCTGGAGGCGGTATGGCAGCCCGTCCTATGCGCAACAGGAGGGCCCAAGACCGCGGCTCTGTCCCCCTGCTCACGAAATCTCATACCCGCTGGGCCCGACCCTGATTAGGAAGGGCTAAGGGGCCATTAGGAGCGTGGGTAGGGCGGGGTCCCCCTCGCACTTCAGGACGCCGCGTCTCCGGACGACGTTAGCCCCCAGGGGCGAAGCACGCTCGGAGATTGCGTGAGCTGTGCGCCTGGTGCTCGGCAGGGGGGCCTATGCCCAAGGTCCCATCCCCCCATCATGCGCAGTGTCCCACCTCATGAATGCCGCCTTCGGGTGAGTTCATGGCGGGAGAGGACTAGTGCGGGGAACGGCCCTCGAAGCGAAGGGGCGGGCACGTCAGAAGATCTCCGCTCGTAACACTCTCACGTAATAATGAGTGGGGCTGTACACGCCCCGGAGTCCCCGGAGCGTCGCCCTAGGGCCTCGGGGGCTCCCTCCCACGTCCTAGTGGATGCACCATGCTCCACGCTGGCCGTCGACACTGCCCTCCAATGGCTATGCTCACACCCACCGGTGGCAGCCCTATGCTCCGCGCTGGGGAGAAGACTGAAGACCTGCTCAGGGGCCGGACGCGGCCCCCCTTTTCTTTGCCATTCTCCTTTGCCTCCTCTGCATCTGCTTTTTCAAGCCGATCCCGCAGCTGCGTGACTCGTTTCTTGAATAAAGGGGGAGAATTTTTGTCCGTGTTTTGCGATCTTCACTGCGTTTTTCTTCGCCCAGACCATTTTTCGCCTTGCTCGGCTGAGCCGAGCTACGTCCGCGACCCCGCCCTGTCACTCCTCGCGAGGAGGGGCCGGGATGTTGATGGCTTCTCGCCCCTCGTTGGTTACCCCAAGTGGAAGGTTTGAGATGCAGTGTAGCGGTAGTTTTCCCTTGGCAAAGATACCAAGGATCGAATCCCGTGAGACTCCGAGGGTCAACAAGAAGGTGTCAACTGCTAACGGCGCCAGATATTTAGCGGCTGACAGGACCTGCACACAGATACAAATAACTTTGCTCCCAACGAGTACAGAGAGGTTGTCAATCCCTCCGGCCTTGTCGTTTCCAAAGGATCAAACACAAGAGATAATAGTGATAGGTATGACTGCAACTAGTAAATAAGAACAGGAAGTAAATATCGGATGTGATCAGTGATGGTAATATGGACCGGGGTCCCATGATGTTCACTAGTGATGTCTCTCTCCCAAAAGACGATAAAACAGCTAAGCGAGGTAAACGAATTACAGCTGGGCAATTGACAGGATTATGTGCGCAAACCAATGCTAACTATGCTGCAAAGAATGGTAGAGGCTCAAAAGCATGGGCGGTACGCCAAGGCAAGTAGACCGAAATCCATCTGCATCTACTACTAATCATCCACCTTGAGATATCTATCCAGAACATCTCGCTGGTATTAAGTTGCGAGTCCCACCCATAGTGTAAACTCAAAGCAACAGACAACTGCATTAAAAGAACTTTGCGTAAAGTAAACAATCCTTGCACCCGCAAGTACAAGCACCGTTGTTTTCCCCCTTGTGGCAACAACACATCCCCTAGACTCATGTTTCTGTCACTCAAGCTAGTCATCGAGGGGCATGAACCCACAATCAAGCATAACGTTCCCTCTTGGAGTTACTACCTACTACTTGGCCAAAGCAATAAACAGCAACAGAGAACATGCAAGAGTTACTCAAGAACATAAATATAAAAGAGGTAAATCAAATATATTACTCATACACAATCTGAACATAATCTCATAATCCATCAGATCCCAGCAAACTCATCATAGCAACAGCATAAGGATTACATATGTGCCTCGATCATGTAGGGCAGCTCACGAGGTCTAATCGGTGAAGAACAAAGAGGGGAGGAGAATATCACATAGCTACTGGTCATGGACCCATGGTCCAAGGGAGACTACTCACAACACATCCGGGAGGCGTCCATGGTGGTGGAGAAGCTCCCGGTGGTGATCCTCGCCTCCGGCAGGGTGCCGGGAAGAGTTCTCCTGGTGCTCCCGATCTTGGAAGCGCGGCGGCGGCGGAACAGAGATGAGATCGCGAAAAAGGGTTCCGTCCTCGAGGGTTTCGGGACGCGGTGTAAATATATGCCAAAGGGGGGCATCAGCGGAGGTCAGGGGGGCCCAGGCGCCCCCCCCGGCGTGGCCAGGGGTGGGGCCGCCCCCCCCCCAGGGCGCCTGGAGCCCCAATGGCTCCCCTCTGGCCCTACTTTGGCCGCATGGAAGCTTTCGAAACGCTGATTTTTTATATATTTTTCCCGGAATTTTTCTGGCAATTTACGTAATGGGAAAACCTGAAATACAAAAACAGCAGAAAACAGAAACTGGCACTGGGGTGCACTGAGTTAATAGGTTAGTCCAAATATGATCAAAAGTGTATGGAAGTGCATAAATATCATAGCAATATCACACAAAAGAGGCATGGAGCAAGCAGAAATTATAGATACGTTTTGGACGTATCAACAGCCCCAAGCTTAATTCCTGCTCGTCCTCGAGTAGGTAAATGATAACAAGCATAATTTCTGTGGTGACATGCTATCAACCATATAAGAACTTTTCACAGTCACATGACAAATGCTTACTGAGATAATGAATCTCTAGTAATTAAGTTGCCTCATGAGAATATCACAAAGAACTGAAAGTTTTACAATATGATACTGAAACACTCAATAGATTTGTAGTGAGCATGGTGTGCAAATATGACAAAGTGGTACCTCGCTTGCCCCCTTTAGTGAAGCAAAACATAAATGCAGGGGCACCTCCGAAGTTTAAATGACGACTAGATACAATGACTTCAGAATAAACGATATCATAATCATGCAGAAGACAATGGTACTTTGGGACAATGCACATTACACTCAGAATGACAATCATGCTCTCAATAGTTGATGCTTTAAAGAAAGAAGGTGGAGACTATCGAACCGTGGCTTTTGATGGCAAGGTTGAAAACCCGTGGTCGGAAACAAAAACTAAACATGTACCAGAGCTCTTGGTTTTTAAAAACAGAGGTAAAAATTATTATTTTTTGGAATATGCATATTTTGTCAACGAATGCTAGTAGATAACTCAATTACTTCTCGAGCTGGACAAGTTTCGAGGAACGGTTCCCGCACGAGGACGATCACATCCCCTTAATCTCCTTTGTTTATCACTGCCAAAGTTTTCTGATTTCTCATGAACAAAGCGTGAAGGAGGGTTTGTTTGTTGTATATTTTTTAATGAGCCGGGCACACTCTTTGCCAGTTCCTTCTCGTATTAGGGGTTTGCAGATTAGACATGCAATCCCGGGGTGAAACTTGTCCAACATAAAAAGATCATGAATTAACTACTACTTCCTCATGAGCTAAAACAGAGGCACAAAAGAGAAATGCTTTTTTTGAATAATTTCGAGATGGTACATGAAAGTCTTCGTTAGGAATGGCAGGTAATACCATGTATAGGAAGGTATGGTGGACTCATATGGCATAACTGGTTTAAAGGATTTTGGATGCACAAGCAGTCAGTCCGCTTAGTACAGGCGAAGGTTAGCAAAAGACTGGGAGCGACCAACTAAAAGAGCAATGACGGCCATAATCATGCAGAGCGACAAAGCAACATTGAATCGGGCATGGAAGTTATATCGCTACTCAGAAATTAAAGATCATCAAGGCTTGATAGACTTTCTTTACAGTCTTAAATATGCGTGAGCATATGCCAAGTCAATCAAAATAAATTCTTGGAGGAAGATATCACTAAACCATACCACATCATAGGCAAACAAATCATGTTGGTACTTCAATAACACATTAAGAACCCCCCAGCTATTTGAGACTAACCATAAGAAAACATGAATTACTAAGCACCATTATGCACATAGCATTTTTATCATAGACATATCAACCAGTGCAACAGAAGCCAACTCTCTTAACAAGATAAGCATGATAACTCAAGAGAGTTCCACGACCAACTAAACAAAAGCTCTTTAAAAAGAAAGGCATGAAAACTAAGAGCTAAACATGACAGCAGCTATTGAAAGACAAAGAACATACACAGCAAAGATAAGCTTGAAAATCCTATGTTGTGTTCTAGGTTGAAGTGGAGCGTGTTTCTCTCCCACACAAAGAAAGATGGGTTCCAACTCATTATGAACAGCAAGCAAAGATAAAGAAAACTAAAAAGGAAACTAAAAGCAAGACGCTCCAAGCATAGCACATAACACATGAAGTGATTAAAATATAGTGGAACGAAAGACGAACTGATAATGTTGATGGAGAAGGGGATGCACGGGGGCATCCCCAAGCTTAGACGCTTGAGTCTTCTTGAATATTTCTTGGGGGTGCTCGGGGGCATCCCCAAGCTTGAGCGTTTGACACTCCTGAATCTTTTTATCATCTTCCCTCGCACACTTGAAAACTCCCTTCATACATAACTCATCATAATCTGATTAGCGAGGTTAGTACCCATAATAAAATAATTGTTCCTTGCTGGAAATAAGGATATTCTTGAAGGTCTACTGTTTCTCAAGATTGCCAAAAGGTTTTTGCAAAGAAAAAGCAAGTCAAGGTTTGCAAAACGAATGAAAGGCAAAACAGGACAGAATCTGTGAAAAACAGACCAGCAGGTAGTAAATAATTTTTTCGGGGAACTTCTGCAACTCAAATCAAAAAACTCAGAACAGATGCCCGAAAGCCAATTGTATAGAGCACGCTGTCGAAAAAATTCAGACCAAAAAGATGATCTGGTGATTTTATACGAATTTTTCAGTCCAAGGACAGAATCTGTTTCCTGGACAGCATGTCACAACTTTTGAACTTTCTTGCAATCAGAGGCTATACTTGGCACAAAGCTGAAAAGTAAAGATACAATGATGATGCTACTGTAGTAACAAACATCAAGAGACAACAAAAGCAAAATAAAACTTTATTCATTGTGGGCTGCCTCCCAAAAGCGCTTTCTTTTATGCGTTTAAGCTAGGCATAATGCAAAGAGATCAAGTTGTATCAAGAGTGAAAGAATAGCTAGCCCGTATAACGGACTCAAAAGGTAACTTAATCTTCTTTCTAGGGAAGTGTTCCATCCCTTTCTTGAGAGGAAATTGGAATTTTATATTCCCCTCTTTCATGTCAATGATAGCACCAACGGTGCAAAGAAAAGGACGTCCCAAAATAATTGGACAAGAAGGTTCACATTCAATATCCATAATAGTAAAATCAACGGGAACATAATTGTCATTGACAATGATAAGAACATCGTCGATCCTCCCCAAGGGTTTCTTTATGGAAGAATCAACAAGACGAACACCAAAAGAACAAGAATCAAAAGGTTTCAATTTAAGCATATCATATATTCTTTTGGGCATAACGGAGGTACTAGCTCCAACATCACATAAAGCATATCAAGAGAAGTTATTCAACTTAATTTTAATCATAGGATCCCAACCATCTTCTAGCTTTCTAGGTATGGAGGCTTCTACCTTAAGTTTCTCCTCCCTAGCTTTGATGAGAGCATTAGTGATATGCTCGGTGAAGGCAAGGTTTAGCGTGCTAGTGTGGGGATCTCTAGACATCTTGTGAAGAAAATCAATAACTTCAGAAAGGGTGCAATTATCACAATCAAGGTCACTATTATCAAGTAAGGTGGTAGTGGTGTCCTTTAGGCTCACTTGTTTGGTAGCTTCTATGGTCATAGGAGTTTCTACGGTTGAGATCATAGCATCACCATTAATAGGTCCAATGGGACCAGGAGTGCATTGGGTGCTAAGAGTTTGGACATCCTCAACAACTTGGATAGTAGCAACAGTGTGGTGGGTAGGAAGGCTCTTAATTCTATCTTCTTCCTCCTTCAGGGGTGCAACCACTTCGGGTTTAGCTGCCATTTGGTTTATCAAAGTGGCTTGTGTGTGGGACATATTGGAAACTTGGGTCTCCGTGATAGTGAGCCTAGTCTGGAGGTTAGAAATCTCAATATTTAGGCTCTCCAGTTGTCTACCAATGTCTTTTAAGATAGCAGTATGCTCATCTAATTGCCTCGAGAAGGTCTTGTTTTGTTCATATTGGGTGTGCATGTAGTTCTTAGTGGCCTTCTCTATTTCTAGAAGTTTCTCATAGCTAGGCATATCTCTATCTCTTTGGGTGGAGTTCTTGGTGTTAGGATAAGCATTGTTGTTCCCATAGGAATTAGAGGGGAACGGTCTAGGGTTGCTACCAAAATTACTCCTATAAGCATTGTTATTGAAATTGTTTCTAGAGATAAAGTTCACATCTACTTGATCTTGAGCAATCAAAGAATTTAAAGGAACATCACGAGGATCAATAGAAGATTGCTTGGAAAGTAGAGACATGATCAAGTCAACTTTTTCATTTAGGGAGGACATCTCCTCGATAGAGTTTACCTTCCTACCTGTTGGAGCGCGTTCGGTGTGCCATTGGGAATAATTGGTCATCATCTCATCGAGAAGCTTCGTGGCAGCACCAAGTGTAGTTGACATAAAGGTTCCTCCCGCGGCCGAATCTAACAAGTTCCGCGAGGTAAAGTTCAAGCCTGCATAAAAAGTTTGGATAACCATCCAAGTAGTCAAACCATGAGTAGGGCAGTTCTTGACAAGAGATTTCATGCGTTCCCAAGCTTGGGCAACGTGTTCGTTATCCAATTGTTTGAAATTCATTATGTTACTCCTTAGTTGGATAATTTTAGCAGGTGGATAGTATTTCCCAATAAAGGCATCCTTGCACTTGTCCCAAGAATCTATGCTATTTCTAGGCAAAGATTGAAACCAAATTTTAGCTCCTCCTCTCAAGGAGAAAGGAAAAATCTTAAGCTTAACAATATTACCATCTATTTCTTAGTACTTTTGCATATCACAGAGTTCAACAAAATTATTTAAGTGCAAAGCAGCATCATCTCCAGCACCGAAGAATTGATCTTTCATAACTAGGTTCAGTAAAGCAGGTTTAATTTCATAAGAAGGTGCTGAAGTGGCAGGTGTAGTAATAGGCGTGCAGATAAAGTCATCGTTGTTATGACTAGTGAAGTCACACAACTTGGTGTTCTCGGTGGAACCCATAGCAGCAGCAAGCAAGAAAACTATTTTTGTGATTTTTGATAAAGGGAACTAAAGCAAAAACTGGAAGGTAAACTAACAAGACTAAAAAGCAAAGGTAAAAGATAGCGTGCAACTCCCCTATCTTGAAGAGTGGAGTCCCCGGCAACGGCGCCAGAAAACTTTGCTTGATGGCTTCTCGCCCCTCGTTGGTTACCCCAAGTGGAAGGTTTGAGATGCAGTGTAGCGGTAGTTTTCCCTTGGCAAAGATACCAAGGATCGAATCCCGTGAGACTCCGAGGGTCAACAAGAAGGTGTCAACTGCTAACGGCGCCAGATATTTAGCAGCTGACAGGACCTGCACACAGATACAAATAACTTTGCTCCCAACGAGTACAGAGAGGTTGTCAATCCCTCCGGCCTTGTCGTTTACAAAGGATCAAACACAAGAGATAATAGTGATAGGTATGACTGCAACTAGTAAATAAGAACAGGAAGTAAATAGCGGATGTGATCAGTGATGGTAATATGGACCGGGGTCCCATGATGTTCATTAGTGATGTCTCTCTCCCAAAAGACGATAAAACAACTAAGCGAGGTAAACGAATTACAGCTGGGCAATTGACACGATTATGTGCGCAAACCAATGCTAACTATGCTGCAAAGAAAGGTAGAGGCTCAAAAGTATGGGCGGTACGCCAAGGCAAGTAGACCGAAATCCATCTGCATCTACTACTAATCATCCACCGTGAGATATCTATCCAGAACATCTCGCTGGTATTAAGTTGCGAGTCCCACCCATAGTGTAAACTCAAAGCAACAGACAACTGCATTAAAAGAACTTTGCGTAAAGTAAACAATCCTTCCACCCGCAAGTACAAGCAACGTTGTTTTCCCCCTTGTGGCAACAGCACATCCCCTAGACCCATGTTTCTGTCACTCAAACTAGTCATCGAGGGGCATGAACCCACAATCAAGCATAACGTTCCCTCTTGGAGTTACTACCTACTACTTGGCCAAAGCAATAAACAGCAACGGAGAACATGCAAGAATTACTCAAGAACATAAATATAAAACAGGTAAATCAAATATATTACTCATACACAATCTGAACATAATCTCATAATCCATCAGATCCCAGCAAACTCATCATAGCAACATCATAAGGATTACATATGTGCCTCGATCATGTAGGGCAGCTCACGAGGTCTAATCGGTGAAGAACAAAGAGGGGAGGAGAACATCACATAGCTACTGGTCATGGACCCATGGTCCAAGGGAGACTACTCACAACTCATCCGGGAGGCGTCCATGGTGGTGGAGAAGCTCCCGGTGGTGATCCTCCCCTCCGGCAGGGTGCCGGGAAGAGTTCTCCTAGTGCTCCCGATCTTGGAAGCGCGGCGGCGGCGGAACAGCGATGAGATCGCGAAAAAGGGTTCCGTCCTCGAGGGTTTCGGGACGCGGTGTAAATATATGCCAAAGGGGGGCATCAACGGAGGTCAGGGGGGCCCAGGCGACCCCCCCCGGCGCGGCCAGGGGTGGGGCCGCCCCCCCAGGGCGCCTGGAGCCCCAGTGGCCCCCCTCTGGCCCTACTTTGGCCGCATGGAAGCTTCCGGAACGCTGAATTTTTATATATTTTTCCTGGAATTTTTCTGGCAATTTACGTAATGGGAAAACCTGAAATACAAAAACAGCAGAAAACAGAAACTGGCACTGGGGTGCACTGAGTTAATAGGTTAGTCCAAATATGATCAAAAGTGTATGGAAGTGCATAAATATCATAGCAATATCACACAAAAGAGGCATGGAGCAAGCAGAAATTATAGATACTTTTTGGACGTATCAGATGTGGGCGCACGTTCTGTCTGGTCCACGGCCGGAGCACCAACCACTCTTCCGCTCACAACAGGTACTCGCGAGGCGCGCCCGGACGAGGCAGCAGACGCTCCTCTAAGAAACGCAACAAGGGCTTGAGGCCGCAGCCTCAGGGACAAACAAGGGAGTGCCTAAAAACTATCCTTACGGTGCTCAAACCCATTTTTACATCATCAAAAGTTTAAGTCTTGTGACACTCATCTTACCCGGCTCTGGAGCCACAACCAAAAACAAATTTACAGCAAGAGCTGGACTAAGCATCGACATCTTCGTCGGAACCATCGGCGTCTCCCCCCTCAAGCACCGGTGCGTCATCGATGGCTGGAGCAAGCTCCGTCACCAATGCGTCCACGTGGTCGCTCACCGCCTTCAAGATGCTCCACCATCCTGGTAAAGAACCCAAGATACCCGGCGTCATCATCAACCAGAGGGTCGTCGATCCTCGAGTCAAGAAGCTCCCTTAGGGCTCGGTCGGCCCGGTGCCGCAGGGCCTCGAACATCTTTGAGCGGGTGTGCTGCATCCCATGGGCTCGCGCGGCCTCCTCAGAATTCTGAGCCGCGAGGGTGGAAATGTCTTCCACCTGCTTGTGAAAGCAGGACAATTCCGCCCTGACAGTGGCGCGAGCCTTCTCCGATGCCCGCTTGCGGCGCTCCGCCGCGGCACAGGCCTCCTTCAACACCTGTTCACGATGCTCGGCTGCAGCGCGAGCCCTCTCCGACACCTGCAGACGACGCTCAACATTAGCCAGTTAGCTCTTGAGAGACGTGACCTCCTTCCGGAGCTCCTTGCGCTTACCAGCAAAACGAGTCTCGTGAAGCCCCAGCTTCTCACTGTAATCTTTCCGGATACGTTCCGCCTCCCTGACAGCCTTCTTCTCGATGGCCTCGTGATCATCAAGGTTGCCCTCGGCTTCGGCTATCTAGCGCTCCATTGTCTCCAGGCGTTCGCGATCCATGTTCACCTCCATCGCCTCGAGTGCCAGCGCCTCCTCTCGCGCCAAGAGGCCCGCCGGGCTATCATCATCGGCCGCAGGTGCGGCGAGGGCAGCCCTTCGTGCACGAACCTGGCGCTCGAGAATGGCGTTCAAGGCTTCAAGCTCGAGCTCACGCTCCTCGGCGGCCGCGCGGCGGCGCTCGGCGTCTCGGGCCTCCTCTAGGGCGCGGTCGCAAGCCTCCTGAGCCGTGGCGGCCGACGCTTCCGCGTACTTTAGGGCCGTGTCGTGTTACAATTGGCTCAGGTTAACGGCGGTCCTCAACCGGCGCCAAACCTGCGCCAGAAGCAGACCCTCGGCATCGACGCGCCTATCCACTTCAGCAACCTCGACTTCGAGACACTTTAGGGCATCTGACGCCCCCCGCACAAGATCACGACGGCCCACGCTCCTGTGCAGTGCAAGTTCTAGAAGGCGACCGGGCTCGTCCTCGACATCCGCGCTGCCCAAATGGGGCTCCCCCTCTCCCTCCCGTTCAGCGTGCGCCTCGGACTAGCCCCAGGAGCGCGCGATGCCTCCAGTGCGAGGGGCAGGCATGGTCCTGATGGGTGGTCAGCCGCTCGGGCTGCCTCAAAATCTTGCTGGTCCGCGGTGAAGACAAGCCCCGAGGCACGGGACGGGCCCCCTACGCACCAAGAGCTTCTTTTCCCCAGAAGCGGTCGAGGGCTGGGAGCACGACCTATGCAATAAGGTCCGGGCGCGGCTTCGAGAACCCGTGCGAGGCCTCCCGAAGACCCAGCACGATCCGGAGGAGGGACACAGGCGGAGGCTCCTGCGAGCCGCACCGAGCGGCTCGAGAATAAGCCGGAGGAAACCCTGCGGAGCAAGGGGTCAGTAGAACCATATTGGGAAAGACAGGAAGAGCCGAGGGACACACACTAGGTCAGTACGGTCAGCTTCATCCTCTTCAGAGCCCTTGGGGCAGG
This sequence comes from Secale cereale, assembly GCA_902687465.1. Classification (NCBI taxonomy): domain Eukaryota; kingdom Viridiplantae; phylum Streptophyta; class Magnoliopsida; order Poales; family Poaceae; genus Secale; species Secale cereale. The sequence goes on from LR738710.1 coordinate 74,141,311, forward strand.
GTAGTAGCTGCTCCTCAACCTCCGCCTCTTGCCTAGCGCCGCGAAGGACGACAGGAGGCCACTTGAGGCAGATGCGCCTAGACCCGGGGCAGGGTCACGGCAGGCGCTCGCGGCCGGCGCCCCATTCCCTGATGCGATGTCCCCTGGACTCGCCTCAACCGGAGGCCGCTGCGCCTCCCCTTCAGTCGCTCCAGGCGCCAGCGGTGCCTTGGTACCTTCCGCTCCATCCATCGACACTAGCGCCCGTGCTTCGTCCGCTTGCTCCAAGGGAGGAGTGGACCCCGGGCCAGGGGCTCCGCTTGGCGCGTCCGCCCCAAAAGGGAAGGACGGGCTCACAAGCCCTGATACCACCACCAAGGGATCGTCATGAGGATCAGGGGCGCCCTCCGGCAACAGTCCCCACGCATCGAAGCGGGGCATCTTTTCAGCAAAAGCTCTTCCAGCCACAGGAGCCAAGTACAAGGGAGTTGCAGAGCCAGGGCGTGCTTCAGGCACCCCGCCGACAAGCAGCCGCAGCAGCCCCTGGAGTGTCTCAGGAGGGAGCTGCTTCCTCTGAAGACGTGCGTGATCATCAAGAACCCACATTGGGCGAGAATGGCGCTGGAGTGGGGCAACACAGAGGACAAGGAAGTCTCTCACCACCATCGCCAGGGTCATTCTGCTTCTCCTCAGGCTGGCCAGTCAGCGCATAACTGGCTCCGCCTGTGGATCTGAAAGGACCTCGTGCCCCCAGCCTGAGTTCGGCACCGCCGACACATCGGGAAGATGGAATTGGGGGCTATACGCAGCGGCATCAACGTACACCCACTGCCGGCAAAATCCTGTTGTGGTTGGATGAAGCAAGAAGTCAATTCCAGAGGCAGCAGTCGCTTCCCGCGCGTGCAACGACACGCACCCCGAGCACTGCCCCCTGTCGACCAAGGAGAGGGTGAAGAAGTGGCGAAGCAAGGCCACAGACGGGGAAACACCAATGAAAGCTTCACAAAGGAACATGAAGCCGGAAAGGAGGATGATGGACCCAGGGTCCAGGTGTAGCGCCCGAATCTGGTAATGCGTGAGTACTGCATAGAAGAAGGCGGAGAAAGGGGGAAGGAGACCCCCAAAGATGGCGTGGAGATGAAGCCGGATGTCGTTGGCGCCAAGCTCCGCCACCGGCCAGGAAGCGAGCCAAACCCGGGTGGGCCCCCACTCGTTAGATGCATCAGCCAAGGCATGACGCACCTTGTCCATACCCTCTTGGTTCACCACGAGGGAGCGGCCCAGCGCCGGCTCGAGCACCGGCGGCGGCGCGGCAGGCTTGCCGTGCCCCCTCTTCTTCGCCCTGCGCGGCATGATAGCAAGGAAGGAAGGGGCAGAGAAGGCAAGTAAAGGAAGAAAGCGATTGGAGGGCAGAAGGCAGAGGCGGCAACAAGAAGACCTACCGACCGTGCGATTGGCAAGGCGCACAACTACCAAGACTGCGTGGGATGCGGGGTCGCCCACGTCCCATACAACCATCGCACGCCAGCCTGGCCCGCAGCCTTTGGGGCCCGCGGCGCTTCGTCCTCGGCTAAGGCTTTGCCTCGAAGCCAAATCCGCGCGTGCCTTGGGCCCAGGGGCTACTGTCGGCGTCCTGGGAACCAGGGTACCCAGACTTGCCTGTCTGCGGGCCGCGACGCGCTCCTACAACGGCCTGGTATGGCCCAGCTGATCGACCAGCTGCCCAAGACCCTCGCGAGGGAGCTAAGCCTCATGAGGAGAACAACGTCAAGACCCCCTCGGGAGCGGCCTCGGCAAGGTGCTCCGGAGGGGCGGAGAATCCAAGGCCAAGGCTGCCTCAGGAGGAGGCAGCGACGTAAGCAGTGACGCACCACGCCAGCGGGTGCCAGCATCCGCCCGCGGCGCAGTTGCCATTTCGGTGCAAGGGGGACAGTGCGGCTGCAGGTTCCCGAGGAGCGGGACAAAGGTTTCCCCATTGGTGCAACAAGATTGAAGACCGCAAGGATGACTGGGAGGATGTCACCGGCGAGCCCACCACCGCGTCACCGACTGATCCTTTTGCAGGCGAAGACTGCTTTTGTCAGGGTAGGAACGTCCTTGTGTTCCAGCTCAAAAATGGCCATTGCGGGATCCCTTCCCGCCTAAACATTTCGGGGGAAGAGGACCCTGGCCACCTATATAAGTAGCTAGGATCCCCGCTATGAGGGAGAGGAGGAGCAGACCGATAAACTCTGCCACCACGCAAAGGAGCAAGAACACTTGCCTCCTGACTGTAGCGACCAGACCTCAAACAGTCTGATCTCCATGCATCAGTGTCGTCCCTGGATCAGTAATGCTGACACGCATGGTACTCGAAGGATTTATAACAGAGTAGCAATCACACACTTATTACATCGATAGTCCAACGTTGAATTTATTACAAAATAATATGGCTGAAGGCCATCTAACACGATAACAGCTGAAGGCTTGGAAGATAAGTGAGTTCATCAACTCCAGCGGCATCACTGAGTATAGAACCACGACCTAAAAGGGGCATCTTACTCATCGTCTGAAAAGTCTGCAACATGAAACGTTGCAGCCCAAAAAACGGGTCAGCACGTGGAATATGCTGGCAAGGTAACACAAGAGAATGCAATAAAAGTAAAGCTATACTATATGCAATATGGCTGGTGGAAAGCTCTATGGTTAAGTTTTTGCGTAAAGCCAATTTTTCCCTACTTCAAAGGAATGTATTTTAATTAACTATCATGGTAGTTGAAACATCGTTGAGAAGATAGACACCCTCTCAACCCCAATTAAAAGTAATCATTAAACCCAACAAAATTAAATTAAAGTAACATGATGAGATGCACATGAAAATCCAAGTACTAGATACTCAAGATGTCCATAACCGGGGACACGGCTAATCATGATCAGTTTGTACACTCTGCAGAGGTTTGTGCACTTTTCCCAGAAGACTCGATCGCCTCCGTTTGGTTTCTCGCACTGCATGGTGTTTGAGAAACGGATGACCGAGACATAGTCTTTCAGAAGCGCTAGCACCTTACGATCGGGCGGACCGTACCAACCTACATCCCCTACATCTGCTAGTCCACCACTGTAAGAGTTCGCACAACTTACTCATACTATGCTAGAGCCCATAATAGCATTGTGGTTGCACACGGAAGTTTCTAGTATGAATAATCTCATGATCCCTTTGAGCCTGGGTGGCGGTCCAAAAGAAAAACAGGCAATCCTGGAATACCCAGCTGCCTCAATCCACCCAGATGTGTATTAAAGTTGCCACCTTAAGTTGAACCATTAATTAACAACTCACATCTGTCATGGATTTCACTCAAACCCAAACCACGTCTACGAGCATAGCATGTCCTAACAGCAAACGTAGAAGTAACTCACAGAGGTTTGAATGTAATGCAGGTAATAGGTACTACCTCAATCTACTTCCCAATCCCACAAGTTAATTAATCCTACTCATGCATTGTGTGAGGGTTTGACTAATGCAATGAAAACTGGGTAATTGGAAAGCATGATCAAAGTGTTACTTGCCTTGCTGATGATCCGCAAAACCTAGAGACTCAAAGTAGCAAGCGGCGCACTCCGGGTACTCTATCGCAATCAAACAAACAAGCATACAATAAGTACTTACCTAATGCACGGGTAAAACTCAAATAAGAGATCTAAACAGAAAGTTCAACTTAAGAACCCCGGTTTGCAAAAAGAATCAACTCGAAAGAAGCAACGAAACTCAAACTGCGAAAGAAACGAGCTCTGAATTACTAGTTGGCCTAGAGTCAAATTTTACAGTAGCCAAAACTTGGTTCAAGTTGGTTAAACGTAAAGAGGGATTCGAGGCGAAGATCTGGGATTTTGAATCAACTGATTCCGACTCTCGAGCGAAAAGAAAAACGCGAAACAAATCAGGGCAGAAATCGCGATCGGAAAAATCGCGGTTAAATATCCCGAAAAAGAAAAACGTCGAACAGGCTAACGAACGAACGTTCGCTGTCTGCTGTTAACTAACGAAAACCATTCGTTAAAACGAACGTACGGACGAACGTCCACTATTTAACTAAACCGGCGGAAAAAAAAACCGAACCGATCTATTTAATAACAGATCTAGGTTTTCCTAACTAAAACCGATCAAACCGAAAGAAAAAAACTAAACTACCTCACTCCGGCAAACTTCCGGCGGGCTTCCGGCGCGGGCGGCGGCGGTGGCTGCGCGGCGGCGCGGCGGGGCGGCGCGGCAGGGCGGTGGCGAGGCGCGGGCGAGGTAGCGGGGCGGCGCGGGCTGCGAGGCGGCGGCGGCGGGAGACGGCGGGGCGGCGAAACCGGCGGCGGCGGCGGGGCGGCTCGGCTAGGGTTTGGGCGGGGGCTGCGGCGGCTGTGGCCACTTGGGCCGGCCTGGGCGGCTTATAAAGCCCAGAAGTCCTGGGCGAAGACGACTCCTAGTCGGTTTCTTTTTTTAAAAAAAATAGAGTCCCGGCATAGTAAAACTAACGAACGAAATACCAAACGGACTCCAAAATTCTTGAAATAAATTTTCACTGTCCTCTAATAATATTTAGGACAAGGTGAACATTTTTCCTGGACCTAAATTCAGTTTTGAAAAACGCATATTTTTCCTATGCAAATAAATCCGAAAATAAATCCAGAAAAGTACCAAAAGTGATTTTAATATTTTTCCTCCAATATTTCTGTTATTTTGGAGAAGTCATATTATCTCCGCTCATATATTTTATTTAGAAATATTTTTAGAAGAGAAAAATAATTAGAATCACACTGTCCTCGTACCGATATTCGAGCGAACTCAAATACGAAAACGGTAAAATTCCCAACTCTCTCCGTAGGTCCTTGAGTTGCTTAGAATTTTGAGGAACGCCACGAATGAAAATGCAAAAACTTGAAAATGCAATATGATCTATGTATAACATTCCAAATTGGAAATTTGGGATGTTACACTGACCCTCCTGAGCTCACCTTCTGAGCTCAGGAACCACTGTACTAGTTCATATTCCAGCCCTTCCGAGGCCAATCCACCAAAGCAGGAAGTAGGGTTTTACACCACACGGTGGCCTGAACCTGGGTAAACTCTTGCGTGCTTCATCTGTTGTTTGCTTGAATCTCCTCACTGGGCGAGGGCGAGACGCTAGGTAGACGTGAGTGGGAGAGATCTTTGTTCATATCACTGTGTTCGAACTTCTTGGGTTTTGCGGCGCCCAAAATCCGACATTTAGCATGCCAGGTAGGGGGCGTGTCAAGATCTCGCCTCTCCGACGACCTTCTCCCACTCTCGTCCGTCGACCCCGCGTCGCCTAGCTTAAACAAACAACGACCACGATGGCAGAGGCATATCACACGCGTGCGGAAGCCCGTGGCGCACGCACCTCTCAGGCATCGCCCTTCGGCTGCGGGACTCACCGCCACCCAGCCTTGATCTGGGCCGACGGCACAATGAGCATCACCGACTCGCCGCCGGGGGACCTTGATCTGGGCCGACGTGTTTGCTGTTGTAACTTGCTCTATGTTGATTTCAGTTTCAATTGAATAAACAGTTATGTTCTCATGCCATGCACACTACAAGTGTTGTTATTGTTGTGTAGTTTCCCACACTTATATTATGTCTATGCTGCTTTGTCTTAAATAGATATGATTCGAACTGTATCTATCTTGATTTGGCAACATAAACTAGAGTGATATAGACCATACAGTGACCATACTACCTAGATATATGTTTGTTTCATGCTGTTATCCTGTCCACCTTACTACTGAACAGGTTTACCAAAATGAGTTTCATATACTACATTGTAAATCTGTGATGTGTTTGTTTGTTTCTCCTTCAGAAGGCGGATAAAATATTGGAGAAGATTACCCCCATTATGCAAAGGTGAAGGAAGTAATGCAGATCAGGTTCAAGATAGTGAGACATCCCTGTTGTTCTCCAAGAAAGCTGATAAAAACTATATTGAAGACACTGAGACAACCCCAAAGTCCTGACTTGATGTAGTGTTCGAGTTACTGGCTACTACTGCTGGCACCAGCTCTTGGAACTCACTGCCTGAATCAGTTCGGCTTCTTGAGTCTCAACTTCAAGTTGAAAGACATCGATCATATGTTTTGCGACGGGAAGCCGAAGGACTGAGGAAGTCCCTGCAGAATTCAGAGGCATACTTTCTAGTGCAACAGCAAGTGCTGGACGATTTAAGTGCCAAACAAGAGAAAGTTAATAAGCTTGCTAAGCATCTTGCCAGCATTATGGGCACCCAGTATATTGTTTCTTGAGCTCTTCTGAAGTGGTTTCAGTTCTGGACTTATTTTGCTGCGGCGTTTATATGCTGCTTTGTTCCCTATATTTGCACTTGTGGCGAACTTTGATGCCCAGTGGATGTAATATGAGTAATAGCCGTGATAGCCTAGCGTAAGTTGCTTGCTTATTTATTTCCGTTGTCTTGTTTATTTGTTTTCTTGTAGTGAGTGCAGTTCTTTTTCCGAGGTTTGCTAGTGGCCGGAATAACCTATTTTTAAAAACTAGGCCACATTAACAATGGGCTACATATTTACTGGAGTTAACATGGGCCTCCTACGAGCCGTAGAAACAATGGGCCTTCTACGGGGCGTAGACAAACTGGGCCTTCTACGGGCCGTATCATCAATGGGCCTTCTACGGGCCGTATGATCGGTTGGCCGAACATGGGCCAATAACAGACCACATTATGGTCGTAAATGGGCTAGAGTTGAAATCGTCCGTTCATGGGCCGACCATAACGGGCCGTCGTTAATAGGCCGTATTTGATGACGCTATGAAAACGGCCCAACGTATTAACGGGCCACAAACTGTATTTGGCCCACAAGCAGAAAATGACAGTAATGGGCCGAAAGTAAACGAATGCTGGAAATGAGCCCAAGAATAAATGGGGCCATATTTGATGACGCTATGAAAACGGCCGAACATATTAATGGGCCACAAATGGGCCGACTGTAACCATGGGCTGTATTTGGACCACAAGCAGAAAATGACAGTAACGGGCCGAAAGTAAACGAATACTGGAAATGAGCCCAAGAATAAATGAGCCTTGAGAAGGCCAAAAGATAACATGGGCTGGAAACGGCCCAACGAAATAATGGGCCGTTAATGGGTATAAAGTGACACGCTGTTCATTACGGGCCAGTTTTACCATGGGCAGTTAATGGGCCGAGGGTTACTAAGGGCCTCATATGGGCTAAAAGACGTCATGGGCCATACATGGGCTACAAGTTAAAATGGGCTGGAATTATATTGGACGGCCCAGATGACGCTACTGGGCCTAATTCGGATAGGCCATAAATGGGCCCTGGGTTAGCGGGCTATAAATGGGCGATATGCGAACATGCCATTAACAGGCTTGCCGTGGGCCGGCCCGCCACCTTTTGACCAAGTTAAACGGGCCGACCTTTTCACAGGAATGGGCCTCTGTTGGGCCGTGCCACGTGTCGACATATCGTAGGCGCATTGGGTCCAATGAGTGGATGACATCTGTCCCAAGGGTGAGCCGACACGTGTTTCCTCCGGCCAATGATGATTTTACACGTGGAAAATCCACATTGGTCGGGGCTGTTAACAGGTTATCGGATCCAAAACCGGACCCGATAGCTTAACGGCATTCCGTTACGGTGGATGCCACGTGTCGGTCACCCTTGACGAAAGCATTTCTGTGACGCGCGATTTATCGTCATGGAAGTGGACACTTCCGTGATGATAATTTTGGTAATGTCATGGAATACTTCTACGACAGCACATGTATGACTATCTTGATTCTGTCATAAATTTGTCATGGATGTACATGCATGACAGAAAACGTGACCTACTGTGACAAACCCGTATCATCACGGAAGTGTATTTTTTTGTAGTGATAAGAGGGAGCTGTGGCCGATGTGTAGGCATTGTGCGCTTCATACTTCTTATTCTTCCTCTGCATCTCCACCGTGCCTCTGCTCCTCGCTCACCGCTGCTCCACCCACGCGCCACTCGTCGCCATGGGCAAGGACAAGACGGCGGCTGATACGTCTCCAATGTATCTATAATTTTTGATTGTTCCATTCTATTATATTATCTGTTTTGGATGTTCAATGGGCTTTATTATACACTTTTATATAATTTTTGGGACTAACCTACTAACCCAAGGCCCGGTGAAAATTGCTGTTTTTTTGCCCATTTTAGTGTTTCGTAGAAAAGGAATATCAAACGGAGTCCAAACGGAATGAAACCTTCGGGAGAGTCGTTTTTGGAACAAATACAACACATAAGACTTGGAGTACACGCCAGGGAAGAAACGAGGCGGCCACGAGGGCCCCTTGTTGCTCCCCTGACGTCCCTCTTCCTCCTATATATATCCACGTACCTTGAAAACATCCGGGAGCACCATGAAACCCTAATTCCACCGTCGCAACCTTCTGTACCCATGAGATCCCATCTTGGGGCCTATTCCGAAGCTCCACCGGAGGGGGCATCGATCACGGAGGGCTTCTACATCAACACCATAGCCTCTACGATGAGTTGTGAGTAGTTTACCAAGACCTTCAGGTCTATAGTTATTAGCTAGTTGGCTTCTTCTCTCTCTTTGGATCTCAATACAAAGTTCTCGATCTTCTTGGAGATCTATTCGATGTAATTCTTTTTGCGGTGTGTTTGTCGAGATCCGATGAATTGTGGGTTTATGATCAAGATTATCTATGAATAATATCTAATTCTTCTCTGAAATCTTTTATGCATGATTTATATATCTTTGCAAGTCTCTACGAATTATCAGTTTGGTTTGGCCTACTAGATTGGTAGTTCTTGCAATGGGAGAAAAACTTAGCTTTGGGTTCAATCTTGCGGTGTCCTTTCCCCGTGACAGCAGGGGTAGCAAGGCACGTATTGTAATGTTGCCATCGAGGATAAAAAGATGGGGTTTACATCATATTGCATGAGTTTATCCCTCTACATCATGTCATCTTGCTTAAGGTGTTACTCTTTTCTTATGAAATTAATACTCTAGATGCATGCTGGATAGCGGTTGATGTGTGGAGTAATAGTAGTAGATGCAGAATCATTTCGGTCCACTTGCAAGGACGTGATGCCTATATACAATGATCATGCCTAGATATTCTCATAACTATGCCGTTTTCTATCAATTGCTCGCAGTAATTTGTTCACCCACCATAGAAATCTGCTATCATGAGAGAAGCCACTAGTGAAACCTATGGCCCTCGGGTCCATCTTCTATCATATCAACCTTCCATCATCTATTCATCTTTACTTTACTTTTACATTGCATTCTTTACTTTCAATCTATAAAACAAAATACCAAAAAATACCATCTTATTATCTTTATTAGATCTCACTTTTGCAAGTGGCCGAGAAGGGATTGACAACCCCTTAATCGCATTGGTTGCAAAGTTCTTATTTGTTTGTGTAGGTACGAGGGACTCGCGCATGGTCTCCTACTGGATTGATACCTTGGTTCTCAAAAACCGAGGGAAATACTTATGCTACTGTGATGCATCACCCTTTCCTCTTAAAGGGAAAAACAACGCAAGCTCAAGAGGTAGCAAGAAGAATTTCTGGCGCCGTTGCCGGGGAGATCTACGCAAAAGTCATATACCAAGTACCCATCAAAAACACTTATCCCTCGCATTACATTATTTGCCTTTTGCATCTCGTTTTCCTCTCCCCCACATCACCCTTGCCGTTTTATTCGCCCTCTTTTCTGCTCTGTGTGTTTTATTGTTTGCCTTCGCCCTCATGGCTAGTCCTGCTATCATTATTAATACTCCCGAGAGTGAAGTTCTTAATTTTAAACAAAGGGAGGGAGAAAATCTAAAAGATGCTTGGTATAGAATTTGCAATGCTCAGAATAGATCTACTAGGAAGCTTTCCACTTCCGTGCTTCTTTGCAATTTTTATGTAGGAATCATTCCTTGGAATAGATATATTCTTGATACCATTACCGGAAGGAATTTCTTGGGTAGCCATACTTTTGATTCTTATAATGCTATGATAGATTTGTTTGGCCCACCACCTCTTTTGGTTAATGGAACTATCTTAACTCTAGAACACATAATGCAAAGGCTTGAAATTATTGAAAATATAGTTGCCACTGTGGAGTTGATTGAGAATTTTGATAAAAAGATCCATAACCAAATTAGCCAATATGGATCTAGGGTAGGAGCCACTCTGATTTTTTTAAGGAAAAGGAACCCATAGTAGATGAGAAAATAGATCAAGATTCCACGAGAATAGATAAGCTTGAGGATATTATTACCAATATAGGGTCTGCTTTTTCTGGTGTGAGAAATACTTGGATCCCCTCTACTACCAAAATGGCCAAGTTTATGTATCTTCCTAAAAATAAGGGTGAATCTTCTAGTAAGGGAACTGCGGATCTTAAATCAATAAGTGTTCACCCCAACTTTCTCACTATCACTAGGGGACCTTTTGCTACAAATGAATTTCTTGATTTATTGCCTAGGAGTTTGATTATTAATAGGAAGGAAGAAACTCCTAAGAATTATAAGTGTTCAATTGAGGAATTTCTTACCAAAAATGGCAATACCTAGATCTATTCTTGTATCATGCCTAGCTAGGGGCGTTAAACGATAACGCTTGTTGGGAGGCAACCCAATTTTATTTTCTTTGTTTTTTCTTCAGTTTAGTAAAAAAAAATGCATCTAGCTTCTGTTTAGATGTGGTTTTGTGTTTTAATTAGTGTTTGTGCCAAGTAAAACCTTTGGGAAGACTTGGGTAAAGTCCTTGCGATCATGCCGTAAAAAACAGAAACTTTTGCGCTCACGAGATTAGCTACCATTTTTTATTGGAGCGTGCTTTTTAGTTGATTCCTTTTGCAGATGATTAATAGACAAATTCCGCACGTCCACCAATTTATTTCAATTTTTTTAGAGTTACAGAAGTATTCAAAAGTTACAGATTGCTACAGACTGTTCTATTTTTGACAGATTCTGTTTTTTGTGTGTTGTTTGCTTATTTTGATGAATCTATGAGTAGTATCGGGGGGTATGAATCATAGAGAAGTTGGAATATAGTAGGTTTAACACCAATATAAATAAATAATGTGTTCATTACAGTACCTTTGTGTGGTGGTTTGTTTTCTTATACTAACAAAGCTCACGAGATTTTTGCTAAGTTTTGTGTTGTGAAGTTTTCAAGTTTTGGGTACGGATTTGATGGACTATGGAACAAAGAGTGGTAAGAGCCTAAGATTGGGGATGCCCAAGGCACCCCAAGGTAAAATTCAAGAACAACCAAAAGCCTAAGCTTGGGAATGCCCCGGGAAGGCATCCCCTCTTTCGTCTTCATCTATAGGTAACTTTACTTGAGACTATAATTTTATTCACCACATGATATGTTTTTTGCTTGGAGCGCCATGTATGATTTGAGTCTTTGCTTTTTAGTTTACCACAATCATCCTTGATGTACACACATTTTGAGAGATACACACATTGCTACCTCTTGAGCTTCCGTTGTATTCCCTCGAAGAGGAAAGGGAGATGCAGCACAGTAGCGTAAGTATTTCCCTCAGTTTTTGAGAACCAAGGTATCAATCCAGTAGGAGACCACGCGCCAGTCCCTCGCACCTGCACAAACAAATAAGAACTTTGCAGCCAACGCGATAAGGGGTTGTCAATCCCTTTACGGTCACTTACGAGAGTGAGATCTGATAGAGATGATAGTTTATATTTTTGGTATTTTTGGTTTAATAAAACAACAAATAAAAGCAAGATAAGTAAAGTAGATGTAGATTGATATGTCGAGAATAGACCCGGGGCCCATAGTTTTCTCTAGTGGCTTCTCTCATGATAGCGATATTCTACGGCGGGTAAACAAATTACTGTCTTGCAATTGATAGAAAAGCGAATAATTATGAGACTATCTAGGCATGATCATTGTAAATAGGCATCACGTCCTTGACAAGTAGACCGACTCCTGCCTGCATCTACTATTACTCCACACATCGACCGCTATCCAGCATGCATCTAGTGTATTGAGTTCATACGAATAGAGTAACGCTTTAAGCAAGATGACATGATGTAGAGGGATAAACTCAAGCAATATGATGTAAACCCCATCTTTTTATCCTCGACGGTAACAATACAATACGTGCCTTGCTGCCCCTACTGTCATGTAATGCCCAGGATGGGACTATACCTCCTACGTGTCGAGGCACGACTTAAAGGTATAAGCCCATTCTGGAATGATCTCAAGTTTGGTATCTTTGCACGACTCATGTAAAAATAGGGATGAAATTGCAAAAGGAGATAGTTGGCTTACACTCGCCACTTCACACAAAACATTACATAAGCAAAACATCATTCAAAACATCACAACCCGACTACGGGCGAATATCCAAAAGAAAGATACCAAAACAACATAAAGCCACAGGTCCGAATCGCCCCTAGTAGAAACCACTACTGATCGTCGAAAACGTAACACATATACGGCCACTCTGTTCGTCGAGCTCCCAGTGAAGTACTTGAATCAGCTCCTGCATCATTCTCGGCGGAACCTGCATCTGGTGTTGTAGTATCTGTGAGCCACGAGGACTCATCAATCCCATAACCATGGGTATCAAGACTAGCAAAGCTTTATGGGTAGGAAGAGGTAAAGTGGTGAGGTTGCAGCAGCGGCTAAGCATAATATGGTGGCTAGCTTACGAGTACAAGAATAAGATGAGCATCTACGCAAACGGACGCAACTAGTAGTGATCGCTAAAGATCCTGAACTACTTACGAGCCAAACATAACCCCACCATGTTCTCTTCTCAAAGTGAAAAGAGACAGTCACGGTTACTCACGCGGTGGTGTGTTTTACTTCGGATCCTCTGTCAAGTTTTCTACAACCAGACATTAACAAATTCCAATCTGCCACATAACCGCGGGCACGACTTTCGAAAGATCATAACCCTGCAGGGGTGTCCCAACTTAGCCCATCACAAGCTCTCACGATTAGCTGAGGTAATAAATATAATTTCATCACCCCTTATCTTAGGGAAATCCGATCAGGCTCGGCTTCCCGGTGCACAAGACATTTCGACAATGGTAAAACAAGTCCAGCAAGACCTCCCGGCGTGCCGACACCCTGATAGTAGCCGCGCGTATCTCGTCTCAGGCCACGTCCGGATGGGCGATCCTACGAGTAAAACCAAACCTCGAGTTTCCCCGTGGTGGCCCCACATAACACCCGTTTGGGACCAACACCATCAACACTGGCCCCCCCTGCTATGTAGAAAAGAGTACCCGAGGGCGCGACCCCCTATGCAAATTTAATTATTTAATTAAGTTGTTATTATGAGGCAAATTAAAACCAATGTTGGGCCTTGCTGGAGGAGTTTTATTCAAAGACGAACTGTCAAGGGGTCCCCATCCACCCATCGTGTAAGGAACGCAAAATCAAGGAACATAATGCCGGTTTATCGGCGCCTAAGGTGGCATGAGTGGAACAAAACACCAAGCAAAAGGCCAAGCCTTCCACCCATGCCCAGTATATAGGTGTGTTAATAATAATTATAGATATTGTGATATAACAACAACAAGTTCCCTCCTGGAACGATCTTCATCTTCACCTACAACTAACAACGCTATAAGAGGGGCTGAGCAAGCGGGCAACATAGCCAAACAGTGGTTTTGCTAGGAAGGTGTCAAAGGTTAGAGGTTTCATGGCAACAAGGAGAGGCTGACATAAAAGATGGGTAGCGCGACATGTAACGATAGCATCGAGACAACTAAGCATGGCAATGGTAGTAAAGGTATCCAAGGGTATGATCATCTTGCCTGAGATTCCGCAAGGAAGAAGAACAAGTCCATGAACTGGACGGAGCAACATAGTCGAGCGAATCCTCACAACTCCGGAACGAAACCGAAGCTAACAAGAGAAGCAACCGGAAAGAAGCAAACAACATGGTAAACACACAAGTATAAACATGGCATACGATGCACATCCAAGTATGATTCATGTCCGGTTTAATTATGCATGGCATGGCAAAGTGCACAAACAAGTACTACAAGTTAAGTGGAGCTCAATATGCGACGAAACACCACATGTTATTTATTTAGTTGACTCTCGTTTATTTACAAGACAAGATTAAATATTTTTAACATGGCAAGAGGTGAAGCATAATAAAACTACACTATTTAGGCATTTTAAATGAGGCCGAAAATAACAACAACAATTCCGGGGAAAACCCCATGAGCATGTTTAGCAATTTTAAGCAAACAACAATTCACACATATAATGTTGTTAACATGATGCGGATGACATGATTAAGTTTATGCAATCTATTAATTAAAGGTTAATATGAAGAGATATGAAGTATTTGTCACCGTGGTGGAAAGAAAAGGGGGCCACGGCAACGATCCGAAAATGATGCAACGGCAACATCTCGGTTCCGGTAACTCGTTGAGAGACCGGTGCAAAAGATGACGAAGAGCGTGAGCGCGTCGAACAAGATGAAAGGTGGGGTGATCCCGTCACCGGGTTCCCACGAGTCGGCGACGAGGCAACCGAGGAGCATGACAAAAGACGAAACGGGCACGGTGCACACAAGTGGAGCATCTCATACAACACATCAAGCAAACGTCCACGGGTCATCGTCTCGGGGTTATACCTTCGGAACGTTCATTCTCGGAGGGGTTCGAGTCGTAGTGGAAGGAGTCGTTCCGTGAGTCGTGGTACACGTCCGTAGAGGGAAGTTGTCATTCGCATTGCCAAAAGTAAGTAGTCGTTCACGTTCATTTCGGAGAGGTACTTGACGAAGCCATCGTTTCCGGGGCGAGGGTAGTGGTACATGCGCGTAGTTGAACTTGACGGGTCGACGCGGTCGTCGTGGGAGGTAGTGGTACACGTTTCGTAGATGTACTTGACGTCGAGGGTCTCCGAGGTCGAAGGTAGTGGTACTTGCGTTTCTCCTTGTAGTCGAACTTGACATCGGGCGTCGAGGTACTTGCTGCATCGTCGGGCGTAGTTGAACTTGGCATATCCGAAGGGGTACTTGCAGGTCGTCGTGGGAAGTAGATGAACTTGTGCAGTAGTCGTTCGGGTCATGTAGAGGTACTTGGTGCTTCGGGCTGCCATCGTTTCCGTTTCTAGATGTACATGTTGATCCTGGCACTTGGCGGAAAAAACAGCAGCAACAAAACATGGCAACATCTCGGAGCAGCGAGGAGGAGAGGCCGGGGCGCCAGGCTTGGGGCGGCCGCGGGCGCTTGATACGTCTCAAACGTATCTACTTTTCCAAACACTTTTGATATTGTTTTGACCTCATTCTTGCATGATTTGGATTAAACTAACCCGGACGGACGCTGTTTTCAGCAGAGCTGCCTGTATGGTTTATTTGTGTGCAGGAAAACGGATTTTTAAGCATCTCAGAAAAATCCACGAAAAATCACGAAAAATCCACGCACCCGAAGAAACCAAATGCCAGAAGTGGGGCCAGAGGG
This sequence comes from Secale cereale, assembly GCA_902687465.1. Lineage (NCBI taxonomy): Eukaryota > Viridiplantae > Streptophyta > Magnoliopsida > Poales > Poaceae > Secale > Secale cereale. The sequence goes on from LR738710.1 coordinate 74,156,761, forward strand.
GGGCCAGGGGGTGCCCAGGCGCCCTGTGGGCGCCCCCCCTGGGCCGCGCCGGGGGGGCGCCTGGGTGGGGCCACACCCCCTGGTGCCCTACTTTAGGCCGTATTTTTCCTCCCGATGCAGAAACCCCAGATTGGAAGTACTTTCGCTGTTTTTCGTTGCGGAGCTGCCGGCACCCTCTGTTCTTCTTCGGGAGGGCTAATCTGGAGGCTGATTTAGCCTCCGGAGAGGGGAGATCGTCGCCATCGTCATCATCATCACCACTCCATCATCCCTCCATGACTTCCCCCTTCATGTGTGAGTAATTCCCTTGCTGTAGGCGAAGGGGATGGTAGGGATTGGATGAGTTAGATCATGTAATAGTTCGTCAGATTGTTAGGGGCATGTTGCCTATCATCTAGTATGGTGTTTATCATCTTTGCTACAACTTGTTATTCTTAATGCTTGACACTTAGGGCCTGTCGTGGAATTAACACGGCAGATGTCCGGTTTAGCGGACTTGATGATGGAACCATCGCACGGGTTAGCTTGAAAGGGTTCATGGCGCACAAAGGACACAAAGGATTTTATACTAGTTCGGCCCCTTTGAGAAGGTAAAAGCCTACGTCTAGTTGGTTTGGTATTGCTTGGGCGTCGGTTTACAGGGAGCGGAATCGCTTGCCTGCGTCTCGCCGTATCGATTGTTGCTTTCCCTTGAACCGGTGCCGGGTCGTCCCTTTATATAGAGGTGACGCCTGGTCCGGTTTACAGAGTCCCGAGGCCGGCTCATAATTGTGTCCGCCTCGGTCTCTGCTCTTCCTTTCTTATCTCCCAAGTTACATCTCCTTGATGGATTACAAACCGTATTGCTATACATGGGCCTTGGAATCTTACGGGCCGTAATCTCTACTAAAATAATAAACCCAGTACGATATAGCCAAGCCGGTTTACAATATCCGGTTTATACCTATTTACCGTATCCCTGACATTAGGCCCCAGAATGATTTGAACTTGTTCATATCAGTCTTCATTGTCTTCCGCGACCTTTCTTCTGTCTTCATTTTTTCCTGTAAACCGGCTCTGACGTCATCCTCTGAAATCATTAAAGTCTGACAATGACATCAGCTCCGCATTTATCGCCGCGAGCTGTACTGTAGCTTATTTTTAATGGTTATCCCGAGAATCGAGGCGTTCAACGGATCTTTATCCGATCTTCTTCCTTGATTACCGCACCTGTCGTTTCACATCCGCCTCTTCGTCTATAAATACCGCTCTGCTCCATTCATTATCCCCTCTCGCGTCGTCTTCCTCCTTTCTCCTCCTGATCCTCTAGAACTCCATTGCTGCCTGAGCCCGAGAACACCGCCGACGACCACCGGATCTTCCGTCTTCGACCGGCCGCTGCATCAACCTGAACCTTGACCAGATTTTCTGCGCCGCCGATTCTCACCGTCCCTGGTATGTTCTTCCTCCTCACTGTAGATCTTATCATGTTCGCCATTGCTTCGCCCGTGTTCTTCCGCCATTAGAACTCCCGATGAAGCTCCGTTCTTTTGTAGATACTTATATCATAGAAATCTCGTAACCCTTTAAGCCTTAGTCTGTAGATCTTATCTAACACCAGATTGGATCTTGCTGTAATGACTCTGCTGCCTTTATCCGTTCCGCCATTAGGGTTCTTCACAAGCTTTATGCTGTTCATTCTCTGAGACCTGCAACTTCGTAATATTTTTACCTTCCTGATCTTGCCGTAAATGCGTCTGGTATTTTAGATCTTGCTGCTTGTATTTCTGTTGCTACCTGCTTTAAGTCTCCTTTTTATGCACATCCTGTAACCTCATCTGCTCTGAATTGGTCCTCTGTAGATTTCCCGTGTAATTTTTGTTTCTTTATCTCATTATGCTCAGATCTCTTCTTCCTTAGCAACGCATTGAAAACTTGTTTTTCCCTTCAATAAATCTGCTAAGTATGCTCCGGTTTAGATCACCATATCATAAACCGGAAATGATGTAGACTGATGCAATGACGTAGTTATTCCTCTTCAACTGCCATTTTTAAACCGGAAATGATACATCTTGTATTTATGATTGCCGGTTTAACTTTGCTAGATAGTTCTTACCTCCCTTGCGCAATACACATATATAGGTCCCAGATCTTTTGTATGTTCATAATTTGTTCTGTACCTTCTTTTCTTCAGCACTTTGTTCAAATGGCTGCCAAGCAATACGTTTCGTGCGACTGGGTTCGTTCAGTTGTGACTGAAGAAGACTTAGTCAAGCTGTCGAGTATTGGTACGTTAGGTCCTCGGGCCGAGTTGAAATGGCGCGCTCCGGGTAATGAATGCCCTCCTGCTCCCAGGTCCGGAGAGGTCATAGTATTTATGGATCATATCTCCAGGGGTTTCTCTCCCCCCGGTTCAAAATTTTTCCGGGACGTCCTTGCCACCTTCCAACTGCACCCGCAAGACATCGGACCAAATTCCGTTTCTAATATATGTGACTTTCAAGTTTTTTCTGAAGTGTATTTGCAAGAAGAACCTTCAGTTGATCTATTCCGGGATTTCTTCCATGCGAACCGGCGCACTGAATTCACTAGCGGGCCTCACCAAGAACTTGGTGGTATCAGTATCCAGAAAAGGAGGGATGCAGTTTTCCCGCACGCCTCTTTACACACTCACCCCAAGGACTGGAACAAGTCTTGGTTTTATTGCATAGACACCTCTCCTGAAGGTGAAAATCCGTTGCCGGGTTATCGTGAGACTCGCATCCCGGCGAATCATCCTCTGCCGCAACGGTTAAGTGCTACTGAACGGATCCAATTTTCACCTCAACTTTCCAAACTGAGAGCCTTCATGGCTAATGGACTTCTTGGAACCGATTTCCTTCGCTGCTGGTTGTCATGGAGCATTCTCCCCTTAAGCCGGCGCTCTGATTTAATGTGCAATTATTCCGGTAAACCGGAAGATCCTCAGAGGTTTACTAAAGAGGAACTTTCTGAATCGGAGGTGATAGAATCGGCCAAAAAGATCGTCAACCCCGCCTTAACAGACTGCTCCAAGGTTGGCTTGGCCCCATACTTTAAGAGGAACACACAGCCTGATGTAAGTTTTCCTTAACCCATGCTTTATAAACCGTCCTTCTTTGAACCGTCCTTTACTTGCTTTTGCTTTTTATTCAGGCTGATAACCCCTTCTGGAGAAGGAAACTTCAGGACAAACCTGTAAAACAGACTCGCCGAAAAACTCCTGCAAACAAGAAAAGGAAGGCAGTCGTTGACGCCGGTTCTCCTTCTGAAGATGATGATCCGGACTCCGAGGTATGCTTTACTCCGGTTTACATTTGCCTTTATATACTTTGTCCATATCTCTAATGATGCCCTTTTCACAGGATCCACTCGAAGGCGATAACCCGGTGGAGATTGAGGTAACCCTTATTTCTTCCGATTCAGAACCCCCTCCTCAAAAGATCCGTCGGACTGTTAGAAAGTATCAATTTTCTCACCCTTATGCTAAGTTGGATCCCAATTTTGATTTGAAGAAGCAACAGCACGAAGCCTTGCGCCGGACCACTCGCCATTCCGGTTTAGCAGTTGAATCCTCTGGAATCTCCTTAACCCCGGCTCGGAAACGCCGTGCTGAGGTGATACTTTCTCCAACACTTCTTCATCCCAAGGCCGGTCTTATTAGAAAACCACTTAAACCGACTGATCCTGATTATCAGGAAACTCCACTATCTTCATCTGGCGAATCAACTGCGACACAGCTTCCACCCTTGAAGACAGCCCCAGGGTGATTCTCTTCACCTTTTCCGGTTTATATCCTTCCTTTTTCTTTATAATGCTGACCTATCTTTGTTCGTTTCTCCAGTAAACCGAAGCCCAGCAAAAGGGCTAAGGGTAAGAAGCCTGCTGTTGATCCTTCTGCCGATGAACCAGCAATCGAACCGTCGACAGCTATCCCTCCTGAAGGTACTCCTGTTACTCCGGTTCAAGAACCTGTTCTTGATATTCCTGCCACTGATGCTGCCCAAGATCCACCAAGCCCAGCCCGAGTTAGCTCTCCTCAAGTTAATCCGGGCTCTCCTGATCCGGCTCAAGATAAAATTATTCCTCCCAATGCGCCTTCTTCCCCTGACGTTGTGGTTACTGGCGCTGCTTATGTTGCGCCAGCCGAACCCACCGTTTTAGCAAAACACACTGCCAAAGCGGAGAAGGTAACTCAGGAAAAAGGGAATTTAAACGCGGATATCTCCAGCCTTTCCAGCCTGAGTCCCCAGGATATTTATTCCGGATATCTGAACCGGCTCCACAGCAGCCGTGACTATGAAGCCAGCCTGGTGAACCTCATGAGAGAGAAATACGAGGTAAATTTTCCTGTTCTGGCTTTGCTTTTTTCAACGCATCTTCACCTTATAACAGCCCCCAAGTTCCGGTTTATCTGCTTTATAGCAGGTGATCCGGAACTTTTGTAGGCTTGAACTGCTGTCTAATACATTAGCCCCCAAGTATCAAGTAGATAACTTGATTATGTAGTTGATACTTGTAAAAAATCTTGCCTCTGACGCATTGCTTCAACTGCCATTAGCCCCCAAGTGTCAAGTAGACAACTTGGTTGTGTGCTTGAGACTTGTATTTCATCTTTGCCGGATTACTTCAACTGCCATTAGCCCCCAAGTGTCAAGTAGACAACTTGGTTGTGTGCTTGAGACTTGCATTTTCTAACTTTGTTTTTGAACTTGTCTGCAGGCTGAGTTAAACCGGAACGCTGTAGAAAATAGCGAACTTCGAACCCGGCTTATGGAGACCGAGGCAGCTGCTTCAAAAGCGAAAAAAGAACTTAAAGTGAGTTTGAAAACTGCTGAAGACTTGAAGAAGTTCTTTGATGAGGAACGGACTGCTTTTGAAGTCCAGAAGAAAGATCTTGAAAAGCGTGTTCAAGATGCCGAAGGAGCTCTTAACCCGGTTACTGAAGAATTGGCCGGGTTAAAGCACCAAGTTAATTTGATGATATCTGCTATCTTCGGTAATCATAACTGTAATTTTCGTCTGTTATCTTTGCAACCTATACCCTGCACCGGTTTAACTTTTCTTGTTGTATGTAGGGCGCCGCGTCTCCCATCTTGGGGATGACGTACGGAAGAAACTGAAGGCTTGTTATACTTTGGTGGAGCAATTATATTCTGGGGCGCAAAGGATCATCAGTGCTACCTCTTTTGGTAAACCGGCTCCTTCAACCATCAAGGCAACTTTGAACAGTTTGTCAATTCTGCCAACTCGTCTTGAAGAGGTGAAGAAATCAGCTGCTCGAGGAGGTGCTCTTCTGGCCTTGACAAGAGCTAAGGCTTGGGTTCCCGACATTGATCCGGCTGAAGTGCTAACCGGGTTTCCAGACACAAAGGAAGACGGTTCAGCCTTTGGTGAGAAAGATCTGTATGTTCTGACGAAGGAAATGCGTCCACTCTCGAGCAAGATAGCAGTGGAAGCTGACTTATCCCGGTACCACCCTGCGTACAACCTTCAAAACGAGCGTGTGGAACGTCCGGTCTATGATGTTGCAAACTTAACTCCGCCGGTTC
>LR738710.1:74163164-74294242 GCA_902687465.1 Secale cereale
TGATACCGACTGCGGATTTAATACCGACTCCGGATTGATACCGACTGCGGATTTGATACCGACTCCGGATTGATACCGACTGCGGATTTAATACCGACTCCGGATTGATACCGACTGCGGATTTGATACCGACTCCGGATTGATACCGACTGCGGATTGATATTCACTTGTTTGGGGAACCCAAAATTTCATAATATAGCCATTCAAGAGGTGTGTGGGCGATACCACTGTCCTCAGGGGTCTTTGACATTCCTCCTAACCCGGCCGGGGTTTTTTCCTTTCCTATGAAGTTTTCCTTTCCTTGTACCGGATAGGAGCTCATATTCCGATGAATTCTACCTGTCCTTCACACGCCCTGCAAAGGTTAATTTCTAAAAAAACCAGCCAACATTGAAATACGATTCTTTGATAACAAACTGATATGGACTTTTGCCGCAAATTCGATGTATGTGGAAAAAAGGGCTGAGCCCCCGGTTTACCGAGGGTGCCGGTTTATTCATTATTTCATAATATATACATAGGATACATGGGAGCCTATGGCTCAAGTGTAATATGGCCGTAGATGAGCAATGTTCCATGGCCTTTTCGTCTCCTCTTCTGATGTCCGTGAATCTTTGTGCTCTCGAATGTCCACCAAATAGTATGACCCGTTGCGTAAATTTTTGCTGATGACAAAAGGCCCTTCCCACGGCGGGGATAGCTTGTGCATGTCTGTTTGATCTTGGATAAGCCGGAGCACCAAGTCACCCTCCTGGAATGTCCTGGTTCTGATCCGGCGGCTGTGATATCTGCGCAGGTCTTGCTGATAAATCGCCGACCGTGCTGCAGCTATGTCACGCTCTTCATCCAACCGATCCAAACCATCCTGTCTTGACTCTTCGTTGATGGCTTCTACATAGGCCGCCACCCTTGGGGAATCATGGCGTATGTCGCTTGGAAGAACTGCTTCTGCACCGTAGACCATGAAGAAAGGTGTATAACCTGTAGACCGGTTTGGTGTAGTGTTAATACTCCAAAGGACAGATGGTAACTCTTCAACCCAACATCCCGGGGTTCTCTGCAAAGGTGTCATAAGCCGGGGTTTGATTCCTCGCAAAATCTCCTGATTCGCCCTTTCTGCCTGTCCGTTGGACTGGGGGTGAGCCACAGAAGATACGTCCAAACGGATATGCTCTCGTTGACAGAACTCTTCCATCTCACCCTGAGATAAATTGGTGCCATTATCTGTGATGATGCTGTGTGGAAAACCAAACCGGAATATTACTTTTTTGATGAACTTAACCGCTGTGGCCGCATCACACTTGCTTATAGGCTCCGCTTCAACCCACTTCGTAAACTTGTCCACTGCTACTAGTAGATGAGTTTTCTGATCTTGGGATCTCTTGAAAGGACCAACCATATCAAGCCCCCAAGTTGCAAAAGGCCAAGTTATTGGTATCATCCGGAGTTCTTGTGCTGGAACAAGGGCACGTCTTGAGAACTTCTGACAAGCATCACACTTGCGGACCAAGTCTGCCGCATCTGCATGTGCCGTTAACCAATAAAAGCCATGCCGGAAAGCTTTAGCCACCAACGATTTTGACCCGGCATGATGACCACAATCCCCTTCATGAATTTCCCTTAAGATCTCACAACCTTCCTCAGCTGAAACACATCGTTGAAATACTCCAGAGGTGCTACGATGATGCAGCTCTCCGTTGGCAATTGTCATAGACTTGGAACGCCGGATTATCTGTCGTGCCTCATCTTCGTCCTCTGGCAATTCTCCCCGGCTTAGATATACCAAATAAGGTAACGTCCAATCCGGAATAACATGGGTTGCTGCAACCAACTGTGCCTCTGGGTCTGGAATAGCTAGATCGTCCTCTGAAGGTACTTGAACCGAGGGATTGTGCAACTCATCCAAAAAGGTGTTTGGTGGTACCGGTTTACGTTGCGAGGCTAGCCGGCTTAAAGCGTCAGCTGCCTCGTTCTTCCGCCGGTCTATATGCTCCACCTGATATCCTTTAAAATATCCTGCGACCGCTTCAACCTCTCGTCGATAAGCCGCCATGAGGGGATCCCTTGAATCCCACTTGCCCGAAACCTGCTGTGCCACTAGGTCTGAATCACCCAGGCACTTAACCCGGCTCAGATTCATCTCTTTTGCCAATCTCAAACCGTGAAGCAGTGCCTCATACTCCGCTGCATTGTTAGTACAAGGAAATAACAACCGGAGTACATAACAAAATTTATCACCTCTGGGGGAAGTTAAGACAACTCCGGCCCCTGATCCCTCCAATTGTTTTGAACCGTCAAAGTGGATCGTCCAATAAGTAAGATCCGGTTTCTCCTCAGGAGTTTGCAATTCCGTCCAGTCGTTGATGAAGTCGACCAGTGCCTGAGATTTTATAGCAGTTCGTGGTACATACTTCAACCCATGTGGACTGAGCTCAATGGCCCATTTAGCTATCCTGCCTGTTGCTTCTCTATTCTGGATTATATCTCCCAATGGAGCTGAACTAACCACAGTTATTGGATGCCCTTGGAAATAATGCTTCAATTTCCGGTTTGCCATAAACACCCCATACACCAATTTCTGCCAATGAGGGTATCTTTGCTTGGACTCGATGAGTACTTCACTCACATAGTAAACCGGACGCTGAACCGGATGTTCTTTCCCTGCTTCCTTGCGCTCAACCACAATTGCAACGCTAACTGCCCGTGTGTTTGCAGCAACATATAATAGCAAAGGCTCCTTGTCTATAGGGGCAGCTAAAACCGGCGGCTTCGCTAGTTGCTGTTTCAGTTTCTCAAACGCTGTATTCGCTTCATCGCTCCAAATGAACCGGTCCGTTTTCTTCAACATTTGATAAAGCGGGATCGCCTTTTCTCCTAAGCGACTGATAAACCGGCTCAACGCCGTGATCCGGCCGGCTATGCGCTGAACATCATTAATGCAAGCCGGTTTTGATAAGGATGTGATGGCCTTGATCTTCTCCGGGCTGGCTTCTATTCCCCTGTTCGAGACCAGGAACCCCAAAAGCTTACCGGCCGGGACACCAAAAGCACATTTCTCCGGGTTAAGCATCATCCTGTAAGCCCGAAGATTATCAAAGGTTTCCCTGAGGTCCTCTATCATTGTTCTTTCCTCCTTTGACTTGACCACAATGTCATCCACATACGCATGTACGTTCCTTCCTATCTGCCCTTTCAAGCAATTCTGAACACAACGCTGATAGGTTGCTTGCGCACACTTGAGCCCAAAAGGCATAGACACATAGCAAAAAGCACCAAAAGGGGTTATGAATGCCGTCTTCTCCTGGTCTTCAACTGCCATTTTGATCTGGTGATAACCTGAGTACGCATCCAGAAAACTCAGCCGCTCACACCCTGCTGTAGCATCAATAATCTGATCAATGCGAGGAAGAGCAAAAGGATCAGTTGGGCAAGCTTTATTGAGGTCTGTGTAGTCCACACACATCCTCCACTTCCCATTCTTCTTTAGAACAAGCACCGGATTGGCCAACCATTCCGGATGAAAAACTTCCACTATGAATCCTGCTGCCAAAAGCCTGGCCACTTCTTCTCCTATAGCCTTGCGCCTCTCTTCGTTAAAGCGGCGCAGATATTGTTTTACCGGTTTAAACTTCGGATCTATATTCAACTTGTGCTCAGCGAGTTCCCTCGGTATACCTGGCATGTCAGAAGGTTTCCATGCAAAGATATCCCGGTTCTCACGGATGAACTCGATGAGCGCGCTTTCCTATTTGGGGTCAAGGTTAGCGCTGATAGTGAACTGCTTGGACGAATCCCCTGGCACAAAATCAATCTGCTTGGTCTCCTCTGCCGATTTAAATTTCAAAGCCGGATCATGCTCGGTGGTGGGCTTCTTCAGCGGAGTCATATCCGCCGGATCAACATTATCCTTATAGAACTTTAACTCTTCCGTGGCACATACCGCTTCTGCATAGGCTGCATCACCCTCTTCACATTCCACTGCTATCTTACGACTGCCATGCACTGTGATCGTGCCTTTATGACCCGGCATCTTGAGCTGCAGATAAACATAACATGGCCTAGCCATAAACTTAGCATAAACCGTCCTTCCAAACAAAGCATGATACGGGCTTCTGATTTTAACAACTTCAAAAGTGATCATCTCTGACCTGGAATCATGCTCATCCCCAAAGGTAACCTCTAAGTCAATCTTACCAACTGGATAGGCTGACTTACCTGGGACCACCCCGTGAAATACTGTGTTTGACGTCCTTAGTTGTTTATCTCTCAGACCCATACGGCGAAAGGTCTCGTAATATAATATATTGATACTGCTACCTCCATCCATGAGTACTTTAGTAAACCGGTATCCTCCCACCTGAGGTGCTACTACCAAGGCTAGATGTCCCGGATTATCTACTCGTAATGGGTGGTCTTCTCTGCTCCAAACAATGGGCTGCTCCGACCATCGTAGAAACTGTGGCGTTGCCGGTTCTACCGCATTGACGGCCCGCTTCAAAACCTTCTGGTCTCTCTTGCATAAACTCGTGGTGAAGACATGATACTGACCGCTGCTCAACTCCTTCGGATTACTCTGGTATCCGGATTGCTGTTGCTGCTGCGGACGCTGCTGCTGCTGATTTCCTTGGTTGCTATGACCCCCCTAGCTCTGCTGCTGATTATTCTGATTGCTGTAACCTCCTTGATGATACGATTGATTCCCCTGACCATGATAACCACCTTGATACTGATTTCCTTGACCATTGTAGTTTCCTTGAGTATTCTGACCGCCCGGCCGGGGTTGATAACCACCGCTGTTCCCTTGATAACCGCTGTTGCCCCTATATCCTGAACCGGAGCTGTTCCCTTGGTAACCCGGACCATAAAACCCGGGCCCCGAACCGCCATTTGGGGGCCGGCTAAAGGGATTAAAACGGCTATTCCCTGGGCCCATGCACTCTCTTCCAGTGTGCTTTGCAGGCCCCCTTGCTCCGCTATGCCTTAGACAGGGTTGATCCGGATCCTGCTCCCAACCCAGGTTTCCTCCCCCAACTGGGCGAGTGGGACCTTGCTGGTTGACCCGAAAACCACCTTGAACCTGTGTATTAGCCACAAAATCGGAGCTATTCTCTGCCTTCCGTTTGCCCAAGAAGCTTGAAGTAACCGGATTAACCGGCGCCGGTTTACCAGACTTGCTGGCCTTCCCTGTTTTCTCTCCTTCTGACTCCGGGTACTTAGTATTATCTGAGTCCCCGTACTTCACCAGGGCGCTCATCAAAGTCCCCATATCATTGCACTCCCGTTTGAGCCGTCCGAGTTTTAATTTCAAGGATTCAAACCGGCAATTGTTCTCTAATGTTACAATCGCTGTGCTCGGGTTAATGCCATTTGAGGAGTGCAAGATCTCTGCCACTCTGCGTACCCACGCTGCTGTAGACTCCTGTTCTCCTTGCACACATGCTGCTAAATCTATTATCGACATAGGTTGCTTGCACGTATCCTTGAAATTTTTGATGAACTGGCTGCGCAGCTCTCCCCATGATCCGATGGAATTCGGTGGTAATGCCTTTAGCCAAGTCCGGGCCGTGCCCTCCAGCATCATAGTGAAATATTTAGCACAAGCCGACTCATCCACATCCAGCATCTCCATGGCCATCTCGTAACTCTCCACCCAAGCTTCGGGTGGTAAATCGGCTGTGTAATTAGGCACCTTGCGAGGTCCTTTGAAATCCTTGGGCAGCTTGATGCTCCGCAGGGCAGGGATAAGACATTGTATCCCAAAACTGCTCGCTGTAGCTCCTGCCCCTGTAGCGCCGGCGTAAACCGGCGTCGACTGGCGGATCTCCTCCCGGGTCTCCGATCTAGGCCGGTTTTGATCTGGGGCCGGTATCTCTGCCCCTGCCGGATTATTCTGCCTACGCTGATGCCTCCTCCGTTCACTGCTAGATACTTCAGGCTCCTCCCAATGTCTAGAGTAACTTTGATTGGGACGCGGTGTTGAATGCAACCTCTCCCTGCTGTGAGAATACGCTTGATGCTGTATTAATGCCGTATTAAGCAGCTTCTGGGCCCTGCGCGCTTCTATCGCCACCGGAGATGTTCCTTCCGCAGGTAAAGCGGCCAACCGTGCGGCCGCAGCAGCAATATTATCCACAGGGTTTGAGTAATGTCCCGGAGGGACGGGCACATAAGGCACCGACGTAACCCGTCGCTCCCGTTCGGCGGTGGGCTGCAGAACCGGCTCCTCCTGAACTGGCGGGCTCCTCCGGTTTAAGGCCGGATTGCTGCTGGCCCCCGTTCCCGGGGTTCTAAACAAATTCGCAGATTCGTAACCCGGCGGTAGGCGGGATCGATATTTTCTCCCCCTGACTGCCTCCACCGAAGCTTGCTCCATCCTCAAGTGAAAAGCTTGATCATCCAATTCTGCCTGTCTGATAGCTAACATCTCTCCTTCTGCCTTTAAATCCTCCTTCAATTGATTGATCCGGGCCGTTAACTGAAGAAGCACCGCATCATGCTGAACCTTGTCTGCTGGTGCCACGACCTCCACTGCTTTAGCTGCGAGCTCCTCGATCAAGGTGGATAGAACTTCCGTGAGGGGGGGATTTGAACCGCTTCCCCCTGCGCCGGCTTCCGCTGTTGTTCCGTTCACCAGGGGTTGTGAACCGGCCATGAAGACCGCCACCCGGTTTGGCGGGTCAAAGGGGTCCGGAATACTGTTTCCATCGGACTCGCCCTCAGACCGGCCGTCCCGCAACTGATACAGAGATTCAGTTTCCCCGGATGAAGACTCGTCATCTGCGTAAACGACTGTTGCCCCATCAGATTCCGAACCATCCTCGGTTCGACCTCTGTGAATTGCTCCAACAAACACATGCCTCATGGCAGGCTGGATCCGGGGCGATCTCGCCCGCTGAGCCGGCTCGACGATGCTGGGGAGGGTGTCCGGCTCAGGCCCTGGTTCGCCAATTTTGCCGATGAAAACTTGGATGCTGCCGAAGGGGACCCGGTACCCGTATTCGATTGAATCGGCCTCCGGTCCCCAACCCGCGTCGTCGATGTAGATCCGGCCGCGACGACTCTTGGTCATCCGGCCGACCGCGTAACCCTTTAACCCTTCGAAGCCGCCTTTCAAGAACTCGAAACCATCGTGCGCGAGCCCCACGGTGGGCGCCAACTGTCGTGGAATTAACACGGCAGATGTCCGGTTTAGCGGACTTGATGATGGAACCATCGCACGGGTTAGCTTGAAAGGGTTCATGGCGCACAAAGGACACAAAGGATTTTATACTAGTTCGGCCCCTTTGAGAAGGTAAAAGCCTACGTCTAGTTGGTTTGGTATTGCTTGGGCGTCGGTTTACAGGGAGCGGAATCGCTTGCCTGCGTCTCGCCGTATCGATTGTTGCTTTCCCTTGAACCGGTGCCGGGTCGTCCCTTTATATAGAGGTGACGCCTGGTCCGGTTTACAGAGTCCCGAGGCCGGCTCATAATTGTGTCCGCCTCGGTCTCTGCTCTTCCTTTCTTATCTCCCAAGTTACATCTCCTTGATGGATTACAAACCGTATTGCTATACATGGGCCTTGGAATCTTACGGGCCGTAATCTCTACTAAAATAATAAACCCAGTACGATATAGCCAAGCCGGTTTACAATATCCGGTTTATACCTATTTACCGTATCCCTGACAGGGCCCGAGTGCCATGATTTCAGATCTGAACCATATGTGTTTGCATGAATATATTTGTGTTCTTGATCCTAACTATGAGTTGTATGCACCTGTTACGGTTCGGAACCGGCGATCCCAAAAGTGACAGCTTGGGACACCAAAGGGGATGGTCCGTAGTTTGAGGATTACATGTATCCATTGAGTTCATTGCTTTGTTCCGGTGCTCTTTGACAGGAGCACCTTAATATCCATTAGTTCCCTTTGGCCTTGTTCGTAGCGGGATGGTAGGACAAAAGATGTTGTGCAAGTTCTTATTGCAAGCACGTACAACTACCTACGGGATACATGCCTAATGTTTGATATTTGCCTAGATGATCGTTACTTTTCCGTGTGCCGTGCCCCGAGTTAGAAACTATCTCATCGATGCAACACCCAACCATCCATCTCCCTAGCCTACAGTATTTTAAACCTTGCTTGTCACTAGTTGCTACTTCTGCCATTTACTACTGCTATTTACTTTTGCTGTTTACTTTCACTATTACTATCATCAGTATCTGTTGGGGAACGTAGTATTTTAAAATTTTCCTACGATCACGCAAGATCTATCTACCAGATGCATAGCAACGAGAGGGAAGAGTGTGTCTACGTACCCTCGTAGACCGGAAGCGGAAGCGTCAAGTGACGCGGTTGATGTAGTCGAACTTCTTCGCGATTCAACCGATCAAGTACCGAACGTACGACACCTCCGCGTTCAGCACACGTTCAGCTTGATGACGTCCCACGAGCTCTTGATCCAGTTGAGCTTCACGGGAGAGTTTCGTCAGCACGACGGCGTGGTGACGGATATGATGTATTCACCGGCGCAGGGCTTCGCCTAAGCACCGCGACGGTATGACCGAGGTGTGTTTCTGTGGAGGGGGGCACCGCACACGGCTGGAACAATTCAACTTGTATGTCTTTGGGTGCCCCCCTGCCCCCGTATATAAAGGAGCAAGGGGGGAGGCCGGCCGGCCCTTGTTTGGTGCGGCTAGGGGTGCAATCCTACTAGGAATAGGATTGCAATCCTATTCCTAGTAGGAATCACCAAAGAAGGAAGAGAGGGAAAGGAAAAGAGGGAGAGGTGGCGCCCCCCAATCCTAGTCCAACTAGGAACCCTAGGTGGGGCGCCGGCCAGCCCTATGGGCTGCCTCTCTCTTTCCCTTAAGGCCCACTATGGACCATCCCCCTTCGTAGGGGGTTCCGGTAACCCCCTCCGGCAATCCCGTTAAATCCGAAACTTTTCCGGAACACTTCCGGTGTCCGAATATAGTCGTCCAATATATCAATCTTTATGTCTCGGACATTCCGACACTCCTCGTCATGTCCGTGATCTCATCCGGGACTCCGAACTACCTTCGGTACATCAAAACTCATAAACTCATAATACCGATCGTCATCAAACGTTAAGCGTGCGGACCCTACGGGTTCGAGAACTATCTAGACATAACCGAGACTCATCTCCGGTCAATAACCAATAGCGGAACCTGGATGTTCATATTGGCTCCTACATATTCTAGGAAGATCTTTTATCGGTCAAACCGCATAACAACATACGTTGTTCCTTTTGTCATCGGTATGTTACTTGCCCGAGATTCGATCGCGGTATCTCCATACCTAGTTCAATCTCGTTACTGGTAAGTCTCTTTACTCGTTCTGTAACACATCATCTCGTGACTAACTCATTAGTCTTTTGCTTGCAAGGCTTATTGTGATGTGTGTTACCGAGAGGGCCCAGAGATACCTCTCCGACACTCGGATTGACAAATCCTAATCTTGATCTATGCCAACACCACGAATACTTTCGGAGACACCTATAGAGCATCTTTATGATCACCCAGTTACGTTGTGATGTTTGATAGCACACAAGGTGTTCCTACGGTATTCGGGAGTTGCATAATCTCATAGTCATAGGAACATGTATAAGTCATGAAGAAAGCAATAGCAGTAAAACTAAACGATCATAGTGCTATGCTAACTGATGGGTCTTGTCCATCACATCATTCTCCTAATGATGTGATCCGTTGATCAAATGACAACTCATGTCCATGGCTAGGAAACATAACCATCTTTGATCAATGAGCTAGTCTAGTAGAGGCATACTAGGGACACTCTGTTTTGTCTATGTATTCACACATGTACTAAGTTTCCGGTTAATACAATTCTAGCATGAATAATAAACATTTATCATGATATAAGGAAATATAAATAACAACTTTATTATTGCCTCTAGGGCATTTTCCTTCAGTCTCCCACTTGCACTAGAGTCAATAATCTAGCTCACATCGCCATGTGATTTAATACCGATAGTTCACATCGTTATGTGAATAACACCCATAGTTCACATCGCCATGTGACCAACACCCAAAGGGTTTACTAGAGTCAATAATCTAGTTCACATCGCTATGTGATTAATACCCAAGAGTAATAAGGTGTGATCATGTTTTGCTTGTGAGAGAAGTTTAGTCAAAGGGTCTGTCACATTCAGATCCGTATGTATTTTGCAAATTTCTATGTCTACAATGCTCTGCATAGAGCTACTCTAGCTAATTGCTCCCACTTTTAATACGCATCCAGATTGATACTTAGAGTCATCTGGATTTTAGTGTCAAAGCTTGCATCGGCGTAACCCTTTACGACGAACTCTTTATTACCTCCATAATCGAGAAACATTTCCTTAGTCATCCAGTTACTAAGGATAATTCTGACCGCTGTACAGTGATCTACTCCTGGATCACTATTGTACCCCCTTGACAAACTCATGGCAAGGTACACAACATGTTTGGTATACAGCATTGCATACTTTATAGAACCTATGGCTGAGGCATAGGGAATGACTTTCATTCTCTCTATATTTTTCTGCCGTGGTCTGGCTTTGAGTCTTACTCAACTTCACACCTTACAAGTCAGGCAAGAACTCCTTCTTTGACTGATCCATTTTGAACTACTTCAAAATCTTATCAAGGTATGTACTCATCGAAAGTCTTATCAAGCATCTTGATCTATCTCTATAGATCTTGATGCCCAATATGTAAGCAGCTTCACCAAGGTCTTTCTTTGAAAAACTCCTTTCAAACACTCCTTTTATGCTTTCCAGAAAAATTCTACATCATTTTCGATCGACAATATGTCATTCACATATACTTATCAGAAAGGTTGTAGTGCTCCCACTCACTTCTTGTAAATACAGGCTTCACCGTAAGTCTGTATAAATCTATATGCTTTGATCAACTTATTAAAGCGTATATTCCAACTCCGAGATGCTTGCACCAGTCCATAGATGGATCGCTGGAGCTTGCACATTTTGTTAGCACCTTTAGGATTGACAAAACCTTCGGGTTGTATCATATACAATTTTTTCTTTAATAAATCCATTAAAGAATGCAGTTTTTTTATCCATTTGCCAAATTTCATAAAATGCGGCAATTGCTAACATGATTCGGACAGACTTAAGCATCGCTACGGGTGAGAAAGTCTCATCATAGTCAACTCCTTGAACTTGTCGAAAACCTTTCGCAACAAGTCGAGCTTTGTAAACAGTAACATTACCGTCAGCGTCGGTCTTCCTCTTGAAGATCCATTTATTTTTGATGGCTTGCCGATCATCAGGCAAGTCAACCAAAGTCCACACTTTGTTCTCATACATGGATCCCATCTCAGATTTCATGGCCTCAAGCCATTTTGCGGAATCTGGGCTCATCATCGCTTCCTCATAGTTCGCAGGTTCATCATGGTCTAGTGACATGACTTCCAGAACTGGGTTGCCGTACCACTCTGGTGCGGAACGTACTCTGGTTGATCTACGACGTTCAGCAGAAACTTGATCTGAAGTTTCATGATCATCATCATTAGCTTCCTCACTAATTGGTGTAGGAATCACTAGAACTAGTTTCTGTGATGTTCCACTTTCCAATTCGGGAGAAGGTACAGTTACCTCATCAAGTTCTACTTTCCTCCCACTCACTTCTTTCGAGAGAAACTCCTTCTCTAGAAAGGATCCACTCTTAGCAACAAAGATCTTGCCTTCAGATCTGTGATAGAAGGTGTACCCAACAGTTTCTTTTGGGTATCCTATGAAGATTTACTTCTCCGATTTGGGTTCGAGCTTATCATGTTGAAACTTTTTCACATAAGCATCGCAGTCCCAACCTTAAAGAAATGACAGCTTAGGTTTCTCGTCAAACCACAGTTCATACGGTGTCATCTCCATGGATTTAGATGGTGCCCTATTTAACGTGAATGTAGTTGTCTCTAATGCATAACCCCAAAAGCGATAGTGGTAGATCGGTAAGAGACATCATCGATCGCACCATATCTAATAAAGTACGGTTATGACGTTCAGACACACCATTACACTATGGTGTTCCGGGTGGCGTGAGTTGTGAAACTATTCCACATTGTTTCAAATGAAGACCAAACTCGTAACTCAAATATTCTCCTCCACGATCGGATCGTAGAAACTTTATTTTCTTGTTACGATGATTTTCTACTTCACTCTGAAATTCTTTGAACCTTTCAAATGTCTCAGACTTGTGCTTCATTAAGTAGATATACCCATATCTGCTCAAATCATCAGTGAAGGTCAGAAAATAACGATACCCGCCGCGAGCTTCAACACTCATTGGCCCACATACATCAGTATGTATGATTTCCAACAAATCTGTTGTTCGCTCCATAGTTCCGGAGAACGGAGTTTTAGTCATCTTGCCCATGAGGCATGGTTCGCAAGCACCAAGTGATTCATAATCAAGTGATTCCAAAAGTCCATCATTATGGAGTTTCTTCATGCGTTTTACACCAATATGACCTAAATGGCAGTGCCACAAATAAGTTGCACTATCATTATTAACCTTGCATCTTTTGGCTTCAATATTATGAATATGTGTATCACACGATCGAGATCCAACAAACTATTTTCATTGGGTGTATGACCATAGAAGGTTTTATTCATGTAAACAGAACAACAATTATTCTCTAACTTACATGAATAACCGTATTGCAATAAACATGATCAAATCACATTCATGCTCAACACAAACACCAAATAACACTTATCTAGGTTCAACACTAATCCCGAAAGTATAGGGAGTGTGCGATGATGATCATATCAATCTTGGAACTACTTCCAATACACATCGTCACTTCATCCTTTAACTAGTTTATGTTCTTTATGCAACTCCCATTTCGAGTTACTACTCTTTAGCAACTGAACCAGTATCAAATACCGAGGGGTTGCTATGAACACTAGTAAAATACACATCAATAATCTGTATATCAAATATACCTATGTTCACTTTGCCATCCTTCTTATCCGCCAAGTATCTAGGGCAGTTCCACTTCCGGTGACCATTTCCTTTGCAGTAGAAGCACTTAGTTTCAGGCTTGAGTTTAGCTTTGGGTTTCTTCATGGGAGTGACAACTTGCTTGTCATTCTTCTTGAAGTTCCCCTTCTATCCCTTTGCCCTTTACTTGAAACAAGTGGTCTGGTTAACCATCAACACTTGATGCTCTTTCTAGATTTCTACCTTCGTCGATTTCAGCATCGTGAAGAGCTCGGGAATTACTTTCGTCATCCCTTGCATATTATAGTTCATCACGAAGTTCTACTAACTTGGTGATAGTCTCTAGAGAACTTTGTCAATTACTATCTCATCTGGAAGATTAACTCCCACTTGATTAAAGCAATTGTACTACCCAGACAATCTGAGCACATGCTCATTGGTTGAGCTATTCTCCTCCATCTTGTAGGCAAAGTACTGTCAGAGGTCTCATACCTCTTGACACGGGCATGAGTATGAAATACTAATTTCAACTCTTGGAACATCTTATATGCTCCGTGGCGTTTCAAAACATTTTTGAAGTCCCGGTTATAAGCCGTAAAGCATGGTGCACTAAACTATCAAGTAGTCATCATATCGAGCTTTTGTCAAAACGTTCATAACGTCTACATCTGCTCCTTCAATAGGTCTGTCACCTAGCGGTGCATCAAGGACATAATTCTTCTGTGCAGCAATGAGGATAATCCTCAGATCACGGAACAATTCCGCATCATTGCTACTCACATCTTTCAACTTGGTTTTCTCTAGGAACATATGAAAAATAAACGGGGAGCAACATTGCGAGCTATTGATCTACAACATAGATATGCTAATACTACCAGGACTAACTTCATGATAAATTAAAGTTCAATTTAATCATATTACTTAAGAACTCCCACTTAGATAGACATCCCTCCGGTCATCTAAATGATCACGTGATCCAAATCAACTAAACCATGTCCGATCATCACGTGAGATGGAGTAGTTTCAATGGTGAACATCTTATGTTGATCATATCTACTATATGATTCACGCTCGACCTTTCGGTCTCCAGTGTTCCGAGGCCATATCTACATATACTAGGCTCGTCAAGTTTAACCTGAGTATTCTACGTGTGCAAAACTGTCTTACACCCGTTGTATTTGAACATAGAGCCTATCACACCCGATCATCACGTGGTGTCTCAGCACGAAGAACTTTCGCAACGGTGCATACTCAGGGAGAACACTTGTACCTTGAAATTTTGTATGGGATCATCTTATAATGCTACCGTCGTTGTAAGCAAAATAAGAAGCATAATAAGATAAACATCACATGCAATCAAAATATGTGACATGATATGGCCATCATCATCTTGTGCTTTTGATCTCCATCTCCAAAGCACCGTCATGATCACCTTCGTCACCGGCGCGACACCTTGATCTCCATCGTAGCATCGTTGTCGTCTCGCCAACTATTGCTTCTACGACTATCGCTACCGCTTAGTGATAAAGTAAAGCAATTACATGGCGATTGCATTTCATACAATAAAGCGACAACCATATGGCTCCTGCCAGTTGCCGATAACTTTACAAAACATGATCATCTCATACAAAACCGTATAACTCATCATGTCTTGACCATATCACATCACAACATGCCCTGCAAAAACAAGTTAGACGTCCTCTACTTTGTTGTTGCAAGTTTTACGTGGCTGCTATGGGCTTAGCAAGAACCGTTCTTACCTACGCATACAAAACCACAACGATGTTTCGTCAAGTATGTGCTGTTTTAACCTTCACAAGGACCGGGCGTAGCCACACTTGATTCAGCTAAAGTGAGAGAGACAGACACCCGCCAGTCACCTTTAAGCAACGAGTGCTCGTAACGGTGAAACCAGTCTCGCGTAAGCGTACGCGTAATGTCGGTCCGGGCCGCTTCATCTCACAATACCGCCGAAGCAAAGTATGACATGCTGGTAAGCAGTATGACTAGTATCGCCCACAACTCATTGTGTTCTACTCGTGCATATCATCTACGCATAAACCTGGCTCATGATGCCACTGTTGGGGAACGTAGTATTTTAAAATTTTCCTACGATCACGCAAGATCTATCTACCAGATGCATAGCAACGAGAGGAAAGAGTGTGTCTACGTACCCTCGTAGACCGGAAGCGGAAGCGTCAAGTGACGCGGTTGATGTAGTCGAACTTCTTCGCGATTCAACCGATCAAGTACCGAACGTACGGCACCTCCGCGTTCAGCACACGTTCAGCTTGATGACGTCCCACGAGCTCTTGATCCAGTTCAGCTTCACGGGAGAGTTTCGTCAGCACGACGGCGTGGTGACGGATATGATGTATTCACCGGCGCAGGGCTTCGCCTAAGCACCGCGACGGTATGACCGAGGTGTGTTTCTGTGGAGGGGGGCACCGCACACGGCTGGAACAATTCAACTTGTGTGTCTTTGGGTGCCCCCCTGCCCCCGTATATAAAGGAGCAAGGGGGGAGGCCGGCCGGCCCTTGTTTGGTGCGGCTAGGGGTGCAATCCTACTAGGAATAGGATTGCAATCCTATTCCTAGTAGGAATCACCAAAGAAGGAAGAGAGGGAAAGGAAAAGAGGGAGAGGTGGCGCCCCCCAATCCTAGTCCAACTAGGAACCCTAGGTGGGGCGCCGGCCAGCCCTATGGGCTGCCTCTCTCTTTCCCTTAAGGCCCACTATGGACCATCCCCCTTCGTAGGGGGTTCCGGTAACCCCCTCCAGCAATCCCGTTAAATCCGAAACTTTTCCGGAACACTTCCGGTGTCCGAATATAGTCGTCCAATATATCAATCTTTATGTCTCGGACATTCCGACACTCCTCGTCATGTCCGTGATCTCATCCGGGACTCCGAACTACCTTCGGTACATCAAAACTCATAAACTCATAATACCGATCGTCATCAAACGTTAAGCGTGCGGACCCTACGGGTTCGAGAACTATGTAGACATAACCGAGACTCATCTCCGGTCAATAACCAATAGCGGAACCTGGATGTTCATATTGGCTCCTACATATTCTACGAAGATCTTTTATCGGTCAAACCGCATAACAACATACGTTGTTCCTTTTGTCATCGGTATGTTACTTGCCCGAGATTCGATCGTCGGTATCTCCATACCTAGTTCAATCTCGTTACTAGTAAGTCTCTTTACTCGTTCCGTAACACATCATCTCGTGACTAACTCATTAGTCTTTTGCTTGCAAGGCTTATTGTGATGTGTGTTACCGAGAGGGCCCAGAGATACCTCTCCGACACTCGGAGTGACAAATCCTAATCTTGATCTATGCCAACACCACGAATACTTTCGGAGACACCTGTAGAGCATCTTTATGATCACCCAGTTACGTTGTGACGTTTGATAGCACACAAGGTGTTCCTACGGTATTCGGGAGTTGCATAATCTCATAGTCATAGGAACATGTATAAGTCATGAAGAAAGCAATAGCAGTAAAACTAAACGATCATAGTGCTATGCTAACTGATGGGTCTTGTCCATCACATCATTCTCCTAATGATGTGATCCCGTTGATCAAATGACAACTCATGTCCATGGCTAGGAAACATAACCATCTTTGATCAATGAGCTAGTCTAGTAGAGGCATACTAGGGACACTCTGTTTTGTCTATGTATTCACACATGTACTAAGTTTCCGGTTAATACAATTCTAGCATGAATAATGAACATTTATCATGATATAAGGAAATATAAATAACAACTTTATTATTGCCTCTAGGGCATATTTCCTTCACTATCATATCACTGTTACCACTTATCTTTTGCTGCAAGTTAGTATATTTCAGGTGCGGTTGAATTGACAACTCAACTGTTAAAGCTTATAAATACTCTTTGGCTCCCCGTGTGTCGAATCAATAAATTGGGTTATTCTTACCCGCAAAGACTATCTCGATCCCTTACGGTTGAGGGTTATCAAGTACCGTTTTCTGGCGCCGTTGCCGGGGAGCATAACAATATTTACAAGTCTACTTGAGGTATCCTACCTGCTGCACTTTATTCACTATGGGTAAGAAAGGAGACCCCAAGGTTCCGATCTTACGATCCACTACAAGAAGAGGTACCGCTCTGAGCACTAGTGCTACTCTTGATTCGCCTTCTGTTATGAGTAAGTTTGCCTCACCACCACCACATGATGCTCCTACTGAATCTGTTACTATGTCTGATACTCTTGATGATGCTTCTACTACTTTTGATGATGATATTAGTTCACTTGGTTATGCTCTTGAGAAACAAATTACTGCTGCTGCTGAAAAATATGGAATTGAACTTCCTGTTACTCGCTACCCTATTGGTGAAACTTATGATTATCCTGATTTGAGTAAACTCCAGGAGAGGCTCCTTGATGATGATTACTATATACTTGATGAAGATTTATGCAGGGAACTGACAGAGTTTGCCGGCTCTGATCCTGAAACTATTAAGAAAATATTTCAAAAACACTCTTTGAAAAAAAACCGTTCCTAATCCTGAGTTTGCTACATCTCCTATATGCATTGATGATCCTGATTTTGATTTCTCTGTTGATCTTTCACTTATACCTATGGTTGAAGCTGACCCCTTTTATGGCAGAGAAAATGATGATGCTATTGCACACCTAACTAAACTTGGTGAGCTAGGTAGCCTTTTTACCACAGATGAGAAGATACGCTACTTTTATGTGACCAAGCTTCTTCCTTTCTCGTTGAAGGAAGGTGCTAAAGCATGGTATGATTCACTCCCATGCGGTTCTATTAAGAGTCCTCGGGATTTAGCTCACTCTTTTGTTGATAAGTACTTTCCTGCTCATATGCAACATGCTGCTTTACAAAGAATTTATAATTTTAAACAGTTGCAGGATGAGTCCCTCCCTAAAGCTTGGGGAAGGTATTGCAGTTTGCTTCAGGCTAGACCAGGACATGGAGTTCCTAAGAATGAATTAATTGATATATTCTATGCTGGTTTAACTGATGAATCTAGGTCCTATTTGGACGGTTGTGCTGGTTGTGTTTTCAGGAAAAGAACACCGGACGATGCGGAAGATCTAATGGGCAGGATTGCCAAAAACCATGAAGATTGGTCCGTCCCTGAACCACCTCCACCAACAAAGAAGAGGGGCATGTTTGTTCTGAGCCCCGAGGACATGCGAGAAGCAAATAAGTCTATTAAAGAGAAAGGTATTAAAGCTGAAGACGTGAAGAATCCACCCCCTATTGAGAAGCTGTGTGAGCCTACCACTCACCCTCCTATGGTAGAGGTACACTCTCTTTTAGATTTCAACGCAAGTGACATCCCTCATGGTAAACCTCCTGATCAATGTTTATATGAGTTTGATAATTTTATTATGAAACGGAATCATTTTAATGAGAGGATAGAAAGTCAGTTGCATGATAATTGCCTTGCTATCAAAAAATTGCTTGGTGTTTTAGATAGAACAGTTAATGATGTTCAATGTCTTGTGAAGCATTTTCATATGGTTCAAACTCAGCTTGATCAAATTTCTAATGTTCAAAGGGATTTGCTTGCTAACAATGCCAAACAAGATAAATTGCAGGCTTTTGGGATTAAGACCCGAGGGGGAACTAGTACTCAAGATCCCCTTTGTCCAGAGGGACATCCGAAGAGAATCGAGCAAGATTCTCAAATGCAGGAAGAAGAAATTGTTGTCTCTCCGAATAAGAAGAAGAAACATAAAGAGACTGACAATTCTAATGATCCTATTGCAGGTGAAGAGCCAGCTATTGATCCCAACAGTGTATCTATCTCCGATGCTGAGACTGAAGACGGTGCTGAACCTGAGGGTAATGATAATGAGAGGAATGATCCGCCTGAAGTTCGAGAAGAAGAAGCACCTGACAAACGTAAGAGGTACACTAAAGAAGACTTCATCGCAAGAAAACATGGGAAGGAGAAAGAACCATGGGTAGAGAAACACATGCCCTTTCCAGGTAAGTCCATCAAATCTAAAGAAGAAGAGCATTATAATAAGTTTTGTGAATGGATTAAACCTCTTTTTCTTCAAATCCCTTTGACTGATGCTATTAAGTTACTTCCTTATTCAAAATATATGAAAGATATTGTCACTAACAAAAGAAAAGTTCCTAATGATGCAATATCTACTATGCTTGCTAACTATTCTTTCAGTGGAAAGATTCCTGAGAAGCTCGGTGATCCAGGTATACCCACCATTCCTTGCTCCATAAAGAATAATTATGTCAAAACTGCTTTGTGTGATCTTGGAGCGGGAGTTAGTGTTATGCCTCTCTCTCTTTACGAGAGGCTCTGTTTAGAGAAACTAATTCCTACAGATATCTCCCTTCAGATGGCTGACAAGTCAACCGCTGTTCCGATAGGTATTTGTGAGGATGTTCCAGTTGAAGTTGCTAATTGTTTAATTCTTACTGATTTTGTTGTGCTTGACATGCCCGAGGATGGGAGCATGTCCATTATTCTTGGTAGACCTTTCCTTAACACCGCAGGTGCTATTATTGATTGCAACAAAGGGAAGGTCACCTTGCATGTGAATGATAAAGAACACACGGTATATTTTCCGAAGAAGACCGACAGGAGGCATGCCCTCAACTCTATAGAGAATATCGAGACCGTGAAAATTGGAGAATGGGACTGTCCACTACATGTGCCTCACAAATGAAAAACTATCATGGTAGGGACAATGTCCATCAAGGTAAAAGTTCAGTGATTACTTTGTAGGAGGTGATACTTTTTGCTCTATATATCGCTTGTTTGTTGGTAAGACTTGATCAACCTTACTAGTAAACGTGTTTTATATGGATAAAAAGTTGAGCTTTCTATGTTTTCATTTGTTTTTAGTATTGTCCTACTTGCTGTACCAAGTATCTATGTTTTTGAAGCTTCACAATACTACTAACTACTTCAAGTTTTCAGAGAGTTTCGCAGCTTTTTGAACTTCGAAAAAATTTCAACAGTGAAGTTTTCAGAAAAATTCCAGAAAAATTATATTAAAAATTTCCACAACGGGAGAGACCCGGAAAGTCCTGGGGCCAGCCGGGGGGGCCACCAGTGGCCCAGGCGGCCAGCTGGCGCGGCCCAGCCCCTGGCCGCGCCCACAGGGCGCCTGGGGCCCACGGGACCCCCCTCCAGGTACTTCTTCTTCCCCTCACTCTCTCTTTTTCCAGAAACCCGAGTTATGGTCTTGTTCTTGCTGTTCTTGCTGTTCTTGGGGGCGATTCTTCGATCTCTCTCTACAGCCCATCATTTGAGCTGAAATTTTGAGCAAATACTCCCTGGTATGTGACTCCTCCACCCCTCCAATTAGATTTTTGATTCGTGGCCTCATTTGTGAGTATTTAGTAGTTCTTGGTGCTGTAGAGATGAGCTTGCATGCATGTGTAGAAAGTTATTTTCCAAGTTTTGATGCAAGTCTATGCCTTGGGCAAGTGAGTTGAGTAGTTTACCTTAGCTCACTTTGTTTTAATCCTCGTTTTTGTGAATTGTAAAAAAATTCAGAAATGAGTTTATTAGGAAGGGCAAAAGGATGGCTTGAGAAGAGGAGGCCCGCACACTCCGATCGAGTCACTAGAGCCGCAGCTTCACCAACGACTGCCAGGGTAAGCTATAATGAAGATCATGTGCCCCTGGAGTTGTTGGAAGACACAAGTCCAGCACGTGCGATGACGTATCCATGTGACGAATTCATGGAAGCTGCGGGAATCAAGGATGAGTTTTATAATCTTTGTGCTAATGCAGGTTTGACACGGCTCGTCACCATCCGTGTTACTCAGTATCAAAGACTCACCTCCATTTTCATTAACAGTTTTAGATATAATCCTGAATCAGGTGCTATTGAGTTTAAAATTTATAATGATCATATCACCATGACTTTGGGAAATTTTTGTGAAGTAATAGGTGTGCCGAACGTTGGGAGGACGGCAAGGATGGCCACTCAGCCCTCCGAGCTGAAAACCGTCATCAACTCTCTCTGCAGCATGGGTACGAGGGATATTCATCGGTCGAAGATCTCCAGTATTTTGTGTCCTCACCTCAGGTATTTTGCATATTATATTGCTAGAGGGGTGTTAGCTCGTGACAACACGAGCAACATTTCTGCTCCGGATATTGCTATCCTCGCAGTAGCCCTCTCAGGGAGGTCTGATTATAATATTGGTACCTTAATTGCTCGACGCCTTGCTATGAACGGTAACAAGGGGGACTTATATGGTGGCATTTATGCCATGCTTATCTTAGAGCATCTTGGATGCACCCCACACCCTGATGATACTCCTTTTACTTATTTAAGCTTTGATCTTGCTGCTATGAAGAGGCACAAGTTTGTTACCATGGGTTCTGAGCTTGATAACCTTGTTTATATCTTGCGTTTCGGAACTACCGCGGAACGCGAGATCCGTCTACCTGCACCTCTTTTGTTTGATTTTTCTCACAGGAACGGATGGTCCTTTGATGTTGTCCAGTTCGATGAGTTCATGATCCAGCATCAGTTCCATAACCCCATGGAGGGGGTTGTGCCCGACGAGGAGAGGCACGGTGAGATACCACATTTTCAGGAAGAGACCGCCACCGAGTTTGGTGAAGGGTCTTCCTCTGTTTGGCGCTCGGAGCCTTCCTCGTGGGAGACTCCGAGGAGTTCGGTGTACGCGCCATCATCCTTCTACGACCCTTGGTCTCACCACCATACCCCTGGAGCGGGAGGCTCCTGGGGGCAGTAGCTGCTACCAACTTAGGCCAAAAGCCTAAGCTTGGGGGAGTACGTGCCCTTCTCACTTTTCCATTGTATTATCTGTTTTATTCGCTTTGATCTTTTCGAAGTTTTTGCCCGTTCTTCTTTGCTTCTCTCTTCGCGAAAACAACAAAAAGATTTTATCTTTCTTTTGCTTTTATTCAACCTTTGAAAAACCCAAAAAGATTTCATTTTTCTCTTTAGTTGCTTTGTTTTCAGAGATCAGCTCGTGTCCGTGATGGCATTTGATTATATTTCCTACATTTGATCGTGCAAGTGACAAGCAGTAATGACGAAGATCGACAGAAAGGAAGCAACAAGGAAGACCGGTATGAACTCTTTCTGTTTCTACTTTTGTACATATGCCTGTACTTATGATCTAGAGACCAGCTTGTAGCGACATAGTGTTGTGTTTACAATGCTCTTCCAGTGGTTCATGCTTTCCTTGTGGCTAGTCTCCAATAACTAGAGTATATAATGTGTTATTGAAATGATCTACATGCATCGCACTGTTCCTAGTCTGGCATACTAGGGTGGTATTTCCCTTTAGAGAATTTTTGGATTGACTTGGCACATGCTTACACATGTTTAAGACTAAAAAGTCTACTTTGCCTTGATGATCTTTGAGTTTTAGAATAGTTATATCACTTTCATGCCCGATTCAATGTTGCTTTGTCGCTCTGCATGATTATGACCGTTATTGCTCTCTAGTTGGTCGCTTCCCAGTCTTTTGCTAAACCTCCACACGTACTAAGCGGAATGACTGCTTGTGCATCCAAAACTTTTAAACCTGTTATGCCATATGAGTCCACTATACCTTCCTATATATGGTATTTACCTGCCATTCCTAACAAAGACTTTATGTACCATCTCGAAATTAATCAAAAGCATTTCCCTTTTTGTGCCTATGTTTTAGCTCATGAGGAAGTAGTAGTTAATTCATGATCTCTTTAAGTTGGACAAGTTTCACCCCTGGATTGCATGTATAATGTGCGAACCCCTAATATGAAAAGGAACTGGAATTGAGTGCGCCCGGCTCGAAAAGATAATATAACAAACCCTCCTTCACGCTTTGTTCATGAGAAATCAGAAAACTTTGGCAGTGATAAACAAAGGAGATTAA
This sequence comes from Secale cereale, assembly GCA_902687465.1. Taxonomy (NCBI): domain Eukaryota; kingdom Viridiplantae; phylum Streptophyta; class Magnoliopsida; order Poales; family Poaceae; genus Secale; species Secale cereale. Next base: position 74,186,019 of record LR738710.1, read on the forward strand.
GAGGATGTGATCGTCCTCATGCGGGAGCCGTTCCTCGAGACTTGTCTAGCTTAAAAAGTGATTGAGTTATCTGCTAGCATTCATTGACGAAATATGCACCTCTCAAAAACATATTTACTTCTGTTTTTAAAACCAAGAGCTCTAGTACATGTTTAGTTTTTGTTTCGATCACGGGTTTTCAACTTTGCCAATAAAAGCCACGGTTCGAGAGTCTCACCTTCTTTCTTCAAAGCACTAACTAGGAGAGCATAATTGTCATTCTGAGTGTAATGTGCATTGTCCCAAAGTATTACATTGTCTTCTGCATACTTGTGATATGATTTATTCTGAAATTCTTAGTTCTAGTCTCCTTTAAAACTCTGGAGGAGTCTCTGCATTTATGTTTTGCTTCACTATGGAGGCTAGCGAGATACCACCTTAATATGCTCAAGCTATGTGCAATGTGATCTTGTCTTGATTTTCGGTAATATATTGTTTACTCTTAATTATTTGTGATTGGTCACTCGGAAGGAGGATTGCTCCTTGCATTGTTCTCATAAGTACTATTTTAATACTTGCTGAACTCTTTTCGTAGTACATGCGTATATACATCTAATGAAGCAAAAGAGTTTGTCAAAGTTTTCTTTGTCGCGTCCAGTTCGTTGAACTGAATTGCTTGAGGACAAGCAATATGCTAAGCTTGGGGGAGTTGATACGTCTCAAACGTATCTACTTTTCCAAACACTTTTGATATTGTTTTGACCTCATTCTTGCATGATTTGGAGTAAACTAACCCGGACTGACGCTGTTTTCAGCAGAGCTGCCTGTATGGTTTATTTGTGTGCAGGAAAACGGATTTTTAAGCATCTCAGAAAAATCCAAGAAAAATCACGAAAAATCCACGCACCGAAGAAACCAAATGCCAGAAGTGGGGCCAGAGGGGGGCCAGGGGGTGCCCAGGTGCCCTGTGGGCGCGCGCCCCCTGGGCCGCGCCGGGGGGTAACTGGGTGGGGCCCACACCCCCTGGTGCCCTACTTTAGCCCGTATTTTTCCTCCCGATGCAGAAACCCTAGATCGGAAGTTCTTTCGCTGTTTTTCGTCGCGGAGCCGCCGCCACCCTCTGTTCTTCTTCGGGAGGGCTAATCTGGAGGCTGATTTGGCCTCCGGAGAGGGGAGATCGTCGCCATCGTCATCATCATCACCACTCCATCATCCCTCCATGACTTCCCCCTTCATGTGTGAGTAATTCCCTTGCTGTAGGCGAAGGGAATGGTAGGGATTGGATGAGTTAGATCATGTAATAGTTCGTCAGATTGTTAGGGGCATGTTGCCTATCATCTAGTATGGTGTTTATCATCTTTGCTACAACTTGTTATTCTTAATGCTTGACACTTAGGGCCCGAGTGTCATGATTTCAGATCTGAACCATATGTGTTTGCATGAATATATTTGTGTTCTTGATCCTATCTATGAGTTGTATGCACCTGTTACGGTTCGGAACCGGCCATCCCAAAAGTGACAGCTTGGGACACCAAAGGGGATGGTCCGTAGTTTGAGGATTACATGTATCCATTGAGTTCATTGCTTTGTTCCGGTGCTCTTTGACAGGAGCACCTTAATATCCATTAGTTCCCTTTGGCCCCGTTCGTAGCGGGATGGTAGGACAAAAGATGTTGTGCAAGTTCTTATTGCAAGCACGTACAACTACCTACGGGATACATGCCTAATGTTTGATATTTGCCTAGATGATCGTTACTTTTCCGTGTGCCGTGCCCCGAGTTAGAAACTATCTCATCCATGCAACGCCCAACCATCCATCTCCCTAGCCTATAGTATTTTAAACCTTGCTTGTCACTAGTTGCTACTTCTACCATTTACTACTGCTATTTACTTTTGCTGTTTACTTTCACTATTACTATCATCACTATCATATCACTGTTACCACTTATCTTTTGTTGCAAGTTAGTATATTTCAGGTGCGGTTGAATTGACAACTCAACTGTTAAAGCTTATAAATACTCTTTGGCTCCCCGTGTGTCGAATCAATAAATTGATTTATTCTTACCCGCGAAGACTATCTCGATCCCTTACGGTTGAGGGTTATCAGCGCTGTCGGGAAGAGGCTCGCGGGGGCGAGGACGAACGAAGCAGGGCGCTGGCTGGTCGATGGGGAGGTCGCGACGGGCGGTAGGGCGGCTGCACGAGGTGACGAGGCCATGGCGAGGAGGACGAGGCACGGAGGCTGCTCGGGGCGTTGGAGATCGATGGGGAGGGCGACCATGGAGAGGCGCGGCGACGGCCGAAGGAGGATGCGAGCGCGCTGGAGTGCGGCTCATGGCGGCGAGGCTGGAAGGACGGGGCGCAGGCGTGAGGAGGGGCTTGTGGAGCGAGAGGGAGAGGGAGATCGAGAGGAGGGGTCGAGGGAATCGGGCGCTGGGATGCGGTTGCGGCGCTGTAGGGAGAGAGCGAGGGGAGAGATGGTGCGGTCAGCCAGCTAGGGTTACATAGCTGGAGTGGGCCAGGAGGCCCGATGGGCCTTAGGGAGGCCTGGGCCGCGGGGAGGGAAGGCCGCAGGCCGGTGGCTGGGCCTGAAGGCCTGAGGAAGTTGCTCCGATTCTTTAATTAAAAACGAAGCAGAAACAAAATAAAAGAAGAGGAAAGAAAAAGGTTAGGGGAAGAATTTAGGCAAGAGGTTATTTTTCCTGGACTCGCAAAAATGTCCATGGTCCACGAAAAATAGGAGAGGCAAGAAAAGAGAAAGAGAAGGCATGGGGAAAATATGCAAGTGTGTTGGTTAATTCCAAACAAATGGAATATTTTATAATATCGCTCGCTAAATATTGGGAGGATATGTTTTAAAGATAAAACACCTTCCCTCGATTTAAATGGACCGAAGGTCCACACAATTTATTTAGTTGAGAAGAAAAGACTAATGACATGATGGCATGATGACATGATGAAATGCAAAATAAATAACACAAGCACAAATGAAACACACGGGAGAACCCGGAACATCTGGAATCTCTAGAATCTTCTGGGACGTCGGTCTTCGGGCGTCACAACTCTCCCACACTAACAGAGGATCTCGACCCGAGATCCTAGAGATGGCACTGGATAAAAACGGAAGAGGAAGAGGTAAAACAAAGTTGCTTCTTCGACAAACGAGTGAAACCACAAACCTTGAGAGGTTAAACAAGTTGAATAAGAGTACAATGGAGATGAACAAAGATGAAAACACTCCGTTAGAAAAGAGGAACAAGGAGCATTATGCGAACCTTGTAGGTTAAAAGACACGAAACAAGAGCTTACGAACCAAAAGTATACGGAACCGCAATGGTATAGCCAAGGAATAAGAATGACAGAATTTGGACAGCACTCCGTCTGAAAATGGAAGGAAATGAACAAGAACTTGCCAAGTTGGGATGATACTTGATGAAATCGACAGCATATTGCCTCTGAAACAATCGAAAGAATGGCACAAGGGTAAGAAGGATTCAGACAGCACTCCGGTTGAAAAGAGAGGCAAAACATGAAAAGATGAGAGAACTTGAAAAGAGGACATAATACTCCGGTTAAATGGACAAGCAAGGGAAGAATATGATCTTGATATGACGAGATGATGGGACGAAGGGAGCAATATCACCATGCCTTCGGAATGAAAGAATAGCATATAAATCAATGAAAGAAATGAATGGAGAAGAAAAATGACAACTTCTCCCACAAATGAATTAGGAAATCTTCCTTACAAAGAAGGGTTGAATGGGGTTGATGGAAAAATCAACAACGAAAACGAATAAGCTTGATGTGGGCTTATGGAAAACATCTCAAAATTATGAGGTGACAACCAGCCACTAACGAAAACATTTGATTGGATTGAGATCAACAAGGAGACGATAAGCTTATTTCACCGGAATGATAAATGAAGAGCTTGGGTCATTTATAAGCACCACAATAGCAACAATCCTTAGGGAAAGCTTTTAGGTGAATTATAACCCAAGATTACTCCAACGAATAAATTGAAAGGTTGGAAAGATCTCCTGAACAAGGAAAATGATGGTTTTAAATATCTCATTCTTGATAACTCGTGAATCATAAAACATGAAGGAATTGTCGAGAATGACATAGCACCATCTGAAAAGATAAGGTAGAAAGAATTGCAATTGGAAAGTATCATGAAGAATGCTTGAGCTCCAACAAGAATCTTGATGTAAACTTCGAGGATGAATTAACACATGATGAACCACCATGAGAACTCCGGTAATGAAAGCATGATAAGTGAAAGATGAAAAGAATAAGATTCAAGGCCCACGATGAATTAGATGGAGGTTTGGAATGGTAAAATTGAAATAACTTGGAGCTCCGGAAAACAAGATGAAGAACTTAGGACCGAGAATATGATATGATGAACAAGCTCCGGAAAAGAGATTAATCACTTCGAGGAGACAAGAATAAGATTTACTGTATGCTTATCCTTCATCAAAATAAATTGATGACAAGCAACGGAATTGTCATACTACTTATTCTCGTTGGAAAAAAATTAAGAGAGATCTCGCACAAGCTTGGGTAAATCTTCAACGAACCACCGGTAGGATTATGAAAAGAACGAGTGAATTAAAACGATAACAAGGAAGAGTAAACTTGAATGAACCACCGTAAAAATATGGACATGAACGAAGAGACATCAATGAAGAATAGTTGGAGGTCGAAGTTGAAAACTGAGAACGAAGAAATATTCTGAAATGACGGCCTTCGGAGGAACACAAAGAAAAGAATTCATAAAATGCTTCGGATGGCATAAAAGAATTCCTGACAATCTGAACAATAATGAGGATGGCCTGAAGCTAGAACCACGAATCTTCAAGAAGACGGGCCAAGATTTAAGAGAAACACTTCTCCGGTCTCCAAATGTTGAGAATGAAGACGAGAAATGCCATAAGAATTGTTGAGCACTCCGGAATGAAGAATTAAAAATGTTGAACCAATGATGAAAAAGAATTTGAAAGCGATCTTGGAGAAGGTATATGACTGATGGAAATCATTCTTACGTCACACTTTGAAAAGAATTTGAGTATAACTCCAGAAAAATTAGAAGAGTCAGGTACGATCCTGGAAAAGACCTGTGGGTTAGGGCCCACTCAAAGAAATCATCGTTGAAAAAGATTGCTGAAGAGATATTGCACCGGTTGAATTAAATGGCTTGAAGCTCAGAATAGTTTGAACGGATTAAGAATGGAATTATGAATCTTCAGCACTCCGGATATGAATAGCAAGAGGAGAATGATTAATTGGTGCACCGGAATAAGAAAGCATTGTGAAAAGAGGAAAAGGATAAGATCAACACCGAAATCTTGAATTACATCCACCGGCAGAAATTGAGAACAAAAGAATGATGAATTTGAAGCTCTTGAGCATCTTCACGATAATTCATCGGATAAGAACATTAAAGGAAAAGAATGAAGAAATATCACATGAATAAAATGGATAATTCATCTGAGAATTTCTATCTCCAAGAAGAAGAAGGGTGGGAGGGTGGGGAAAACAAGGACAACTTGGGATGAAAGAAACAGACAAATCGTCAGATTTCTCAACGGCGTCCGTAAGGAATAACTTGAAGAGAAGGCACACCGGTTGAAAAGGATTAACATGAGAATCTCGATGGTCAAGAAGAATTAGCACTCCCATAGAAATATGAGAACACCGATTAGGAAAGGTATGGAATCAACATTTGACATCGAAGCAACTCGAATACCAGAATCAAATCAAAACAACGGATAGATATGTTGCAGCATAATCTTCACAATATCATCTGAACAGAGAATTGAACGAATGAGTTCCGTAGGTACATCAACTTGTCGAGAAGCCACTTGGGAGGACAAAAGGTAAATAAAAGCAACAAGGAGCAGATAGAACAAATACAAGATAGAAGCTTCATTCGACATATTCGTGCTGAAAGCTCATGGAACGTGTTACAAAAGGGTTTTGCAATCCCCGGATCAGCATAGCCAAGGACCCTTTAAGATGCAACTCCCGATCGGAACAAGCCCATAAAACCACTTCACTCAATGTAGAACCCCGAACTTCATATCATGCATTCGTTGGAAGAATGCCTACAAACTACTAGATGAACCCACCTATTCATTTCCGAAAGCTTCCAGTTATGCAATCCTGTGTTGGGAATACAGGGGAAGCACCGCGCACTCAACTCTAATCCTACATCCAGCTGTATCCATCCTTCAACACATAACCAGTTATTTCCGGAAACCGTTTACCTCGGACCTTCGAAACGCATCTACTATACAAGCTATGGCAATACTCCCGAACTACCTCCCCAGTACTGGTGATGTCGGGGTTATCTTGCCACTAACCGCATAGGAGAGTTTTCGATGTCGGCCGTCTTAAGTATTCCAGAACTGTTGCGATATATTTGTGACGACAACACCTCGGAGCTCAACTCCCCGGGACACTGCCACAACCCCTAATGTCAGGAGGCATCGAGAACAATATTCTCATCACAAAGACATCAAAACAATCCAACAATACTCGCGAGATTCCTAAAAAAAATTGGTGCAATTTTTGAAAGTAGAAGAGGCAAGAGTAGTCGTCAGGAGTCCTCACCAGAGTGAAAGGGGATGAGGAGCAAAGAAATCCTACTCTCCGATATAAATATAGGACTCAAAACATTTTCAGTGTGTGCCTAGACTCGACCGTCAACGATTCGATCAAACAGTGGGGGCTTCTAGGTCGGAGAAGGCTCTGAATACCAACTTGTAATGCCCAGGATGGGACTATACCTCCTACGTGTCGAGGCACGACTTAAAGGTATAAGCCCATTCTGGAATGATCTCAAGTTTGGTATCTTTGCACGACTCATGTAAAAATAGGGATGAAATTGCAAAAGGAGATAGTTGGCTTACACTCGCCACTTCACACAAAACATTACATAAGCAAAACATCATTCAAAACATCACAACCGGACTACGGGCGAAGATCCAAAAGAAAGATACCAAAACAACATAAAGCCACAGGTCCGAATCGCCCCTAGTAGAAACCACTACTGATCGTCGAAAATGTCACACACATACGGCCACTCTCTTCGTCGAGCTCCCAGTGAAGTACTTGAATCAGCTCCTGCATCATTCTCGGCTGAACCTGCATCTGGTGTTGTAGTATCTGTGAGCCACGAGGACTCAGCAATCCCATAACCATGGGTATCAAGACTAGCAAAGCTTTATGGGTAGGAAGAGGTAAAGTGGTGAGGTTGCAGCAGCGGCTAAGCATAATATGGGCTAGCTTACGAGTACAAGAATAAGATGAGCATCTACGCAAACGGTCGCAACTAGTAGTGATCGCTAAAGATCCTAAACTACTTACGAGCCAAACATAACCCCACCGTGTTCTCTTCTCAAAGTGAAAAGAGACAGTCACGGTGACTCACGCGGTGGTGTGTTTTACTTCGGATCCTCTGTCAAGTTTTCTACAACCGGACATTAACAAATTCCAATTTGCCACATAACCGCGGGCACGGCTTTCGAAAGATCATAACCCTGCAGGGGTGTCCCAACTTAGCCCATCACAAGCTCTCACAATTAGCTGAAGTGATAAATATAATATCATCACCCCTTATCTTAGGGAAATCCGATCAGGCTCGGCTTCCCGGTGCACAAGACATTTCGACAATGGTAAAACAAGTCCAGCAAGACCTCCCGGCGTGCCGACACCCTGATAGTAGCCGCGCGTATCTCGTCTCAGGCCACGTCCGGATGGGCGATCCTACGAGTAAAACCAAACCTCGAGTTTCCCCATGGTGGCCCCGCATAACCCCTGTTTGGGACCAACACCATCAGCACTAGCCCCCCCTGCTATGTAGAAAAGAGTACCCGAGGGCGTGACCCCCTATGCAAATTTAATTATTTAATTAAGTTGTTATTATGAGGCAAATTAAAACCAATGTTGGGTCTTGCTGGAGGAGTTTTATTCAAAGACGAACTGTCAAGGGGTCCCCATCCACCCATCGTGTAAGGAACGCAAAATCAAGGAACATAATGCCGGTTTATCGGCGCCTAAGGTGGCATGAGTGGAACAAAACACCGAGCAAAAGGCCAAGCCTTCCACCCATGCCCAGTATATAGGTGTGTTAATAATAATTATAGATATTGTGATATAACAACAACAAGTTCCCTCCTGGAACGATCTTCATCTTCACCTGCAACTAACAACGCTATAAGAGGGGCTGAGCAAGCGGGTAACATAGCCAAACAGTGGTTTTGCTAGGAAGGTGTCAAAGGTTAGAGGATTCATGGCAACAAGGAGAGGCTGACATAAAAGATGGGTAGCGCGACATGTAACGATAGCATCGAGACAACTAAGCATGGCAATGGTAGTAAAGGTATCCAAGGGTATGATCATCTTGCCTGAGATTCCGCAAGGAAGAAGAACAAGTCCATGAAGTGGACGGAGCAACATAGTCAAGTGAATCCTCACAACTCCGGAACGAAACCGAAGCTAACAAGAGAAGCAACCGGAAAGAAGCAAACAACACGGTAAACACACAAGTATAAACATGGCATACGATGCACATCCAAGTATGATGCATGTTCGGTTTAATTATGCATGGCATGGCAAAGTGCACAAACAAGTGCTACAAGTTAAGTGGAGCTCAATATGCAACGAGTTGCATATTGACGAAACACCACATGTTATTCATTTAGTTGACTCTCGTTTATTTACAAGACAAGATTAAATATTTTTAACATGGCAAGAGGTGAAGCATAATAAAACTACACTATTTAGGCATTTTAAATCAGGCCGGAAATAACAACAACAATTCCGGGAGAAACCCCATGAGCATGTTTAGCAATTTTAAGCAAACAACAATTCACACATATAATGTTGTTAACATGATGCGGATGACATGATCAAGTTTATGCAATCTATTAATTAAAGGTTAACATGAAGAGATATGAAGTATTTGTCACCGTGGTGGAAAGAAAAGGGGGCCACGGCAACGATCCGAAAATGATGCAACGGCAACATCTCGGTTCCGGTAACTCGTTGAAAGACCGGTGCAAAAGATGACGGAGAGCGTGAGCGCGTCGAACAAGATGAAAGGTGGGGTGATCCCGTCACCGGGTTCCCACGAGTCGGCGACGAGGCAACCGAGGAGCATGACAAAAGACGAAACGGGCACGATGCACACAAGTGGAGCATCTCATACAACACATCAAGCAAACGTCCACGGGTCATCGTCTCTGGGTTATACCTTCGGAACGTTCGTTCTCGGAGGGGTTCGAGTCGTAGTGGAAGGAGTCATTCCATGAGTCGTGGTACACGTCCGTAGAGGGAAGTAGTCGTTCGCGTTGCCAAAAGGAAGTAGTCGTTCACGTTCGTTTCGGAGAGGTACTTGACGAAGCCATCGTTTCCGGGGCGATGGTAGTGGTACATGCGCGTAGTTGAACTTGACAGGTCGACGCGGTCGTCGTGGGAGGTAGTGGTACACGTTTCGTAGATGTACTTGACGTCGAGGGTCTCCGAGGTTGACGGTAGTGGTACTTGTGTTTCTCCTTGTAGTCGAACTTGACATCGGGCGTCGAGGTACTTGTTGCATCGTCGGGCGTAGTTGAACTTGGCATATCCGAAGGGGTACATGCAGGTCATCGTGGGAAGTAGATGAACTTGTGCAGTAGTCGTTCGGGTCATGTAGAGGTACTTGGTGCTTCGGGCTGCCATCGTTTCCGTTTGTAGACGTACATGTTCATCCTGGCACTTGGCGAAAAAAAAAACAGCAGCAACAAAACATGGCAACATCTCGGAGCAGCGAGGAGGAGAGGCCGGGGCACCGGGCTTGGGGCGGCCGCGGGCGCTGTCGGGAAGAGGCTCATGGGGGCGAGGACGGACGAAGCAGGGCGCTGGCTGGTCGATGGGGAGGTCGCGACGGGCGGTAGGGAGGCTGCATGAGGTGACGAGGCCATGGCGAGGAGGACGAGGCACGGAGGCTGCTCGGGGCGCTGGAGATCGATGGGGAGGGCGACCATGGCGAGGCGCGGCGACGGCCGAAGGAGGATGCGAGCGCGCTGGAGTGCGCCTCCCGGCGGCGAGGCTGGAAGGACGGGGCGCGGGCGCGAGGAGGGGCTTGGGGAGGGAGAGGGAGAGGGAGATCGAGAGGAGGGGTCGAGGGAATCGGGCGCTGGGATGCGGTTGCGGCGCTGTAGGGAGAGAGCAAGGGGAGAGATGGTGCGGTCGGCCAGCTAGGGTTACATACCTGGAGTGGGCCAGGAGGCCTGGGCCGCGGGGAGGGAAGGCCGTAGGCCGGCGGCTGGGCCTGAAGGCCTGAGGAAGTTGCTCCGATTCTTTAGTTAAAAACGAAGCAGAAACAAAATAAAAGAAGAGGAAAGAAAAAGGTTAGGGGAAGAATTTAGGCAAGAGGTTATTTTTCCTGGACTCACAAAAATGTCCACGGTCCACGAAAAATAGGAGAGGCATGAAAAGAGAAAGAGAAGGCATGGGGAAAATATGCAAGTGTGTTGGTTAGTTCCAAACAAATGGAATATTTTATAATATAGCTCCCTAAATATTGGGAGGATATGTTTTAAAGAGAAAACACCTTCCCTCGATTTAAATGGACCGAAGGTCCACACAATTTATTTAGTTGAGAAGAAAAGACTAATGACATGATGGCATGATGACATGATGCAATGCAAAATAAATAACACAAGCACAAATGAAACACACGAGAGAACCCGGAACATCTGGAATCTCTGGAATCTTCTGGGACGTCGGTCTTCGGGCGTCACATGTCACTGGGAAAGGACACCGTAAGATTGAACCCAAAGCCAAGCACTTCTCCCATTGCAAGAACTGTATATCTAGTAGGCCAAACCAAACAAATAATTCGAAGAGACTTGCAAGGATATTATGAGCACACATAAAAAGTTCAGAGAAGAACCAAATATCTTTCATAGATAACCTTGATCATAAACTCACAATTCATTGGATCTCGACAAACACACCGCAAAAAGAGATTGTATCGAATAGATCTCCTCGAAGACCAAGGAGAACTTTGTATTGAGATCTAGAGAGAGAGAAGAAGCCATCTAGATACTAGCTATGGACCCGAAGGTCTGTGGTAAACTATTCACAACTCATGGTGAGGACGATGATAATGATGATGATGAAGGCCTCCGTGATGGATCCCCCTCTCGGAACAGGCTCCAAGATGGGATATCCACAGGAACAGAAGCTACGGCGGTGGAATTGGGGTTTTCTCTCTGCGTATGGAGTTTCTGGGGTACGTAGCTATATATAGGAAGAAGGAGGGCACCGAGGGCCGTGTGGGCCAGCCTCGAGGCAGGGGGGGCGCGCCCTTGGAAGGGGGGCGCGCCCCCCACCCTCGAGGACTGTCCCTTTGTCCCGTGACTTGGTCCTGATGTTTCCCAAGTGTGATTTCCTCCAAAAATATCTCTCGCGAAGGTTTCATTCCGTTTGGACTCCGTTTGATATTCCTTTTCTGCAAAACCCTGAAACAGGCAAAAACAACAAATTGGACTGGGCCTTTGTGTTAGTAGGTTAGTCCCAAAAATGATATAAAAGTGAATGATAAAGCCCATTAAGCATCCAAGACTTCATAAATAATAGCATGGAACAATCAAAAATTATAGATATGTTGGATACGTATCAAGCATCCCCAAGCTTAATTCCTGCTCGTCCTCGAGTAGGTAAATGATAAAGAAAGAATTTTTGATGTGGAATGATAACCAATATAGTTATTGAATGTAATTCTCTTAATTGTGGCATGAATATTCAAATCTGAAGGATTCAAGATAAAAGTCTATATTGACATAAGAAATAACAATACTTCAAGCAATACTAACAAAGCAATCATGTCTTCTCAAAATACTATGGCTAAAGAAAGCTATCCCTACAAAATCATATAGTGTTGGCTATGCTCCCTTGTTATCACACTAAATATTCATATCATGCACAACCTCGATTTCAGCCAAGCACTTGTTTTCATACTCTATCTTTTCAAACCTTTCAACTTTCACGCAATACATGAGCGTGAGCCATGGACATAGCACTATGGGTGGAATAGAGGTGGTTCTGGAAAAGAAAAAAAGAGGGAGATAGTCTCACATCGACTAGGCGTATCAACGGGCTATGGAGATGCCCATCAATAGATATCAATGTGAGTGAGTAGGGATTGCCATGCAATGGATGCACTAGAGCTAAATATGAATGAAAGCTCTACAGAAGAAACTAGTGGGTGTGCATCCAACTTGCTTGCTCACGAAGGCCTAGGGCATTTGAGGAAGCCCATCGTTGGAATATACAAGCCAAGTTCTATAACGAAAATTCCCACTAGTATATGAAAGTGACTAAGCATGAGACTCTCTACAATGAAGAACATGGTGCTACTTTGAAGCACAAGTGTGGAAAAAGATAGTAGCAATTGTCCTTTTTTTCTTTTTCTTTTTTTCTTTTTTTTCCTTTTTTTTGCCTTTCTTTTTTTCCCTTTTTTTGGCCTTTCCTCTTTTTTTTTGCGGAGGGGCTTTATAGATTTTGCCTTTCCTCCCATGGGACAATGCTCTAATAATGATGATCATCACACTTTCATTACAACACGAAATTACAACTCGATACTACAACAACAAAGTATGACTCTATGTGAATGCCTCCGGCGGTGTACCGGTATGTGTAATGAAACAAGAGTGACATGTATGAAAAGATTATGCATGGTGGCCTTGCCACGAATACGATGTCAACTACATGATCATGCATGGCAATATGACAATATGATGCGTGTCATATAAACGGAACGGTGAAAGTTGCATGGCAATATATCTCGGAATGGCTATGGAAATGCCATGATAGGTAGGTATGGTGGCTGTTTTGAGGAACAATATGGTGGCTGTTTTGAGGAAGGATATATAGTGGGTTTATGGCACCGGCAAAAGTTGCGCGGTACAAGAGAGGCTAGCAATGGTGGAAGGGTGAGAGTGCGTATAATCCATGGACTCAACATTAGTCATAAGAACTCATATACTTATTGCAAAAATTTATGAGTCATCAAAACAAAGCAATCAACGCATGCCCCTAGGGGGGAGGTTGGTAGGAGTTAACCATCGCGCGCCCCCAACCTCCACACAAAGGTTGACACTCTACAAATACCTCATGTTTTAACTTAGTCACTGATGTCTACACACGCTTCTACTCTTTTAGACTATGTTGGGCCTCCAAGCGCAGAGGTTTGTAGGACAGCAGGAATTTCCCTCAAGTGGATGACCTAAGGTTTATCGAACTCAGGGAAGTAGAGGTTGAAGATGGTCTCTCTCAAGCAACCCTGCAACTAAGATACAAGAAGTCTCTTGTGTCCCCAACACACCTAATACACTTGTTAGATGTATAGGTGCACTAGTTCGGCGAAGAGATGTTAAATGGCAAGTGATATGGATGGCAAAACAAAGTAATATAAATCTGTAATAAAAAGTGCAGCAAGCAAACAAGTGGTAAACGTGAGCACAAATGGTATTGCAATGGTGGAAACAAGGCCTAGGCTTCATACTTTCACTAGTGGCAACTCCAAACAACATTAACATAATCGAATCACATGATATTTCCCATAAAACATGCAATGGAGACGCACCCGGAGGTCATTCCTTCGTGGTCAAGAGAGGACGAGAATTATGTAGGGCTACAAAAGCACAACTCAAAGTTAGTAGTTCTCAATCTAAGGATTTCCCAATGTCACCGCGGCCATCCAAAGAGAGTCCCACAATCACCACAACATATCTAAAGGATAGTCAAAGACAAGCACCAAGAGACTCTCAATCTTCAATCAACACACAAGAGAGGAAATCACTCATGAAAATATTTTTCTAATCCATGTCCAATAGACCGCTGTCACCTTGGTCTCGGGGATTATACTAGATAAAGACAAGTGAGTACATCAATCCAATACATAGAGGAAGGGGAAACATCATGGGATCACCCTAGATTAACATAGCCTATGATCACAACGAAGATCACATCATGGGAGAGAGAATTGACCACATAGCTACTGGTAGAAGCCTCAGCCTCGAGGAGGAACTACTCCCGCATCATGGAGGGAGGAAGCAACGTCGATGGAGATGAATTCGGGGGCACTTCCCCGTCCCGGCGGGGTGCCGGCACAGGAATTCTGGTCCCCCGAAGCTTGATGGCGATGGCGGCGGAGATCGGAATTGCGTCTGGAGAAAAGGGTTCGGGAATCAGGGTTTCTGCGACGGGTGTTAAATATATGCCAAAGGGGGTCGCCAGGGGAGCTAAGTGGGGCCCAGGCGCCCCCCCGGCGCGGCCTGGAGGGGGGCCGCGTGGCCAGGGCGCCTGGAGCTCTGGTGGCCCCCCTCCGGCCCTACTTTGGCCACATGGAAGCTTCCGGAACGCTGATTTTTTATATAGTTTTCCTGGAATTTTTCTGGCAGTTTACGTAATGGGAAAACCTGAAATACAAAAACAGCAGAAAACAGAAACTGGCACTGTGGTGTACTGAGTTAATAGGTTAGTCCAAATATGATCAAAAGTGTATGGAAATGCATAAATATCATAGCAATATCACACAAAAGAGGCATGGAGCAAGCCGAAATTATAGATACGTTTTGGACGTATCAACATCCCCAAGCTTAATTCCTGCTCGTCCTCGAGTAGGTAAATGATAACAAGCATAATTTCTATGGTGACATGCTATCAACCATATAAGAACTTTTCACAATCACATGACAAAAGCTTACTGAGATAATGAATCTGTAGTAATTAAGTTGCCTCATGAGAAAATCACAAAGAACTGAAAGTTTTACAATATGATACTGAAACACTCAATAGATTTGTAGTGAGCATGGTGTGCAAATATGACAAAGTGATATCTCGCTTGCCCCCTTTAGTGAAGCAAAACGTAAATGCAGGGGCACCTCCAAGGTTTAAGTGACGACTAGATACAATGATTTCAGAATAAACAATATCATAATCATGCAAAAGACAATGGTACTTTGGGACAATGCACATTACACTCAGAATGACAATCATGCTCTAAATAGTTGGTGCTTTAAAGAAGGTGGAGACTCTCGAACCGTGGCTTTTGTTGGCAAGGTTGAAAACCCGTGGTTGGAAACAAAGACAAAACATGTACCAGAGCTCTTGGTTTTAAAAACAGAGGTAATAATTATTTTTTTAGATTATGCATATTTCGTCAACGAATGCTAGCAGATAACTCAATTACTTCTCGAGCTGGACAAATTTTGAGGAACGGCTTCCGAATGAGGACGATCACATCCTCTTAATCTCCTTTGTTTATCACTGCCAAAGTTTTCTGATTTCTCATGAACAAAGCGTGAAGGAGGGTTTGTTTGTTGTACAATTTTTTAATGAGCCGGCCGCACTCTATGCCAGTTCCTTCTCGTATTATGGGTTTGCACATTAGACATGCAATCCCGGGGTGAAGCTTGTCCAATTTAAAAAGATCATGAATTAACTACTACTTCCTCATGAGCTAAAACAGAGGCACAAAAGAGAAATGCTTTTTTTTGAATAATTTCGAGATGGTACATGAAAGTCTTCGTTAGGAATGGCAGGTAAATACCATGTATAGGAAGGTATGGTGGACTCATATGGCATAACTGGTTTAAAGGATTTTGGAGGCACAAGCAGTCAGTCCGCTTAGTACAGGCGAAGGTTAGCAAAAGACTGGGAGCGACCAACTAAGAGAGCAATGACGGTCATAATCATGCAGAGCGACAAAGCAACATTGAATCAGGCATGGAAGTTATATCGCTACTCAGAAATTAAAGATCATCAAGGCTTGATAGACTTTCTTTACAGTCTTAAATATGCGTGAGCATATGCCAAGTCAATCAAAATAAATTATTGGGGGAAGATATCAATAACCATACCACATCATAGGCAAACAAATCATGTTGGTACTCCAATAACACATTGAGAACCCCACAGCTATTTGAGACTAACCATAAGAAAACATGAACTACTAAGCACCATTATGCACATAGCATTTTTATCATAGACATATCAACCAGTGCAACAGAAGCCAACTCTCTTAACAAGATAAGCATTATACTAAAGAGAGTTCCAGCGACCAACTAAACAAAAGCTCTCTAAAAAGATAAGCATGAAAACTAAGAGCTGAACATGATAGTAGCTATTGAAAGACAAAGAACACACACATCAAAGATAGACATGAAAATTCTATGTTATGTTCTAGGTTGAAATGGAGCGTGTTTCTCTCCCAAACAATGAAAGCTAGGATCCAACTTGTTATGAACAGCAAGCAAAGCTAAAGAAAACTAAAAAGGAAACTAAGAGCAAGACGCTCCAAGCATAGCACATAACACATGAGGTGATAAAAATATAGTGGAACGAAAGACGAACTGATAATGTTGATGGAGAAGGGGATGCACGGGGGCATCCCCAAGCTTAGACGCTTGAGTCTTCTTGAATATTTCTTGGGGGTGCATGGGGGCATCCCCAAGCTTGAGCATTTGACACTCCTGAATCTTTTTATCATCTTCCCTCGCACACTTGAAAACTCCCTTCATACATAACTCATCATAATATGATTAGCGAGGTTAGTACCGATAATAAAATAATTGTTCCTTGCTGGAAATAAGGATATTCTTGAAGGTCTACTGTTTCTCAAGATTGCCAAAAGGTTTTTGCAAAGAAAAAGCAAGCTCAAGGTTTGCAAAATGAAGGAAAGGCAAAACAGGACAGAATCTGTGAAAAACAGACCAGCAGGTAGTAAATGATTTTTTCGGGGCACTTCTGCAACTCAAATTAAAAAACTCAGAACAGACGCCCGAAAGACAATTGTATAGAGCACGCTGTCGAAAACATTCAGACCAAAAAGATGATCTGGTGATTTTATACGAATTTTTCTATCCAAGGACAGAATCTGTTTCCTGGACAGCACGTCATAACTTTTGAACTTTCTTGCAATCAGAGGCTACACTTGGCACAAAGCTGAAAAGTAAAGATACAATGATGATGCTACTGTAGTAACAAACATCAAGACCACTAAAAACTGAAAGAACAAACTGAAAGCAAAGATAACAAGGGTTGTCTCCCTAGAGCTCTTTCTTTATAGCCATAAAGATAGGCTTAAGACTTTAATGATGCTCTTGTAGGAATAAGAGTTGAAGAACAAAAGAGAGCATCAAGAAGCAAATACCAAATACATTTAAGCCTAACATGCTTCCTATGCATAGGAATATTGCAATAGAATAATTCATTGAAGCACAAAGCAATAAGCATAGGAAGACAAAACAAGTGCATCTTCAAAACCTTCAACATAAAGAGAGGGAACTTGATATTATTGAAATATCTATAAACATATGTTCCCTTCTCATAATAATTGTCAGTGGGATCACGAATAAACTCAACAATATAAGCATCACATAAAGCATTGTTACCATGATCCACATGCAAAAAGGTACTCTTACTCTCCACATAAGCATATTTGGGGAGCCCATGGTTAGGACTTTTTAGCATTAACGTTTTCAGTCTCCCCCAAGCTTGAGCTACGCTCTCTCCGTCACGAGACCTAAAGTTATAGATATAGTTCCTGTCTCGATGAATTTCATGAAGAGGATAAAACTTAGTGTAAAAGAGAGACATAAGCTCTTGCCAATCAAGCAAGTGCGAGTTATCGAGAAGCTTATAGCAATCTGAAGCTTTATCTATAAGTGATACGGCGAACAATTTCCTTGTGACAAACTCCCTTGATACACCTGCAAGCTTAAATAATGAACATAATTGTGACAGATATAGCAAGTTGTCACCGGTATGTCTGTCTCCTGCATAACGATTAGCCAAAACATAATCGATAATACCAGCTGGTATTTTATAGGGCACAATTTCAGTAGGGGGAGGAGCAACCACCACAGGTGTGGGGCATCTTCCCACAAGCAACGAACTAAGATTGCGGTTTTCCATAAACATAACTATTGAAATAAAAACAAGAAACGAAAAGATTTAATTGCAAGATCTAAAGATATACCTTCAAGAACTCACTTCCCCGGCAACGGCGCCAGAAATAGCTTGATGTCTACACACGCTTCTACTCTTGTAGACTATGTTGGGCCTCCAAGCGCAGAGGTTTGTAGGACAGCAGCAATTTCCCTCAAGTGGATGACCTAAGGTTTATCGAACTTAGGGAAGTAGGGGTTGAAGATGGTCTCTCTCAAGCAACCCTGCAACTAAGATACAAGAAGTCTCTTGTGTCCCCAACACACCTAATACACTTGTTAGATGTATAGGTGCACTAGTTCGGCGAAGAGATGTTAAATGGCAAGTGATATGGATGGAAAAACAAAGTAATATAAATCTGTAATAAAAAGTGCAGCAAGCAAACAAGTGGTAAACGTGAGCACAAATGGTATTGCAATGGTGGAAACAAGGCCTAGGCTTCATACTTTCACTAGTGGCAACTCCCAACAACATTAACATAATCGAATCACATGATATTTCCCATAAAACATGCAATGGAGACGCACCCGGAGGTCATTCCTTCGTGGTCAAGAGAGGACGAGAATTATGTAGGGCTACAAAAGCACACCTCAAAGTTCGTAGTTCTCAATCTAAGGATTTCCCAATGTCACCGCGGCCATCCAAAGAGAGTCCCACAATCACCACAACATATCTAAAGGATAGTCAAAGACAAGCACCAAGAGACTCTCAATCTTCAATCAACACACAAGAGAGGAAATCACTCATGCAAATATTTTTCTAATCCATGTCCAATAGACCGCTGTCACCTTGGTCTCGGGGATTATACTAGATAAAGACAAGTGAGTACATCAATCCAATACATAGAGGAAGGGGAAACATCATGGGATCACCCTAGATTAACATAGCCTATGATCACAACGAAGATCACATCATGGGAGAGAGAATTGACCACATAGCTACTGGTAGAAACCTCAGCCCCGAGGAGGAACTACTCCCGCATCATGGAGGGAGGAAGCAACGTCGATGGAGATGAATCCGGGGGCACTTCCCCGTCCCCGCGGGGTGCCGGCACAGGAATTCTGGTCCCCCGAAGCTTGATGGCGATGGCGGCGGAGATCGGAATTGCGTCTGGAGAAAAGGGTTCGGGAATCAGGGTTTCTGCGACGGGTGTTAAATATATGCCAAAGGGGGTCGCCAGGGGAGCTAAGTGGGGCCCAGGCGCCCCCCCGGCGCGGCCTGGAGGGGGGCCGCATGGCCAGGGCGCCTGGAGCTCTGGTGGCCCCCCTCCGGCCCTACTTTGGCCGCATGGAAGCTTCCGGAGCGCTGATTTTTTTTATATTTTTCCCGGAATTTTTCTGGCAGTTTACGTAATGGGAAAACCTGAAATACAAAAACAGCAGAAAACAGAAACTGGCACTGGGGTGCACTGAGTTAATAGGTTAGTCCAAATATGATCAAAAGTGTATGGAAATGCATAAATATCATAGCAATATCACACAAAAGAGGCATGGAGCAAGCAAAAATTATAGATATGTTTTGGACGTATCAGTCACACAACGGTTCACCATACGTGCATGCTACGGGAATCACTAACCTTAACACAAATATTTCTCAATTTCATAATCACTCCACTAGCATGACTTTAATATCACTATCCTCATGTATCAAAACAATTATCAAGCATCCAACATCTCTTTCTATTCAATGCACTTGATGTGAATTTTTTTACTACATTGACATTGGATGTTTATCATGTGAAGACTAGTTTCTTTAGCCTAAACACTTTACCATGCTGTTTTAATAGACTCTCAAATAGATATAAGTGAAGCATGAGAGTTCAAAAATTTCTACAAAATATTACCACCACCATGCTCTAAAAGATATAAGTGAAGCACTATAGCAAAAACTATTCAACTCAAAAGATATAAGTGAAGCACATAGAGTGTTCTAACAATTTCTAGGCCATATTTAACTCTCTCAAATAGGTGTGTCCAGCAAGGGTGATTGTGGCAAACTAACAAGCAAAGACTCAAATTATACAAGACGCTCCAAGCAAAACACATAGCATGTTGCGAATAAAAATATAGCTCCAAGTATAGTTACCGATGGATGAAGACGAAAGAGGGGATGCCTTCCCGGGGCATCCCCAAGCTTAGGATTTTGATTATCTTGAATTTTCTTGGGGTGCCATGGGGATCCCCAAGCTTAGGCCTTTGCTACTCCTTGTTCCATAGTCCATCAAAGCAATACTCAAAACTTGAAAACTTCACAACACAAAACTTAGACAAAAATTCTCGTGAGCTCCGTTAGTAAGAGAAAGCAAACCACCACTCAAAGGTACAGCAAGGAATTCATTCTTTGTTTATATTGGTGTTAAACCTACTGTACTCCAAGTTCTCTATGGTTCATATCCTCCAATATTACTCATAGATGCATCGGAATAAGCAAACAACACACGAAAAACAGAATCTGTCAAAAATAGAACGGTCTGTAGTAATCTGCTGGGTTCGCCTACTTCTGGAACTCCGCAAAAATCAAACTAAATTGGTAAATTTGCCCAATTTGTCTACCAATCAGAAGAAAAAATAATCAACTAAAAATCACGCTCCAGTAAAATCTGAATACTACTTTAGCGAGCGCTAACGATTCTGTTTTTCACAGCAAGATCGTATAAACTTCACACAAGTCCTACCAATGGTTCTACTTGGCACAAACACTAAACAAAACATGAAAACACATATAATCAGAGGCTAGATGCAATATTTATTCCCTAACAGCAACAAAAGCAAAAAAACATAAAATTGGGTTGCATCCCAGCAAGCGCTATCGTTTTACGCCCCTAGCTAGGCACGATACAAGATAGATCTAGGTATTGCCATCTTTGGAAGGCAATTCTTTAATTAAGCACTTGTGATTTTTGGGCACTTATTTGTGCCTATGAATAATAAAAATCTTGGGCGAGAAATCAAGAAATTCTAAAGTGTCAAAAGGGTCTCTTGCAAAAGTAAGAAAATTAGGATGAACACTTATGGATTTGAGATCCGCAAGTCTAGAAGTTTCACCCTTGTCTTTAGGGACATACATGAACTTAGATAATTTAGTGGAGGTATTTGGAGTGGTTTTTATAGCGGAAAGAGCGGAACCCACATTAGTGATAACATCCTCAAGCTTATTGATTCTAGTAGAATCCTGATCTAGCTTTTCATTAACTATGGGTTCTTTTTCCCTAAGATTTTTCAGAACAACTCCTACCTTAGATCCATATTGGGTAATTTCATAGTGAATTTTTCTATCCAAGTTCTCGAACAATTCTACCGTAGCAACTTTGTTCTCAATAATTTCTAACCTTTGCATAACATGCTCCAAAGTTAAAACGGTCCCATTAACCATAAGAGGTGGTGAGCCAAATAATTCAGTCATAGCTTTATAAGAATCAACGGTGTGGCTACCCAAGAATTTCCCTTCAGTAATGGTATCTAAGATAAATCTATTCCACGGAGTTAAGCCAACATAAAAATTGCGAAGAAGCACGGAAGTGGAAAGCTTCCGATTAGACCTATTCTGAGTATTGCAAATTCTATACCAGGCATCTTTTAAGTTTTCTTCCTCCCTTTGTTTAAAGTTGAGGACCTCACTCTCGGGAGTGGTGATAATGATAGGTGTGCTAGACATGATGACAAGCAAGCAAGCAGCACACGAAAGCGAACAAGCGGCAAGCGAACGAAAAAAACACAACGGAAGAAGGGCAAATACAACGGCAAAGGTGAAGTGGGGGAGAGGAAAACGAGAGGCAAATAAATGTAATGCGAATGATAAGGGTTTGTGATAGGTACTTGGTATATGACTTTTGCGTAAGCCTCCCCGGCAACGGCGCCAGAAATTCTTCTTGCTACCTCTTGATCTTGCGTTGTATTCCCTCGAAGAGGAAAGGGAGATGCAGCATAGTAGGGTCAGTATTTCCCTCCGTTTTTGAGAACCAAGGTATCAATCCAGTAGGAGACCACGCACCAGTCCCTCGCACCTGCACAAACAAATAAGAAGTTTGCAGCCAACGCGATAAGGGGTTGTCAATCCCTTTACGGTCACTTACAAGAGTGAGATCTGATAGAGATGATAGTTTGTATTTTTGGTATTTTTGGTTTAATAAAACAGCAAATAAAATCAAGAAAAGTAAAGTAGATGTAGATTGATATGTTGAGAATAGACCCGAGGGGCCATAGTTTTCTCTAGTGGCTTCTCTCATGATAGCAATATTCTACGGCGGGTAAACAAATTACTATCGAGCAAATGATAGAAAAGCGAATAATTATGAGACTATCTAGGCATGATCATTGTATATAGGCATCACGTCCGAGACAAGTAGACCGACTCCTGCCTGCATCTACTACTATTACTCCACACATCGACCGCTATCCAGCATGCATCTAGTGTATTGAGTTCATACGAACAAAGTAACGCTTTAAGCAAGATGACATGGTGTAGAGGGATAAACTCAAGCAATATGATGTAAACCCCATCTTTTTATCCTCGATGGCAACAATACAATATGTGCCTTGCTGCCCCTACTGTCACTAGGAAAGGACACCGCAAGATTGAACCCAAAGCCAAGCACTTCTCCCATTGCAAGAACTATAGATCTAGTAGGCCAAACCAAACCAATAATTTGAAGAGACTTGCAAGGATATTATGAGCACACATAAAAAGTTTAGAGAAGAACCAAATATCTTTCATAGATAACCTTGATCATAAACTCACAATTCATCGGATCTCGACAAACACACCGCAAAAAGAGATTACATCGAATAGATCTCCTCAAAGACCGAGGAGAACTTTGTATTGAGATCCAGAGAGAGAGAAGAAGCCGTCTAGATACTACTCACAACTCATGGTGAGGGCGATGATAATGATGATGAAGGCGTCCGTGATGAATCCCCCTCTCGGAACAGGCTCCAAGATGGGATCTCCACGGGAACAGAAGCTACAGAGGTGGAATTAGGGTTTTCTCTCTGTGTATGGAGTTTCTGGGGTACGTAGGTATATATAGGAAGAAGGAGGGCACCGGGGGCCGTGTGGGCCAGCCTCGAGGTGGGGGGCGCGCCCTGGGAAGGGGGGCCCGCCTCCCACCCTCGAGGGCTGGCCCTTCATCCCCTGACTTGGTCCTGACATTTCCCGAGCGTGATTTCCTCCAAAAATATCTCTCGCGAAGGTTTCATTCCGTTTGGACTCCGTTTGATATTCCTTTTCTGCAAAACCCTAAAACAGGCAGAAAACAACAATCTGGACTGGGCCTTTGGGTTACTAGGTTAGTCCCAAAAATGATATAAAAGTGAATGATAAAGCCCATTAAGCATCCAAGACTTCATAAATAATAGCATGGAACAATCAAAATTATAGATACATTCGAGACGTATCACACATGAATCGGAATTTATTAGAATACTCTATGTGCTTCACTTATATCTTTTGAGCTAGATAATTTTGCTCTAGTGCTTCACTTATAACTTTTTAGAGCACGGCGGTGGTTTTATTTTATATAAATTATTGATCTCTCATGATTCACTTATATTATTTTGAGAGTCTTCTAGAACAGCATGGTAATTTGCTTTGGTTATAAATTTCGTCCTAATATGATAGACATCCAAGATGTGTATAATAAAAACTTTCATATAAAGTGCATTGAATATTATGAGAAGTTTGATACTTGATGATTGTTTTGAGATATGAGGAGGGTGATATTAGAGTCATGCTTGTGGAGTAATTGTGAATTTGAGAAACACTTGTGTTAAAGTTTGTGATTCCCGTAGCATGCACATATGGTGAACCATTATGTGATGAAGTTGGAGCATGATTTATTTATTGATTGTCATCGTTTTTGTGCAAGTCGGGATCGCGCGATGGTTAACTCCTACCAACCCTTCCCCTAGGAGCATGTGTTGAATACTTTTTTTTGATAACTCGTAGATTTTTGCAATAAGTATATGAGTTCTTTATGACTAATGTTGAGTCCATGGATTATACGCACTCTCACCCTTCCACCATTGCTAGCATCTCTAGTACCTCGCAACTTTCACTGGTACCATAAACCCACCATATACCTTCCTCAAAACAGCCACCATACCTACCTATCATGGCATTTCCATACCCATTCCGAGATATATTGCCATGCAACTTTCCACCATTCTGTTTATTATGGCATGCTTCATCATTGTCATATTTCCATGCATGATCATGTAGTTGATATCGTATTCGTGGCAAGGCCACCATGCATAATTTTTTCATTCATGTCACTCTTGATTCATTGCGCATCCCGGTACACCGCCGGAGGCATTCACATAGAGTCATATTTTGTTCTAGCTTTGAGTTTTAATCTTTGAGTTGTAAGTAAATAAAAGTGTGATGATCTTCATTACTAGAGCATTGTCCGAGTAAGGAAAGGATGATGGAGACTATGATTCCCCCACAAGTCGGGATGAGACTCCGGGCGAAAAGAAAAAAAGAAAAAGAGGTCATAAAAAAAAGAGAAGGCCCAAAAAAGAAAAAAAAAAGAAAAAAAAAAGAGAGAAAAAGAGAGAAGGGGTAATGCTACTATCCTTTTTCCACACTTGTGCTTCAGAGTAGCACCATGATCCTCATGATAGAGAGTCTCTTGTTTTGTCACTTTCATATACTAGTGGGAATTTTCATTGTAGAACATGGCTTGTATATTCCAATGATGGGCTTCCTCAAAATGCCTTAGGTCTTCGTGAGCAAGCAAGTTGGATGCACACCTACTTAGTTTCCTTTGTTGAGCTTTCATACACTTATAGCTCTAGTGCATCCGTTGCATGGCAATCCCTACTCACTCACATTGATATCTATTGATGGGCATCTCCATAGCCCATTGATACGCCTAGTTGATGTCGGACTATCTTCCTCCTTTTGTCTTCTCCACAACTACCACTCCATTCCACCTATAGTGCTATATCCATGGCTCACACTCATGTATTGCGTGGAAGTTGAAAATTTTGAAAAAAAATTGAAGTGTGAAACAATTGCTTGGCTAAAACCGGGGTTGTGCATGATTTAAATATTTTGTGTGATGAAGATAGAGCATAGCCAGACTATATGATTTTGTAGGGATAACTTTCTTTGGCCATGTTATTTTGAGAAGACATGATTACTTTGTTAGTATGTTTGAAGTATTATTATTCTTATGTCAATATTAAACTTTCGTCTTGAATCTTTCGGATCTGAACATTCATGCCACAATAAAGAAAATTAGATTGAGAATTATGTTGGGTAGAATTCCACGTCAAAAATTCTGTTTTTTATCATTTACCTACTCGAGGACGAGCAGGAATTAAGCTTGGGGATGCTTGATACATCTCCAACGTATCTATAATTTTTGATTGTTCCATGCTATTATATTATCTGTTTTGGATGTTTAATGGGCTTTATTATACACTTTTACATTATTTTTGGGACTAACCTACTAACCCAAGGCCCAGCGCAAAATGTTGTTTTTTTATCGATTTTAGTGTTTCGCAGAAAACGAATATCAAACGGAGTCCAAACGGAATGAAACCTTCGGGAGAGTCGTTTTTGGAACAAATACAACATAGAAGACTTGGAATACACGCCAGGGAAGAAACGAGGCGACTACGAGGGCAGGGGCACGCCCCCACCCTCGTGGGCCCCTTGTTGCTACCCTGACGTCCCTCTTTCTCCTATATATATCCATGTACCCTGAAAACATCCGAGAGCACCACGAAACCCTAATTCCAATGCCGCAACCTTCTGTACCCGTGAGATCCCATCTTAGGGCCTGTTCCGGAGCTCCACCGGAGGGGGCATCGATCACGGAGGGCTTCTACATCAACACCATAGCCACTCCTCTGAGTTGTGAGTACTTTACCACAGACCTTCGGGTCCATAGTTATTAGCTAGATTGCTTCTTGTCTCTCTTTGGATCTCAATACAAAGTTCTCCTCGATCTTCTTGGAGATCTATTCGATGTAATTCCTTTTCCGGTGTGTTTGTCGAGATCCGATGAATTGTGGGTTTATGATCAAGATTATCTATGAACAATATTTGATTCTTCTCTGAAATCTTTTATGCATGATTTATCTATCTTTGCAAGTCTCTTTGAATTATAAGTTTGGTTTGGCCTACTAGATTGGATGTTCTTGCAATTGGAGAAATGCTTAGCTTTGGGTTCAATATTGCGGTGTCCTTTCCTAGTGACAGAAGGAGCAACAAGGCACGTATTGTATTGTTGCCATCGAGGATAAAAAGATGGGGTTTACATCATATTGCATGAGTTTATCCCTCTACATCATGTCATCTTGCTTAAGGTGTTACTCTGTTCTTATGAACTTAATACTCTAGATGCATGATGTATAGCGGTCGATGTGTGGAGTAATAGTAGTAGATGCATAATCGTTTCGGTCTATTTGTCACAGACGTGATGCCTATATACAATGATCATGCCTAGATATTCTCATAACTATGCGCTTTTCTATCAATTGCTCGACAGTAATTTGTTCACCCATCGTAGAAATCTGCTATCATGAGAGAAGCCACTAGTGAAATCTATGGCCCCCGGGACTATCTTCTATCATATCAACCTTCCATCAACTATTTATCTTTACTTTACTTTTAATTTGCATTCTTTACTTTCAATCTATAAAACAAAATGCCAAAAATATTATCTTATTATCTTTATCAGATCTCACTTCTGCAAGTGGCCAAGAAGGGATTGACAACCCCTTTATCGCGTTGGTTGCAAGGTTCTTATTTGTTCGTGTTGGTACGAGGGACTCGTGCGTGGTCTCCTACTGGATTGATACCTTGGTTCTTAAAAACTGAGGGAAATACTTACGCTATTGTGCTGCATCACCCTTTCCTCTTCAAGGGAAAGACAACGCAAGCTCAAGAGGTAGCAGCGGCCCTAGACCGCGCAAAGAAGGCCCTGGTGACGGGGAAGGGCAAGAAGGTGAAGCGGGGGTCGACGTCGAGAACTGGGCTGCCGCCCGCCTAGATCCAGGGGGACTGGTCTTCGATGCAGAAGGAGGACATGGAGGAGCTGGTTGACGGCGGCCTGATCGCCCACAAATCTTGGAGGTTACCGGGGGACGAGCTCGAGCCACAGCCGCAGGAGGGCGAGTGCGTCCTCCTCGCGACCCACGTCGACCGAGATTTCTCTTTGCCTCCGCATACTTTCTTTCGGGGCTTTTTGAACTTCTACGGCGCCCGGCTGCACCACTTTCCCCCCAACACTATCACGTACCTCGCTGCCTTCATCTCTGTGTGTGAGAATTTCTTGGGGTGTCGACCGCACTGGGGTCTGTTCAAACACATTTTCACCTGTCATTCCCAAGCCGTCAAGAAGGCGAACCCGACTGACAAGAAGACGCGCGTGATCCAGATGTGTGACGGCCTGGGTATACAGACTAGGGGTAAGAGTACCTTTCCCACCATGACCCTTCCTGAGTCGGTCAGAGGGTGGCAGTCGATTGGTTCTACTGCAAGGATATTGTGACCCCAGGTCAGTCGACCGGCCTTCCTCCTTTCACCTTTGATCGAGTCAGTCAGCCTCCCTCGTTGGTTGTGAGTCGGGCTGAGAAAGTAGAAGTGGATATGTTGGTCGAGGGAGTGGTCCAGTTGGTCCGCGACGGTGTAACTGGAATAGACTTGTTGGAGGTATTCCTCAGTCGACGGATTCAGCCTCTCCAAGCCCGTGATCATCCAATGTGGATGTACTCGGGCACCAACGATACCTCTCGGGTCCACCCTAAGGAGATCACAGAGAAAACGGTGGAGCAGTGGTTGCGGAGCATCGCCGGGAACAAGGACAATCCCAGGGGTACTAGGAGAGTCCGTCCATTTGACGCAAACCATGAGCCAGACAAGGTTTGACTTCTGTTTCCGAGTGAATTTTCTGTTTTGATTTGCGACTGTCTCTGAACCCGATTGATGTTTGATCAACTCTTTGTTCTGCAGATTTATACTGAGATGTATTCGGTGCCCAATGGAGAGCAAGTCTAGGAGGGGGTGGAGGGTGTTGTTGAGGTCGCCGACTGGAGGTCTGACGAGGAGACCGACGAGGAGAGTGAGGACTCAAGCAGCAATGACGAGGTCGAGTCGCCGCCTTGCATCGAGAGGCGCTCCAAGCTGACCCATGACCCAGAAGGCGCGCGCACCAAGACAGCTCCCTCCGGTGCTCAGGCACATAAACACACTCGGACAACTTCACCCGATCCGACCGAAAAGGCCCCGAAGCACCCTAAGGTCGCGGCTTCAAAACCTCGGAAGCCTCTGCCCGAGATCAAGGTGGACGTTTGCTACTTCTCGAGCTTGCGTTGTTTTCCCTCGAAGAGGAAAGGGTGATGCAGCACACTAGCATAAGTATTTCCCTCAGTTTTTGAGAACCAAGGTATCAATCCAGTAGGAGACCACGCGCGAGTCCCTCGTGCCTACACAAACAAATAAGAACCTTACAACCTACGCGATAAAGGGGTTGTCAATCCCTTCACGACCACTTGCAAAATTGAGATCTGATAGAGATGATAAGATAGTATTTTTGGTATTTTTGATATGTAGACTGAAAGTAAAAAATGCAAAATAAAAGTAAAGTAAAGATAAATAGTTGATGGAAGATTAATATGATGAAAGATAGACCCCGGGTCCATAGGTTTCACTAGTGGCTTCTCTCATGATAGCAGATTTCTACGGTGGATGAACAAATTACTGTCGAGCAATCGATAGAAAAACGCATAGTTATGAGAATATCTAGGCATGATCATTGTATATAGGCATCACGTCCGTAAAAAATAGACCGAAACGATTCTGCATCTACTACTATTACTCCACACATCGACCGCTATCCAGCATACATCTAGAGTATTAAGTTCATAAGAACAGAGTAACGCCTTAAGCAAGATGACATGATGTAGAGGGATAAACTCAAGCAATATGATATAAACCCCATCTTTTTATCCTCTATGGCAACAATACAATACGTGCCTTGCTGGCCCTGCTGTCACTGGGAAAGGACATCACAAGATTGAACCCAAAGCTAAGCACTTCTCCCATTGCAAGAACTACCAATATAGTAGGCCACACCAAACTGATAATTTGAAGAGACTTGCAAAGATATTTAAATCATGCATAAAAGATTTCAGAGAGGAATCAAATATTGTGCATAGATAATCTTGATTGTAAACCCACAATTCATCGGATCTCGACAAACACACCGCAAAAGGAATTACATGGAATAGATCTCCAAGAAGATCGAGGAGAACTTTGTATTGAGATCCAAAGAGAGAGAAGAAGCCATCTAGCTAATAACTATGGACCCAAAGGTCTATGGTAAACTACTCACAACTCATAGGAGAGGCTATGGTGTTGATGTAGAAGCCCTCCGTGATCGATGCCCCCTCCGGTGGAGCTCCGGAACAGTCCCCAAGATGGGATCTCATGTGTACAGAAGGTTGCAGCGGTGGAATTAGGGTTTCGTGGTGCTCCCCGATGATTTCAGGGTACGTAGGTATATATAGGGGGAAGAGGCACGTCAGGAGCCATGAGGGACCCACGAGGGTGGGGGCGTGCCTACCCCCTAGGCGCGCCCCTGCCCTCGTGGCCGCCTCATTCGCTTCCTGGTGTGTACTCCAAGTCTTTTGTGTTGCAATTGTTCCAAAAATAACTCTCTCGAAGGTTTCATTCCGTTTGGACTCTGTTTGATATTCTTTTTCTGCGAAACACCGAAATTGGCAAAAAAAACAAGAATTTGCACCGGGCCTTGGGTTAGGGCATCTCCAGCCATTGGCCCCCCGGGAGGGGCTAAAAATCGCCCCCTGGGGGCGCACCGGCGCTAAACCGCGCACTGGGGGCGTGATGCCCCCCAGTCGCGGCCCCCCCACAGGTTTTTAAAATGTTCAAACTCGGCGCAAAAACAACGCAAACACGGGGAGTTCGTTCAAATTTAAACATATTTTACAAAAAAAAAACTGTCGCGGGCTACCCCCGCCGTCTCCCTCGGCGCCCGCCCACGTGGTTCTACATGCCGAGGAGGCTGTAGAACCGCGTGTAGTCACTGCTGTCGTCGTCGTTGTTGTTGTCGCCCCCGCCTACGCCTCCGCCGTCCCTGCTACATCCCTCCCCCAATTGGAGCGGCGGGTTGGACGGTCCGGGGGCGTCGTCGTCGTCGCTATCGAGGACGACGACACCGTCATCGTCCTCGCGCCCACGTTTGCGGGCGGCGATCTCCTCCAGGGCCCGACACTGCCGGACCATCTCCTCGCGTAGGTATTCATTGCGCGCCCACCGCATGGCGTCCTCGTCGGAGAAGCCGCGCCGGGCTATCTCCTCGTACTCCGGGGGGAGGCTGGACTCCACCTTCGGCTCGACGAGGGCGCCGGAGCTGCGGGTACGCGCACTGACAGGCGTGTCCTGGGGCTCCGGCTGGACGGGGCGGAGGTGGAGGCAGGAAGAGCCACCGGACGAGGAGGAGGACCCCCCGGTCTCCATGCGCCTCGGCGTCCAGGAGCTTCCCCGGCGGCGTGAGAAGGACGGGGGAGTGGGGTACTGGAGGCGTGGCGTGTTGCCGCCCTCGATGTACTCGAGGACGGACTCCAACGTGCGCCCGGGCACGCCCCACCACGGACGCCAGCCGCGCCGGAGGGCACGACGCCGTTGGTGGCCTCGAGCTGCTCGTCGTGCCGGCGGCGGAAGTACGGCTCCCAGATTGGGCTGTCGGGGATGTACCGGGCCCCCTCCCTCGCCGCACGCGGCAGGGACGAGCAGATGCGTGCGATCTCCACACGCCGCGCCGCGCCGGTGGGTACCGGGGGCACCGGCACGCCGCCGGCGCTGATCCTCCACGCCCCGGGCACCCGCATGTCCGGCGGGACCGGGTACTCGGCCTCGAAGAGGAGGCGAGCCTCGTCCTCGTGCAGATGACGGCGCCCAAATCCGTTCGCCGCCGCGCCGTCGCCTAGGAAACCTCGGCCATGCTTTCTCAACTGGTGACGGCAAGAGGAGGAAAGGGGGGAGAAATGAGCGCGTCGTCGGTGGATGATCGGGGTGAGTCTCTCCAGCGTGCTTGCAATCGGCTTTTATAGGCGGAGACGCCGCGTGGTAGGCTTGGCCGGCGCGTTACCCGTGGACGACAAAGGGGCGAGAAGAGAGTAGAGTCGCTGACGCGGCGGGCCCACGGCTCTTCGCGCCAAAAACGATTCTCCCGGCGCCCCCGAGCGACCCCCAGCGCACCGGGTTCGGGTTGGGTCCACCGGCGCCAATTTCGGCCCGAGCCGGTGAAAACTGGGCTCTTGGGGGCGCGACTGGGCCGATTTTTTGTCGCCGGCGGACGAAAAACCGCCTGGGGGGCCTTCTTGGGGGCGCGGCTGGAGATGCTCTTAGTAGGTTAGTCCCAAAAATAATATAAAAGTGTATAATAAAGCCCATTAAACATCCAAAATATATAATATAATAGCATGGAACAATTAAAAATTATAGATACGTTGGAGATGTATCAAGCATCCCCAAGCTTAGTTCCTGCTCGTCCTCGAGTAGGTAAATGATAAGAAATATAATTTTTTACGTCGAATGCTACCCAACATAATTCTCAATGTAATTTTCTTTATTGTGGCATGAATGTTCAGATCTAAAAGATTCAAGACAAAAGTCTATATTGACATAAGAATAACAATACTTCAAGCATACTAACAAAGCAATTGTGTCTTCTCAAAATAACATGGCCAAAGAAAGTTCAACCCTACAAAATCATATAGTTTGGTTATGTTCCATGTTCGTCACACAAAGTACTCAAATCATGCACAACCCCCGTTTCAGCCAAGCAATTGTTTCATACTTAATTTTTTTACAAACTTTTTGAACTTTCACGCAATACATGAGCATGAGCCATGGATATATCACTATAGGTGGAATAGAGTGGTGGTTGTGGAGAAGACAAAAGAGGAAGATGGTCTCACATCAACTAGGCGTATCAATGGGCTATGGAGATGCCCATCAATAGATATCAATGTGAGTGAGTAGGGATTGCGATGCAACAGATGCACTAGAGCTATAAATGTATGAAAGCTCAATAAAAGAAACTAAGTGGGTGTGCATCCAACTTGCTAGCTCATGAAGACCTAGGGCATTTGAGGAAGCTCGTCGTTGGAATATACAAGCCAAGTTCTATAATGAAAATGCCCACTAGACTCTCTATCATGAAGATCATGGTGCTACTTTGAAGCACAAGTGTGCAAAAAGATAGTAGCATTGTCCCTTTTTCTTTTCTTTTTTTCCTTTTCCTTTTTTTGGGCCTTTTTTCTTTAGCCTTTCTTACCCTTTTTTCTTTGGGACAATGCTCTAATAATGATGATCATCACACTTTTATTTACTTACAACTCGATATTACAACTCGATACTAGAACAAAGTATGACTCTATATGAATGCCTCCGATGGTGAACCGGGATGTGCAATGAATCAAGAGTGACATGTATGAAAATTTTATGCATGGTGGCCTAGCCACAAATACGATGTCAAGTACATGATTATGCATGGCAATATGACAATGATGAAGCGTGTCATATGAACGGAACGGTGGAAAGTTGCATGGCAATATATCTCGGAATGGCTATGGAAATGCCATGGTAGGTAGGTATGGTGGCTGTTTTGACGAAGGTATATGGTGGGTGTATGGTACCGATGAAAGTTGCACGGTACAAGAGAGGCTAGCAATGGTGGAAGGGTGAGAGTGTGTATAATCCATGGACTCGACATTAGTCATAAAGAACTCACATACTTATTGCAAAAATCTACAAGTCATCAAAACAAAGTACTACACACATGCTCCTAGGGGAAGGGTTGGTAGGAGTTAACCATCGCGTGATCCCGACCTCCACACAAAGGATGACAATCAATGAAATACCTCATGCTTCAAATTTGTCACACAACGATTACCATACGTGCATGCTACGGGACTTGCAAACCTCAACACAAGTATTTATCAAATTCACAACTACTCTACTAGAATGACTCTAATATTACCATCCTCATATCTCAAAACAATCATCAAGTTTCAAACTTCTCATAATATTTAATGCACTTTTCTGAAAGTTTTTACTATACCCATCTTGGATGCCTATCATATTAGGACTAAATTTATAACCAAAGCAAATTACCATGTTGATCTAAAAGACTCTCAAAATAATATAAGTGAAGCATGAGAGATCAATAATTTCTACAAAATAAAACCACCACCGTGCTCTAAAAGATATAAGTGAAGCGCTAGAGCAAAACTATCTAGCTCAAAAGATATAAGTGAAGCACATAGAGTAATCTAATAAATTCCAATTCATGTGTATCTCTCTCAAATGGTGTGTCCGACAAGGATGATTGTGGTAAACTAAAAAGCAAAGACTCAAATCATACATTCCGCTCCAAGCCAAACACATATCATGTGGTGAATAAAAATATAGTCTCAAGTAAAGTTACCGATAGATGAAGACGAAAGAGGGGATGCCTTCCCGGGGCATCCCCAAGCTTAAGCTTTTGGTTGTCCCTGAATTTTACCTTGGGGTGCCTTGGGCATCCCCAAGCTTAGGCTCTTGCCACTCTTTGTTCCATATTCCATCAAATCCTTACCCAAAACTTGAAAACTTCACAACACAAAACTTAACAGAAAATCTCCTGCGCTCCGTTAGTAAAAGAAAACAAACCACCATTCAAAGGTACTGTAATGAACTCATTCTTTATTTATATTGGTTTTAAACCTAATGTATTCCAACTTCTCTATGATTCATACCCCCGGATACTACTCATAGATTCATCAAAATAAGCAAACAACACACGAAAAACAGAATTTGTCAAAAACACTACAGTCTGTAGCAATCTGTAACTTTCGACTACTTATGTAACTCTAAAAATTCTAAAATAAATTTTTGGACGTGAGGAATTTTTCTATTAATCATCTTCAAAAATAATCAACTTAAAAGCACTCTCCAGTAAAAAAATGGTAGCTAAACTCGTGAGCGCTAATGTTTCTGTTTTTTACAGCATGATCGCAAAGACTTCACCCAAGTCTTCCCAAAGGTTCTGCTTGGCACAAACACTAATTAAAACACAAAACCACATCTAACCAGAATCTAGATGAATTATTTATTGCTAAACAGAAGCAACAGCAAATAAAATAAAATTGGGTTGCCTCCCAACAAGCGCTATCGTTTAACGCCCCTAGCTAGGCATGGTACAAGAATAGATCTATGTATTGCCATCTTTGGTAGGAAATTCTTCAATTGAACACTTATAATTCTTAGGAGTTTCTTCTTTCTTATTAATAATCAAACTCCTAGGCAAGAAATCAATAAATTGATTTATGGCCAAAGGTTCCCTAATCATAGTGAGAAAGTTGGGGTGAACACTTATTGATTTAAGATCTGTGGTTCCCTTACTAGAAGATTCACCCTTATTTTTAGGGACATACATAAACTTGGCCATTTTGGTAGTAGAGGGATTCAAAGTATTTCTCACAGAAGAAAAGGCAGACACTATATTGGTAATAGTATCCTCAAGGTTATCTATTCTAGTTGAATCTTGATCTATTTTCTCATTAACTATGGGTTCCTTTTCCTTAAAAAAAATCGGAGTGACTCCTACCCGAGATCCATATTGGGTAATTTGGCTATGGATCTTTTTATCTAAGTTCTCAATCAACTCCAAAGTGGCAACTTTATTTTCAATAATTTCAAGCCTTTGCATAATGTGTTCTAAAGTTAAGATAGTTCCATTAACTAGAAGAGGTGGTGGGCCAAACAAATCTATCATGGCATTATAAGAATCAAAAGTATGGCTACCCAAGAAATTCCCTTCGTTAATGGTATCAAGAATATATCTATTCCAAGGAGCGATACCTACATAAAAATTGCGAAGAAGCACGGAAGTGGAAAGCTACCTAGTAGACCTATTTTGAGCATTGCAAGTTCTATACCAAGCATCTTTTAGATTTTCTCCCTCCCTTTGCTTAAAATTGTGAACTTCACTCTCGGGAGTATTAATAATGATAGGAGGACTAGCCATGATGGCAAGGCAATCGATAAAGCACACGGAGCAGGTAAGAGGGCGCATAAAACGACAAAGGGTGAAGTGGGGGAAAGGAAAACGAGAGGCGAATGGCAAATAATGTAATGCGAGGGATAAGAGTTTGTGATGGGTACCTTTGCGTAGATTTTGCGTAGATTTCCTCGAATGGTCATGCATGATCATGTAGTTGATATCGTATTCGTGGCAAGGCCACCATGCATAATTTTTTCATTCATGTCACTCTTGATTCATTGCGCATCCCGGTACACCGCCGGAGGCATTCACATAGAGTCATATTTTGTTCTAGCTTTGAGTTTTAATCTTTGAGTTGTAAGTAAATAAAAGTGTGATGATCTTCATTACTAGAGCATTGTCCGAGTAAGGAAAGGATGATGGAGACTATGATTCCCCCACAAGTCGGGATGAGACTCCGGGCGAAAAGAAAAAAAGAAAAAGAGGTCATAAAAAAAAGAGAAGGCCCAAAAAAGAAAAAAAAAGAAAAAAAAAGAAGAGAGAAAAAGAGAGAAGGGGTAATGCTACTATCCTTTTTCCACACTTGTGCTTCAGAGTAGCACCATGATCCTCATGATAGAGAGTCTCTTGTTTTGTCACTTTCATATACTAGTGGGAATTTTCATTGTAGAACATGGCTTGTATATTCCAATGATGGGCTTCCTCAAAATGCCTTAGGTCTTCGTGAGCAAGCAAGTTGGATGCACACCTACTTAGTTTCCTTTGTTGAGCTTTCATACACTTATAGCTCTAGTGCATCCGTTGCATGGCAATCCCTACTCACTCACATTGATATCTATTGATGGGCATCTCCATAGCCCATTGATACGCCTAGTTGATGTCGGACTATCTTCCTCCTTTTGTCTTCTCCACAACTACCACTCCATTCCACCTATAGTGCTATATCCATGGCTCACACTCATGTATTGCGTGGAAGTTGAAAATTTTGAAAAAAAATTGAAGTGTGAAACAATTGCTTGGCTAAAACCGGGGTTGTGCATGATTTAAATATTTTGTGTGATGAAGATAGAGCATAGCCAGACTATATGATTTTGTAGGGATAACTTTCTTTGGCCATGTTATTTTGAGAAGACATGATTACTTTGTTAGTATGTTTGAAGTATTATTATTCTTATGTCAATATTAAACTTTCGTCTTGAATCTTTCGGATCTGAACATTCATGCCACAATAAAGAAAATTAGATTGAGAATTATGTTGGGTAGAATTCCACGTCAAAAATTCTGTTTTTTATCATTTACCTACTCGAGGACGAGCAGGAATTAAGCTTGGGGATGCTTGATACATCTCCAACGTATCTATAATTTTTGATTGTTCCATGCTATTATATTATCTGTTTTGGATGTTTAATGGGCTTTATTATACACTTTTACATTATTTTTGGGACTAACCTACTAACCCAAGGCCCAGCGCAAAATGTTGTTTTTTTATCGATTTTAGTGTTTCGCAGAAAACGAATATCAAACGGAGTCCAAACGGAATGAAACCTTCGGGAGAGTCGTTTTTGGAACAAATACAACATAGAAGACTTGGAATACACGCCAGGGAAGAAACGAGGCGACTACGAGGGCAGGGGCACGCCCAGGGGGGTAGGCACGCCCCCACCCTCGTGGGCCCCTTGTTGCTACCCTGACGTCCCTCTTTCTCCTATATATATCCATGTACCCTGAAAACATCCGAGAGCACCACGAAACCCTAATTCCAATGCCGCAACCTTCTGTACCCGTGAGATCCCATCTTAGGGCCTGTTCCGGAGCTCCACCGGAGGGGGCATCGATCACGGAGGGCTTCTACATCAACACCATAGCCACTCCTCTGAGTTGTGAGTAGTTTACCACAGACCTTCGGGTCCATAGTTATTAGCTAGATTGCTTCTTGTCTCTCTTTGGATCTCAATACAAAGTTCTCCTCGATCTTCTTGGAGATCTATTCGATGTAATTCCTTTTCCGGTGTGTTTGTCGAGATCCGATGAATTGTGGGTTTATGATCAAGATTATCTATGAACAATATTTGATTCTTCTCTGAAATCTTTTATGCATGATTTATCTATCTTTGCAAGTCTCTTTGAATTATAAGTTTGGTTTGGCCTACTAGATTGGATGTTCTTGCAATTGGAGAAATGCTTAGCTTTGGGTTCAATATTGCGGTGTCCTTTCCTAGTGACAGAAGGAGCAACAAGGCACGTATTGTATTGTTGCCATCGAGGATAAAAAGATGGGGTTTACATCATATTGCATGAGTTTATCCCTCTACATCATGTCATCTTGCTTAAGGTGTTACTCTGTTCTTATGAACTTAATACTCTAGATGCATGATGTATAGCGGTCGATGTGTGGAGTAATAGTAGTAGATGCATAATCGTTTCAGTCTATTTGTCACAGACGTGATGCCTATATACAATGATCATGCCTAGATATTCTCATAACTATGCGCTTTTCTATCAATTGCTCGACAGTAATTTGTTCACCCATCGTAGAAATCTGCTATCATGAGAGAAGCCACTAGTGAAACCTATGGCCCCCGGGACTATCTTCTATCATATCAACCTTCCATCAACTATTTATCTTTACTTTACTTTTAATTTGCATTCTTTGCCATTACATTATTTGCGCCTTTTGCGTAGATTTCCTCGGCAACGGCACCAGAAATTATTCTTGCTACTTCTCGAGCTTGCGTTGTTTTCCCTCGAAGAGGAAAGTGTGATGCAGCATAGTAGCGTAAGTATTTCCTTCAGTTTTTGAGAACCAAGGTATCAATCCAGTAGGAGACCACGCGTGAGTCCCTCGTGCCTACACAAACAAATAAGAACCTTGCAACCAACACGATAAAGGGGTTGTCAATCCCTTCACGGACACTTGCAAAAGTGAGATCTGATAGAGATGATAAGATAATATTTTTGGTATTTTTGATATGTAGACTGTAAGTAAAGAATGCAAAATAAAAGTAAAGTATAGATAAATAGTTGATGGAAGATTAATATAATGGAAGATAGACCCGGGAGCCATAGGTTTCACTAGTGGCTTCTCTCATCATAGCAGATTTCTACGGTGGGTGAACAAATTATTGTCGAGCAATTGATAGAAAAGAGCATAGTTATGAGAATATCTAGGCATGATCATTGTATATATGCATCACGTCTGTGACAAGTAGACCGAAACAATTCTGCATCTACTACTATTACTCCACACATCGATCGTTATCCAGCATGCATCTATAGTATTAAGTTCATAAGAACAGAGTAACGCCTTAAGAAAGATGACATGATGTAGAGGGATAAACTCAAGCAATATGATATAAACCCCATCTTTTTATCCTCGATGACAACAATACAATACGTGCCTTTCTGCCCCTGCTATCACTGGGAAAGGACACCGCAAGATTGAACCCAAAGATAAGCACTTCTCCCATTGCAAGAACTACCAATCTAGTAGGCCACGTCAAACTGATAATTTGAAGAGACTTGCAAAGATATTTAAATCATGCATAAAAGATTTCAAAGAGGAATCAAATATTGTTCATAGATAATCTTGATCATAAACCCACAATTCATCAGATCTCGACAAACACACCGCAAAAGGAATTACATCGAATAGATCTCCAAGAAGATCAAGGAGAACTTTTTATTGAGATCCAAAGAGAGAGAAGAAGCCATTTAGATAATAACTATGGACCCGTAGGTATCTGGTAAACTACTCACAACTCATCAGAGAGGCTATGGTGTTGATATAGAAGCCCTCCGTGATCGATGCCCCCTCCGATGCAGCTACGGAACAGGCCCCAAGATGGTATCTCACGAGTAGAGAAGATTGCGGCGGTAAAATATGGGTTTCGTGGTGCTCCCCGATGGTTTGAGGGTATGTAGGTATATATAGGGCGAAGAGGCACGTCAGGGGAGCCACGAGGGGCCCATGAGGCTAGGGGCGCGCCCCTGTCCTCATGGCCGCCTCGTTCGCTTCCCAGCATGTACTCCAAGTCTTCGGTGTTGCAATTGTTCCAAAAATAACTCTCCCAAAGGATTCATTCCGTTTGGACTCCGTTTGAAATTCCTTTTCTGCGAAACACTGAAATAGGCAAAAAACAACAATTTGCACTGGGCCTTGGGTTAGTAGGTTAGTCCTAAAAATAATATAAAAGTGTATAATAAATCCTATTAAACATCCAAAACACATAATATAATAGCATGGAACAATCAAAAATTATAGATACGTTGGAGACGTATCAACGTTCCGATTGCTTCTACGTGAGTGTCATTCTTCCATGTTCTCACTACAAAAAAAAGACACGTCCGTGACATTTTGGGCCGAACGATTTTTTTTTCTTTCATACTTATGACACTTCTATGACGATAATTGTGACAAAACCCGGTATCATCATAGATGTGGTGGGGTCCTACTTCTATGACAAAAAAATCATGACAGAAAATGGGCTTTTCGTCCTGGGCGGTCCGGAGACGCAGCTGCATGACATTCTTTGGGCCGTCCATGACGGAAAAAACCATGGTTGAAGCGAGGGCGAGGAAAATATCGGGGTTTTCCCGGTTACGGTGGGTGGTTAGGGCCGAGCGACGCGCGTTTCTCTCATACACGCACGCGCGTGGGTGCGAGGCGTTGGGCTCTAACTGAACCCGAGCGAGGCGTTGGGCCCTAACTGAACCCGAGCAATTGCACTGCAGGCTACGCGTTACTGGATCCGAGTGATTGATCGATGGCTGTTAACTGAACCCGATCGAGCAATTCTTTCGCTACTACTGCTAATTGAAGTCGATCGATACTGCCTCTAGATGAACAGTGAGTGTTGCTGGGGGGGTTTGGATGAACAGTTCCCGGTGGGGGTGGATGAACAGGACCCCGTGGTGTTGCCTCTGGATGAACAGGACCCCGATTGATCGAGCCCGTGGAGGGCTGGATGAACAGGACCACCCATGGAGGGCTGGATGAACAGTAGATGGTGGAGGGCTGGATGAACAGTAGTCCATGGAGGGGTGGTTGAATAGGAGCCCGTGGAGAGGGCTGGTTGAACAGTAGCCGGTGGAGTAGCGCGCGGTGGAGGCTGGATGAACAGGAGCCCTGTTGATGAACAGTCGCAGGTGGAGGCTGGAGGAGGTCGACGGTGGATGAACAGTAGCCCGTGGAGGCTGGAGGGGGTCGACGGTGGAGATGAATAGTATCCCGTGGAGTCCCGTTTTGCGGTATGCCACACCCCTCCCGATGAACAGGACCCCCGTTTCGACCGTAGCGCTCCAACACAAAAACGTTTCCTCCATTTTGCGGTACGCCACACCCCTCCCGATCAATAGGAACCTCGTTTCGACCGTAGGAGGTCCGTTTCCTCCGTTTTGCGGTACGCCAGACCCCTCCTGATGAACGAGATCCCGTTTCGAACATGGCCGGTCGAACACAAGGCCGTTTCCTTCGTTCTGCGGTACGCCAGGCCTCGTTTCCATCGGCTGTTCCGTCCAAGCCCTCCCGATGAACACGACGACGACGCTATTTCTCCCATCCGACCCAACCATGTACACGATCCCTGGCCGTATGTACGCGCGAGTAGGCATTCGAGACCCCGCTCGTATGTACGTACATGGCCGTATTTACTTTCTTGCACCCTGGCCTCTGTACGTATGTGTACATGCTACATGCGCGCCTCTCCCACGACACGTGTGCGCCTCTACAGCGACCAGTATGTACGTACACGTCCGCGACCAGAATGACAACGTTATGTACACTTCGATCACGTGGGTCCCGACTGTCAGGCACTTCCTTGCGTGCGAAGATGTAGCTGGTGGGTCCCAACAGTCAGGGGGCGAATCGTTTCTTTTGCCCGGACGCACTTCGTTGCGTGCGAAGATGTAGCTGGTGGGTCCCAGCAGTCAGGGGGGAACGTTTTTTCACGAAATACGGTGGCCCGTCTGGTGGGTCCCCGCTGTCAGGTGGAGGAATAATTATTTTGCGCGTAATAAGGAGGCACTTCCTTGCTATGGCTGTGGACCCAGCTGTCAACCTCTCCACGTACATTACTCTTCCAATGGAAGTCGTTCCTTGACCACATTGACCACGCCGCGCCGAGAGCACCAGGGCGGTGGAGGACGTTGAGGCCTAGGAAAGGGACGA
This sequence comes from Secale cereale, assembly GCA_902687465.1. Classification (NCBI taxonomy): domain Eukaryota; kingdom Viridiplantae; phylum Streptophyta; class Magnoliopsida; order Poales; family Poaceae; genus Secale; species Secale cereale. The sequence goes on from LR738710.1 coordinate 74,227,190, forward strand.
CACGGAGCCAGGGAAGACGCGGCAGTGGAAGCCCGCGCGGAGAGGAGTACGAGGGTTCACTGGTTTGGCTGCGGTGTGAGGCTGTCGTCGTCGTAGGGCCTGGCCAGCGGTGGGAATAGTAGGGGGCGGTGAGGCCTCCGCGGTAGCACAGCTGGCCACGGGAGACAGGAGCATGCGGCACGACCGGCGCTGCTTTGGGCGGTGGAGCAAGAAGACCACATGTTGAAGAAGCACTACGGCCGTTGGATGGACAATGTACGGTCACTGGAGCTAGAATCATTCATATTGACTAAGTTGACAAAGCACTTTGTCCCCGTCAACTTAGTAGGCCCACAAGTCAGTCAACCACCAAGGTGGGTCCCAACTAGCAAGGGGAGTATTCATTTTTTTTGTGCGTAATAAGGTGGCACTTCTGGTGGGTCCGAGCTGACAGCGGGGGGAACGTTTTTTTCGTGAAATACGATGGCCCGTCCGGTGGTTCCCAACAGTCATGGGGGGAAACGTTTTTTCGCCAAATACGGTGGCCCGTCCGTTGGGTCCCTGCTGTCAGGTGGAGGAATAATTATTTTCCGCGTAATAAGGAGGCACTTCCTTGCGGGTGCCGTGGACCCAGCTGTCAGCCTCTCCACGTACAGTACTCTTCCGCTGGAAGTCATTCCTTGTCCACGTTGACCATGCCGTGCTGAGAGCACCAGGGCGGTGGACGACGGCAAGGCTTAGGAAGGGGACGACGCGGAGTCGGGGAAGACGTGGCAGTGGATGCCCACGCGTAGAGGAGTATGAGGGTTCACTGGTTCGCTGTGGTGTGAGGCTGCCATCGCCGCAGAATAACAGGGGGTGTGGGTGAGTGGAGGGATGGCCTGGCCAGTGGTGGGAGTAGTAGGGGGCGGTGAGGCCTCCGCCGCATTGCAGCCGGCAACGGGAGGCAGGAGCACGAGGCATGACTGGCGCTGGTTTGGGAGGCTGGAGCAAGAAGACCAGAGGTTGACGAAGCACTACGTACGGCCGTTGGATGGACATCGTACAGTCGGTGGAGCTAGAATCATGCATATTGACTAAGTTGACAAAGCCCTCCGTCCCCGTCAACTTAGTAGGCCCACAAGTCAGCCTGCCACTATACTGGGTCCCAGCTAGCTGGGGGAGTATTCATTTTTTGTGCGTAATAAGGACACACTTCCTTGCGTGCGAAGATATAGCTGGTGGGTCCGAGCTCTCAGCGGCGGTAACATTTTTTTGCGAAATACAGAGGCCCTTTTGCTGGGTCCCAGATGTTAGATGGAGGAATCATTATTTTGCGCGTAATAAGGAGGCATTTCCTTGCGTGCGGCCGTGGACCCAACTGTCAGCCTCTCCACGTACAGTCCACTTTAGATGCATGCCGGTCGTTGACCACGTTGACCAGGCCGCGCCGAGAGCACCAGGGCGGTGGACAAAGGCGAGGCCTAGGAAGGGAACGACACGGAGGCAGGTAAGACTCGACAGTTGTTTCCCAGGCGGAGGGGAGTACGACTGTACGAGGGTTTACTGGTTCTCCTGTCGTCGCCGGAGAATAACAACAGGTGTGGGTGAGTAGAGGGATGGCTAGGCCAACGATGGGAGTACGGTGGGGCGGTAAGGCCTGCGCGGCAGCACAGTCAGCCGCGGGGAGGAGGGAGCAGGCAGTCCCGCCAGCGCTTGTTTGAGCGGCTGGAGCAGGAAGAGCAGAGATTGAAGAAGCACGACGGTCGTTGGATGGACATCCAATAGTCACTGCTTGTGCATCAACCTTTTTTTAGGAAAGCCTCAAATCTGTGAACATACAGCCCATCTGCCATTATTTCTAATAATTTACAACCCATTTGCTAATTCTTAAGGTTTTTTTGGAGCCCATATTCTTTTTGTTTGCATTACAACCCATATTGTGGCCACGGTTAAAAAATTATACGAAATTTTGCATATTTCGGTGCTGTCCGAACAATTTTTAATCCCGAAATTTCGAGTCACACTCAAACTGATTTTAAAAATAAATGTATATCAATATAAAATCCAACAAATTGTCTACTCATAAAAATTAATGCAATTTAAAATATCGAAATGAAAAAAAAAATTGAAACTAAATGCCGGTTTGATGTGTTTTAAAAATGTACAGCCCATTTCTCATTACTGATATGCCATTTTCTCGTCCAGCCGAATGAAGCTCTCCTCGTCTTGAAAGATTTGCAGCCAACAGGCCTAACAAAGCGACTTACTTGGCAAATCACAAAAAAAGGTGGGCTAGCCATTTTCAGACAGAAAAAAAACTACTGGACTGGTTTGTGGTAAACATAAAAGAGAAGGCTGTCTAGACATACTAGAGTGCCCCGCACAGCCCAGTTGACACCATGCTTCCGTCTCAAAAACAAATTAGATAAATGTCACTCCAATTATTGCGATTCATAAAAATGCCACTATAATTTCTAAACTTTGAAAAATGCCACTGCAATTTTTGCAAACTTTGGAAAACGCCACTGCAATTTGCAAACTTTGAAAAGCGCCACTCCGGACATCGAAAAATGTCACTGGAAATGGCATGAAATGGCATTTCTCAAAGTTTGGAAATTGCAGTGGCATTTCTCAGAAACATCAGATTTGGAGTGGCATTTATCAAATTAACCCAACACAAAAATAACTAGGCGAAATGCTGGGTCCCTGGTGTCAGCCGCTCGTTGTGCAATTCTCTTGTTTATTGACTACGTTGACAATGGCATGGGACCCAGATGTCAGAAATCTATTAGGAGGAGTCATTTTTTATTGGCTTGAAATAAGGAGGCACTTGCTTGCGTACTGCCATGACCTTGGCGGGTCCCTGATGTCATCCTCTCCACGTACAATCATCTCCTGATTGTGTACGCGTCAACTTGGTAGGCCCACAAGTCAGCCTCTAAACCTGTGGAGGACAAATACAACCCATTTAAACAAATAACAGCCCATTTCATATGTTCAAACGGAAAGTTCAACATTCAGAGCAAAGTAACAGGTTTGATCCACATATAGAGTACTGAACTTCCACGTTGACAACTGTAACATCCCAAATTTTCAATTTGGAATGTTATAAATAGATCATATTGCATTGCATACTTTATTGCATTTGTGCTTGCGATCCATGAAAATTCTAAGCAACTCAAGGACCCATGGAGAGAGTTGGGGATTTTACCGTTTTCGTATTTGAGTTTTCTCAAATATCGGTACGGGGATCACCTTGGTTCTAATTATTGTTCTCTCCTAAAATTATTTCTTAATAAATATATGAGCGGAGATAATATGACTTCTCCAAAATAAAAGAAATATAGGAGGAAAAATATTAAAATCACTTTTGGTTTTTATTCGGATTTATTTGCGATTTTATCTGCATAGGAAAAATGCGCGTTTCTCAAAATTGCATTTAGGTCCGGGAAAAATGTTCACCCTGTCCTAAATATTATCAGAGGACGGTGAAAATTTATTTTGGAATTTTTTGTCTTCGTTTAGTATTTTATTTTTGAGTTTTTCTGCGTCAAGATAATTGTTTTTTTTTAAAAAAAGTGGTTCGGACCGACTGGGCCGAAGCCCAACCGGCCCAGCGCCGCCGCCGACTCCGACTCCGGTCGGGAGTCCCAGCCGCGCCCGCCAGCCGCCATGGCCGAGGCGGACTCCACCGCCGCCTGCCCCTTCCCCATGCCACCGCCCCCTGGCCTTTATAAGCCCCCCTCTTTCGCCTCCACCGCCGCCGCGGCAAGCCGCAGCCGCGCCGTAGCTCGCCGCCCCGCCGCCACACCGCCGCCCCGCCTACCGCCGCCGAAACCCTCCATCGTCGAGGTAGACGCCCGAGCCGACGTCGTTTCTTTTAAAACTGTTCGTTTTTTTAGAAATCCTAGATCTATCTTTTTTAATAGATCGGTTCGTTTGTTTTCGGTTTAGTTGTTTAGCGGACGTTCGTCTGTACGTTCATTTTAACGAACGCAGTTCGCCCGTTAGTCACAGACAGCGAACGTTCGTTCGTTAGCCCATCAGTTTTCTTTTTCACGGCCTTTTTCCGGGGTTATTTTCGATCGTGATTTCTGCCCTGATCTTGTTTTTAGTTTTTCTTTTTGCTCGAGAGTCGGAATCAGGCGATTCAAGCACCCAGATCTTCGTCTCGAAGCCCTCTTTCCATTTAACCAACTTGAACAAGGTTTTGCTACTGTAAAATTTGACCTTAGACCAATCTAGTAAACGGATCTTGTTTCTTTCGCAGTTTGTGTTTCGTTGCTCCGTTTGGTTTGATTCTTTTTGCAAACCGGAGTTATTAAGTTGAACTTTCTGGTTCAATCTTCTTATTTGGAGTTTTGTTTGTGCATATTTGCTTGATTGCTTATGTATGCTATTGTTTGCTTGCGATAGAATTCTCGGAGTGCGAAGCGTGCTACCACGAGTCCCTAGGTTTTGCGAATCATCAGCAAGGCAAGTAACACTTTGATCATACCCTTTATTACGCAGTTTTTATGCATTAGATCAAACCCTTACACATTGCATGAGTAGGATCTCTTAACTTGTGGGTCTGGGAAGTAGTTTGAGGTAGAACCTATTACCTGCATTATTTTCAAACCCTTGGGAGTTACTGCTACGTTATGCTTAGGTTGCCAAGCTATGCTCGTAGACGTGGTTTGGGTTTGAGAGTATCCATGACAGATGTGAGATATTAATTAATGGTACAACTTAAGGTGGCTACTTGAATACACATCTGGGTGGATTGGTTGCAGGGCACCTGGAGAATCCAGTGTTGTCCTAGGAAATCCCGGGGGTACCGTGTGATTATCCTATGGAATGCCACCCAGGCTCAAAGGGATCATAAAACTATTCATGCTAGAAACTTCCATGTGCAGCCACAATGCCATTATGGGCTCTGGCATAGTATGAGTAAGTTGTGTGAGCTCTTTCAGTGGTGGACTAGCTGATGTAGGGGAAAGTAGGTGTACGGGTCCACCCGGGGTAAAGAGTGAATGCTTCTGAAAGACTGTGTCTCGGTCATCCGTTTCTCGAACACCATGCAGTGCAAAAAATCCAACGGAGGAGATCGAGTCTTGTGGGGAAAAGTGCACAAACCTCTGCAGAGTGTACAAACTAATCATGGTTAGCCATGTCCCCGGTTATGGACAATCTTGAGTATCTGGTACTTGAATTATTGGTTGATCTCATCACTCTAAAAATTAATTTGTTGGGTAATGATGACTACTTTAATTGGGATTGAGTTGGAGGTACCTTCTCAATGATGTTTCAACTACCATGATAGTAAAAATAAAAGTTACTCCTTTGTTGTAGGGAAAAATTGGCTTTACGCAAAAACTTTAACCTTAGAGCCTCCACCAGCCAAATATGCATATAGTGTTAGCCTTTATTCTGTTACTTGCTCTACTGTGTTATCTTGCCAGTATATTACATGTGCTGACCTGTTTCGGGCTGCAACATGTTACGTTGCAGACTTTTTAGACGAAGAGTAAGACATGCTATGTCGTTTGTCATGCACTCAGCTATGCCGTTGGAGTTGATGGACTCACTTATCCTCCAAGCCTTCCGCTGTTATTTTGTTAGATGGCCTTATGCCACAGACTTTTGTAATAAGTTCTTTTTTGAGACACTCGATATAATAAGTGTGTAATTGCCAATCTGTTATAAATCCTTCAAGTACTGTGTGTGTCAGCATTACCGATCCAGGGATGACATAGAACACAGAGACTTCGGTCCTTTCAGATCGTGGTCACTACAACAACCATCATAGCCAAGTTAACTATCTACTCCCACTAATACTCTAGTAGCGTACAAGTACTAACTTACTCTTAGCTAACTAGACGATGTCGGCTGCCATCTGCGGTACATGCTAAACGCCAGCATGTTGCTCACGCGCGTTGGCCCTTTCCATGCCGGCGTGGTCCACCGAAGCTGCGGCTTCTAAGCGGGAAATCCACTTGACGAGCTGCTAGTAAAAATCGGCGTCGTGAACGCGCGCATGCTCGACAGCCTCTAGTGCTATTTGTCGGGCGCCGACCTCCACGTAGTCGTCCCAATTGCGGGCGCTCTGCTCAAGACTCAGAGCTTCGGTGCGCTGCTGCTGCATGTCCCGCTGGCGGCGCAAATCAGCGATACGCTGCTCCTCCGCCAAGCGGTCGCGCTCCAACCACTCCTGCTCCTCCGCTAGGCGGTCGCGCTCCAACAAGTCCTCGATCTCCGCATTGCCATCTAAAGACTGATAGAATGCCTCCTCCCTCCGGCTGCCTTCCGGTGAAAAACCAAACACTAGTTCCGGCGGTGACCCCTTCCGGCCTCGCCTATCACGGACGGGCGGGGGCATGGCGGACGTGGCAAGAGCGAGGATAAGTGGCGAGCGACGTCGGGCTAGTGGGGGCTTATGAGGATAGGGCGAGTTGGGTCACGGTGCCACCATAGAAGGCCAGGAAACAATACTTATAGCCGGAAGGTAGCGCGACGGTCATCGGAATTCAATGCATAATTAAGCAGGCATGGCTTAGCCACCAGCTTGTCATGGAAAACTAGAGAAACTGAAATTCTGACGGTGCCGTTCCGTCTCGTCCGTGCCGGGTCGCACGCCGGCATGATGGTAAAACGAGTGCACTCGAATCATCTCCATCCTTGTCAATAATGATTCCACGAATTTAAAAGGCCCGCAACAATTAAATCGCATCTTTTTTCGCATCAGTTAGCTGCCTTAATTACAGCCGGCTGCATGCAGGCACTCAAAATCGCTCGCAGCCAGTACGCGGAGCAGCATGCAACGAGTCGCAGCCGAGGGCGTTAGTTGGTGAACTTTAGCTGGGAGATAAGGCATTTAGCTGGGAGATAAGGCATTTGCGAACTCGAATCATCCAGATGAGGTACTCTCTCCTTGTCAAAAATCATTCCACCACTCATCATCTACCTTTGTTGGTGAGATTTTTGAATTAAGCCATGCAAACCGAAAAGGAGGTAGTATGTGCGTGATCCGCTATTTATTTGTGTAGGATCGAGTAGGTCGTTTTTTGAATTGAGCCCGTCAAACCGGAAAGAAGGTAGTACGTGCGTGATCCGCTATTTATCCGTGTAGGATCAAGTAGGTCGGATAGTGTACGTGTAGGATCGAGTAGGTCGGATGGTGTACGTGTACGATCGCATTAACTGATGAACATTCACTGGGAGATAAGGCATTTGCAAACGTTTTTGCTGGCAGTTTCTTCAGATTCGCATGGCATTTTCTTCAGAGCAGCTTGTCAGTTTCTTCAGAGGTAGGCATTTTTATTCAAAAAACTGCCACTTCGGATCTTGCGTCGCAACTAAAACTGCCAGGAGCGCATTAGTAGGCTAGCTAGTGATCCATGAGTTACATGTAAACACTGAGCGAACAGATATAAGGAACTGTTAATGCATATCAATGATTCACAAATCATATACAAATATGTAGCTCCAAAAGCAAAGATCAGCCACAACTAAAACCAACTAGTACGATTCCCATACATAAGATCAACATGTTAATGCATCTCAATGATTCACACATCATATACAAATATGTAGCTCCAAAAGCAAAGATCTAGAAAAAACTTATGTTCTTCTTACTAACATGGATGCTTCTCTTGGCCAACATTCAGTACAGACTGAAAGGCAATTTGTTTGTGAAGTCTACAATTCCTCTGGCAAATGTAAGCGGTTTCACCAACAGCTGGAACCATGAGAATGAACCACACATGATGGAGGAACATCCACTGCAATATGATTTGGTCTTCTCTCGATCACACGACGAGACTATTTTGGGAATACAAACTTTAACATGGCAAAATGATGCCCATTGTATAATCAGACCAAAGCAATGAAGCACCTAGTGTTGGCCAATAAATAGTACAGTACTACTTTTCTGCAGTCCATGAAGTGACTATCCAATCTTTTTGTGTCTATTTTCAAATGGCACTGCATGCAGTGACTATACTATTCTCTTGTGCGGTTCAACCAAAATTGCGGTCACTTTGTGTGTTTGCCAAATAGCAACGGGCAGACATCTCTGTCTGCACAAATATCAAGCAGCTAGTAAACATATAACCCACCTTGTATTTTTGGTTTAAACATGTCTCTTCCGTTTAGCATCTGTCATGTTTTGCACTGGACAATTTGATACAGTCATGTTTTGCCCTGGACAATTTTATACTGAATTGATTTCCTTGTTTAGAGCAGAAATATAGCGCCAATTCTTCATCAGTCCAAGGATATCCATGTTCGCAGTGATGGAAGAGGTGAAATCGATACAACCGAAATTGAGCATCCAATCATTGAATCATGTCCTGCACCTCCAATGTAGGTCCACCTTGCCAATAAATTGACATGCAAACCACTAGTATTACTATCTAATGATAGTACAAAAAGAGTAGCAAGATAGTAGCAAACCATGTACCTTCTTAAAGAACAGCTCATAGTGCCACCAATTAGATATAAAGGTTTGGAAGAAAACATGCTCCTAATGTTGGACCTGTTGGACTTTTTGTGCAGTTCCACTAAAATCGAGCATCCCTGTTTGCATATATATTGAAAGTGTGATTACTATAAAAGTGGCACTATTTGAAGCATAGACTCACAAATATAAGCATTCCAATTTCTTAATGGGAAAAGGTAGCAAGACTGTTTCTAACCACCTATTTGAAGGAATAAATAAGGCAACAACGACTAATGTCAGAAAGGCATATATAGTTCTTTCTGAAAGAATAATCGATTCCTGACCTTTCCTCTTCTTTTAAGCATATTTTGTGCAGTTCAACTAAAATAAAATGGCATCGCCGCCTTGACAATTCAGTGACACTGTACAAAAGGAAATGACTTAACATTACATCATGATGTCAGGTATGTAGTCGACAGTCATTAGAGACAAACTTACAGACCTCCTCCGATAACATAATGAACATTAATTTTATTAAAAGGTGTGACTAGCTTTACTGGGATAATTTGAGTGAACTCTACACCCTCTGTTCCTTAATATAAGACGTTTTTGCGGTTCAATTTAAAGTACCCAAACGTCTAGTATTTAGAAAAACAGGTAGTAGTTTTCTTGAGCACATATCTGGGAAAGCTTGCCACACATTATTTATGTCCATACGCTAATGCAACACCATTCGAAATTACGAATACTACAAATATACTCTAATCCAGTGGCTAGTGCAACAGTAGAGTAGTTATTTTATTACAGAGTACAATACAATGGTTTTACTAAACAGATTTCCATAAGCTCTAGCACTGGAAGATTTCTGTAAGAATTAACAATACAAAATGTAAAGGTAACAAGTTTCAGCATTGGTATACTAGCAGTGCAAGAGCATTAAACCAAATACAAAAGTCTGAAGGTAACTAGCATTATTAACTAATGACAGTATTAAAAAATTGCAAACCATGTATGTCGGGGAAACTGATCCACGAACACCTATGGGGACCAGCGGACCGAGCCCCTTTCGGTTCGGCGGGGGCGGAGATCGCACGAAGAGCAGATCGAGGCGAAGCACACGAGCAGTTTACCCAGGTTCGGGCCGCACGGATGCGTAAAACCCTACTCCTGCTTTGTGGTTTGTATTGAGTTCTTGGCTCGGGAGCGCTGAGTGCTACAGTACACACCAGCAGCTAACGAGACCGAGCGTGAGTGTTCTTCTGCTTCGAACCCCCCTCTACGTTGCGCATGGGCCTCCTTTTATATGCTCAAGGGGTCACCGACAGGTGGCAACATAGCCAAGGGTAAAAATGGAAAGGTGTTGTGGTTGGTACAACTACCTGTACAGTGTATCATACCTAACCCTAACGGCAAGGGACAAAGGCATTGAATGCCCGTCTGCGTCGCCCAAATAGTGCAAAAAGGGACCGTCAGGGACGCCACCACTTGCCATGATGGTAATCTTGTCGGCGCCGCTTGCCACCGCGCACCGCTGGCTGCACAGCCTCCCGCCACGTACTCCTGGAAGGGTCCTAGAGCGACACGTTGGTGGGTGTGCTAGAGCGTAGGTACATAGTGGTAGCTTGCCGCGGCAAGTGCCTTGCCGCGGTTGTTGTCTTGTCGCGTCCGGGAGCTTGCCGCTCACCGGGCCTTGCCGGGACGCGTGGCGCGTCGCGGCAAGTTCCTTGAGGTTCCTTGGTTGGCATTCCCGGCAAGCTCCTCTTGCCGGGGTCTTGTCTCCTTGGCTTGAATACTTTGTTCTTGAATGGCTCCAAAGGAACCACGGAGGACCTTGGCGGTCACCCGGCAAGCCTTGCCACGGGACGCTGTGACTGCCCGTGCATAAGTTCGGGATACTAGGGTACCCCTACTCTAGTACACCGACAGCAGCCCCCGGGCCTGGGCCATACACGGTGTCGGGCGCTGTTGGGCCAGGCCCAAAACAGGCACGGGAACACGCGGCCTGGGTTACGCCGTATCTTTCTCCGCATCCACCGCGCCCTCCCCGAACGGCACGCGTTGAATGCGGCGTCGTGGGCGAGATCGTGGGTGGTTTCTTTATTCGGAAAGGCGGAATGTCCGCCCCCTCCCTCCTTATAAGCAGGGGAAACAAGGGCAGTTCGCCCATTCGCCAGTCGCTATCCCAATCTCTGAAAACCTCCGCCGCTCCCCTTCTTCCAAAAGCTGAAAGAGAGCAACGCTCCGCCCCCCATCGCCACCAGCACCACCAACGCCGTCGACCTCCCTCACCACTTCCGCCATGGCTGCGAAAGCCGAGAAGGGGAAGGCCGTGAAGTCGGCCGAGGCGCAGCGGCTCGCGGCGCTGCGAAAGGAGCTGGCAATCTTTCCTCCCAAGCTCGCCGCGAGGGAGCTGAGGGAGTACTACTACCTCTTCTGGTCGACGGAGACGCGGGCGCATTCGCGCACCAAGGTACTTCCAGCCGTCGCTTGGAAAATGGCTCCAACTGGATATCCCTTTTTCGCCTTGTTCTTCTACTGCGGGCTTTGCCCTCCTTTCTCTGAGTTCTTCTGTGATATTATGAACACCTACGGGTTCCGCCTCCTTGACTTCACCCCCAATGTCGTTCTGACCATGGCAGTTTTCGCACATCTCTGCGAAAACTTTGTCGGAGTCCATCCAAATGTAGCCCTTTTCTGCCACTTCTTTATGCCCCGAGTTGAGAGAGGAGAGCCTTTATCCGATGGAATGGCCTGGATCTCGAGAGCCGGCAAGAAGGACGCTTATCTGGAGGGAGAGCTCCGCAGCAAGTGGGAGGAATGGAGAGCAGACTGGTGCTGGGTTGTCGAGGAGAACCCACAGCTGTTTACCGCCCAGCGCCAAACCCCAGTAGTGCGCGGCAGCGATTGGAGCAACGTGGCCCCGGAAGACGACAGGCTGAAGATTGCCGTCACCCGGATCCAACGCCTCAGGCTTGCCGGGCTCACTATTGGCGCGGTTGGCGCAGATTTCCTTCGCCGCCGCATCGCCCCCCTGCAGGAGAGGAGGAGACCCGCCTGGGAGTTCGAGAATGCGGCGGATATCATGAGGCTGCGCCCGGGCCTCAACTTCAACTTCACTGTTATGGAACTTGACGCAATGCTCCGGGAGCTATTCAAGTACGACCCTCAACATCCCGAAGTGTTCAGGTTGCCGAATGGTGTCGTTCCGCTGTGCAACAACTCCTCGCTCAGCCGCATCCGCGCAATGATGCCGCTGTGCGACTCGCATGGAATTGACCCAACTTGGCAAGAGCTTGCAGACGACGCCGTGCAGGAATTGTTTGATGGTTTGGAAGAAGTGCCGATCCGCTCCGACAAAAAGAAAGGCCTTACTCGCGACACCACCGAGGCGGAGATGAAACGCATCGCCATCAGGCTGGAAGAGGCGGCGGCAGCCGCAGCCGCGGGTGAGTTTGGATTCACCGTGGAGGAGGCAGAGGCAGCAGAGGCGGCAAGCCTTGCCGAGCGAGAGGGGCTTGCCGGCGAGGAGGAGCCTGCCAGGCATGATGTCGAGTCGAGCGAGCCTGCCGAGGATACGAGCGGCTCATTGGAGATCGACTCCTCTTCCTCCTCTTCCTCAGACAGCTCGCCGCAAGTAGAGCCCCCGGCTCCACCAAGAAGGCATCTCCGCAAGGCCGGGGACGTAGCGGAGCGGCAGACGAGTCAACAGCCGCCGCGCCGCGCGACACGCTCCACCGCGGCAAGTACTGTTGCCGCGGGAGCACCTCACGCTGCTGCGGCAACTGGAGCGGGGTCTTCTCGGACCACTGCTTCTGCTCCTGCCGCTTCTCACGCCGCGGCGGCAGCCGGGGCGGGGTCGTCTCGGACCACCGCCACAGCTCCCGCCAAGCGGCCAAGGGATCCTACTCCTCCGCCTCCTCGCGCCGGACGCGAGTCGGAGTTCGACTTCTCCGCGCTCAGCTCCGACGAGGAAGAAGAAGAGTAAGACTCTTGTTGTTCTTGTATTTCGTCAATTCTTGCTGTTTTGTCTTGTATCTCATTTGCTTTACTCCGGGTTTATTCCTTTTCAGGACTCTGGCCCAGAGAGCGGCGAAGAGAGCCAAGGTCCCGGCGAGGAGAGAGAAGGTGATCATCGTCGAGGACGAACCCACCGAGACCACCTTGTCGGACCCGGCAACTAATCTTCAGGGAAGCCCCCAGCGCAGCCCCCAGCGTAAGTATATGGTTTGCCTTCCACTGTTAGGCGCGCAGGAATGCTCTATCTTTGCTGACATCTGATCGTTGGTTTGTGTAGGAGCAGAGCAGCCCCACCAGGAGCGCCCGGAGGCCGCCCCCGATATGCCATCTGCTTTGACAATGCCGCCAAGGTAAAGTTCCCCGGCAAGGGACTCTCCGGCAAGGGAGAGTTCTCCGCCAAGGGCGAGTTCTCCGGCAAGGGGGAGCTCTCCGGCAAGGGAGAGTCCTCCACCAAGGGAGAGTTCTCCGGCAAGGGACAGCACCAGCGGCCCCCCGGCGGCGGAGACCACGACTGCAGAACCTGGTACAGGTAATCCTCTTGCTCCAGAACTTCCCTTGGGTTTTTCTTCTTTTGATCTTCTTTTTTGGATATTTGCTTGACTCTTCTCCCTTCTCCGGCCGTCAGACCCATCTGCTGCGGAGCCGATGGAGACCGAGGTTGCCGGGGAGGAAAACATCACCGAGGCCGCCGACGACGCCGCTGCTACCGATGAAGCAGCCGGCGCTGATGATCCCGCCGGCGATGAGGCCGCCAAAGCTGCCGCCGCAGCAGCTGGCGAGGGGTCTGGCGATCGCACTGACGACCCTGAGGCCGCAGGAGCGCCAGGCGCTACGCCGATCGCTGATCCCTCCGCCGTTGCCGCAACGTCAGGCTCCAAAGAGCCCCAGCCAGGCGTCTACTTGAAGGCCGGCGATGGCATCTTCATCAACCTCCCCTGGGCGTCACTCTCCAGGGCACCGGTCGAGGGAGAAAACTTTGATGGAGAGGTGCTCGCCTCCGCTGGGCTGACGCTGGTTGATGCGCCAAGCAGCAGCGGCGGCGAGCCTAAGGAGGAGCGGCTGCTGCGGAAGCTGGTGTCACTCTACCGCGCCCGGCAGGCCAAGCTGGAGTCCCAAGAGGCGCTTGTCGTGAAGGCGGGAGCGGATATCGAGAAGCGCGCGGAGGAGCTCCGGGGTCTCCACCAAGAAGCTCTCCGGTCCCTGGCAGAGGAGCGGGAGCAACTCGCTGAGGAGCAGAAGGCCTTCTTCCTCGAGAAGGCTGACGTCGAAGAGCAACAGCGGCTTGCCGCTGAGAAGCTATCTGCGCAGGAGGGCGAGCTGGCGCAGCGGAAGATTAACCTCGACAGCCATGAGGAGGAGCTTGCCGCGCGCGAGCAATCATTTGGTGGAGCCCTCAAGCAAGCAGAGGATGCTGCCGCCGCCGCCGAGGCCGCCAAGAAGGAGCTGGAGACGAAGGTGGCGCAGCTGGAGGCCGACCTCAAGGCGAGCGGCGAGGAGCTAGCCGCGCTCAAGCATGAGCGGGAGAAGGACGTCCACAGCTTTGGAGAGCTGCAGGTTCGTCTCTCCGAGAAGGGCAAGGAGCTCAGCGCCGTCAGGGACTCCACCGCAGATCTTGAGTTGAAGCTGACCACTTTGACTAAGACGCTGGACGGCGCCAGGGAGCAGGAGGCGGCCCTGAAGGAGGAGATCAAGGCCGACAAGGCGTTGCTGGAGAGTGCTGCTGCCGCCCAGAACACTTTCAAGGAGACTGTGGAGCACTGGACGGAGGGTCTTGTGAATGCTGCCGCAGGCATCGACAGGGAGCTGGCGCAGCTGGGGATGGAGGATCTAGGGTATTCCTCCGATGAGAACCTCCAACCCAGCGCCAAGCTCACCTTGTTCTTCGAAGGCGTGGCGACGGCCCTCAAGTGACTCCGGGAGACGACTCCAAAGCGGCTGGCCGACGAGTTGCGCAAGATCTGCACGGGAGCTCTCCAAAAGGTGTTGGTGAAGGTGGCCTTCCGCAACCCGGGCCTCAACCTCACCAACGTCCTCAAGACCCTGCCGCCGGATGCTGATCTGGAGACGCTCAAGGCCCTTGTCGCACCCATTGTGGACAAGGTGAGCGGGATCAAGAGGGTTGAGGGCGATCGCGTAGACTAGGCCGCCCGTTTTCTTCTTTTCTTGTCGCTGCTGGCCATGTTATAAGAACAATCTATTAGAGCCGCGACAAGCTATTTTGTAATATATAACTCTCTTTTGGGCAATGATTGCAATTTTATTTCCTCTACTCGATTCCTTCCTTTGTATGTTTTTGCCCTATGCTTTTAGGGAACTTGCCGGCGAAGGCACCTTAGTCGCGAGCGCTGAGTGCGGGACGTCAGAAGCCTGCTGGCGGTGCCGTTACCGACAAGAAACCTTGTCGCAACTAGTCGCAGCTCGCTTAAGTTGTTGAGCGGACTCGAAACAAAGTAAGGGCGCAACTAGCTACGAGTTGGTTCCTCCGCGCACAGGTTTTCCATACAAAGCACGGTCGTTCAAGGAAGATAACTTAAAAATTAAAAAAAAAACTGATTGCTCAAACTTTGGCAACTTAGCTTTTCTGTTGTTTGCTTCCCGGTAAGGCGAAACTTTCTTGAATGACGCCTGGTCCACACCATTATCTTCTCCTCCCCCCCCCGGCAAACTTGTGGGCGAGGGAACCTTCCTTTCCTTGAGAAAAAGAAAGAAGAGAAAATAAAGATATGGAGCCCTACGGCTTGATGTTGCTTACCGGGGGTAGGTGCTGCACAAAGTGTCAGATAACACATGCAAAAAATAGAAAGCATGAAATTGACAAGATGTGCGAAGCACATGAGCTTTACTTATGCATGGGGTCTGCGCCCAACTTTGTACAAAGGATTACATGCAACAGCGGCAAGACTTGTACAAAAGGTGGTTGCCGTAACGGGTTCTGGCAACCGCGCCTTATGGGTAAAACTTACGAAGATGCTCAATGTTCCAGGAGTTGCTCACCGGAAAGCCATCTTCGGTCTCAAGGCGGACAGCGCCAGGCCTAGCGACTCGTTTCACCCGGTAAGGGCCTTCCCACTTCGGCGTCAACTTGTTGGAATTCTTGGCGGACTGAACGCGCCGAAGAACAAGGTCGCCTTCCTCGAGACTTCTGGCATTAACTTTGCAGCTATGGTAGCGGCGCAAAGCTTGCTGGTAGCGAGCAGCTCGTACAGCAGCCTGAAGACGATCTTCCTCAAGGAGCAGCGCGTCATCTTGTCGCAGTTGCTCTTGCTCAAGCTCATCATAAGGTAGTACTCGAGGTGACCCGTATACGAGTTCCGTGGGGAGAACTGCCTCTGCTCCATAGACTAGAGCAAAAGGTGTCTGGCCAGTGGCTCGATTTGGCGTCGTCCTGATCGACCAAAGAATCACCGGCAGCTCCTCGATCCAGTTTCTTCTGCACTTGCGCAGCCTGTCGAAAGTCCTGGTCTTGAGCCCGCGCAGCACTTCAACATGTTCCCTCTCCGCTTGACCGTTGCTTCTTGGGTGAGCAACAGAAGCGAAGCAGACCTTGGCGCCAAGATCTTGGACGTACTGCATGAAGGTGCGGCTCGTGAATTGCGTACCGTTGTCGGTGATGATCCTGTTAGGGATCCCGAAGCGGCAAACAATCGACCTGAAGAACTTGACTGCTGACTGTGCTGTCACCTTCCTCACTGCTTCCACTTCCGGCCACTTTGTGAACTTGTCGATTACAATGTACAAGTACTCAAAGCCCCCGACTGCGCGGGGAAAGGGGCCGAGGATGTCGAGCCCCCAGACCGAAAATGGCCAGGATAAAGGGATCGTCTGGAGAGCTTGACCTGGCTGGTGTATCTGCTTGGAATGTAACTGGCACGCTTCACACTTGGTTACTTGTGCAGTTGCATCCTGGAGGGCTGTCGGCCAAAAGAAACCTTGCCTGAATGCTTTTCCGGCAAGTGCTCTTGCGCCAATGTGGTGACCACATATGCCTCCATGTATCTCTGACAACAGCTTTTGTCCGTCTTCCCGGTGAATACACTTCAATTTCATACCGTTGAGTCTTCTTCTGTACAGTGTGTTGTCGACAAACTAGTACATACTTGACTGCCGGGCTACTCTTTCCACTTCTTCTTGCTCTTCGGGAAGTTCTCCTATCTGAAGGAAACGGACAATCTGTTGTGCCCATGCTGGAGCTTGCGGCTCAACAACAAGGACTAAAGGCACATCTGCCCCTGTGGGAACATCCGCTTCTACGGCAAGAACCTGCGTCTCAGCCGGAGCTTGACGTTCCCCGGCAAGCTTGTCGGAGCAAAACTTGTCGGGAGCGTCTGCTTCAACGGAACAAACCCTAGGGCTTGCCGGAGCAGACTGCTCCTCAGCACTCTTGGTGTTGATCTTGGGGACCTTCTTGGCGGCGGCTTCGGGAAGCTCTGCCGGAAAATAGTCACCAGAAATCAACTTCCTCTTCTTGCTCTGTCCAGTTGATGGCGTTACAGACGGTTGAGTCAGCTTGAGCACAAAAATCCCTGGTTCCACAGGTAACTTAAGTGCGGCGCAATTTGACAGGCCATCTGCAATGTCGTTCTGAGCTCTTGGAACATGCTCCATCTGTAGGCCGTCAAAGTGCTCTTCTAGCTTTCTCACTTCATCCACGTAGGCTTCCATCAACGGACTCTGATAACTCTTGTTCACTTGGCGGGCGACAAGCTGCGAGTCACCCCTGACAATGAGCTTCTTGATCCCAAGGTCTGCCGCGATCCTGAGACTGGCGAGCAAACCTTCATACTCTGCGGTATTGTTTGTTGCTTGCTCCTTGGGAAAGTGCATCTGGACTACGTACTTGAGGTGCTCTCCGGTGGGTGCGACAAGCAGCACGCCAACACCGGCGCCTTGCAGCAAGAAGGCACCATCAAAGTACATCAGCCACTCTTTGCTTGCTTCCTTGACGGGGATGCTCGTTTCTGGAATTTCTTCATCTGGTGTTGGCGTCCACTCTGCTATGAATTCTGCCAATGCTCTGCTTTGGATAGTTGAAGTGCTCTCAAACTTGAGGCGGAAGCTTGACAGTTCCAGTGCCCACTCAACAATCCTTCCTGTTGCTTCTGGATTCTGCAGTATCCTCTTCAGCGGAAAGCGAGTGACAACTGTGATCTCATGTGCTTGGAAGTAATGGCGCAGCTTTCTCGAGGCCATGAGAAGGCCGAAAAGCAATTTCTGCACACCAGAGTACCTTGACCTAGCCCCCTGCAGAAGGGAACTGACAAAATAAACTTGGCGTTGTATCATCCTCTTCTGCATCTCGTCGCACACCTGTGCAGATCCATCTTTGTCGGGACCAGAGCTTGTCGGGGAAGCCCCCTGCTTGTCGCTGGATGCGCTTGCTGTGGTTGCTGGCTCGTCATCTGCCTCCCTCTCCGCTACTAACGCAGCACTAACCACTTGATTAGTTGCCGCTATATACAGCAGCAACTTCTCTTGTGGCTTAGGTGCGACAAGTATTGGAGTGGAGGACAGGTATCTCTTCAAGTCTTGCAGCGCAGCCTCCGCTTCCGAAGTCCATTTCATTGGACCTGCCTTTTTCAGTATTTTGAAAAACGGCAGGGCGCGCTCAGCAGACTTAGATATAAACCTGCTGAGAGCAGCCACGCAACCGGCAAGTCTTCGTACATCCTTGACGCGCTTTGGTGCTTCAATCTGCTCAATGGCCTTGATCTTGTCGGGATTGGCTTCAATTCCCCGCTGAGATACGAAGAACCCGAGAAGCTTGCCAGAAGGGACTCCAAACACACACTTCTCGGGGTTGAGCTTGAGGCTGATCTTGCGCAGATTTGCGAAGGTTTCCTCTAAATCTTGAATCAGAGTTGCCTTGTCCTTGATCTTGACCACTATGTCATCCATGTAGGCTTCTACATTCCTGTGTATTTGTGGCTCAAAAGCGGCATGGACTACCCTTGCAAATGTTGAACCAGCATTCTTTAAACAGAAAGGCATCCGTATGAAACAGTACGTGCCACATAGAGTGATGAATGCGGTCTTTCCCTCATCCTCTTCTGCCATGAAGATCTGATGATATCCTGAGTATGCGTCAAGAAATGAAAGCAAGTCACATCCGGCCGTGGAGTCAACAATCTGGTCAATGCGCGGCAAGGGAAATGGGTCTTTGGGACAAGCTTTATTGACATCGGTAAAGTCGATACAAAGCCTCCATTTCCCATTTGCCTTGCGCACGACTACAGGATTGGCCAACCACGTAGGATGGAGCACTCCTCTGACAAGGCCTGCTGCTTCCAACTTCTTGATCTCTTCTGCAATGAATTCTTGGCGCTCCACTGCCTGTTTCCTGACCTTCTGCTTGACGGGCCGCGCATGAGGACAGACGGAAAGATGGTGCTCAATTACTTTCCTGGGAACACCGGGGATGTCAAACGGTTGCCATGCAAACACGTCGACGTTCGCCCGCAGGAAAGCAATGAGCGTGCTTTCCTATTTAGGATCAAGAGTGGCACTGATGGTGAAGGTACCACCGGTGCCGTCCTCCTTGGCGGACACTTTCTTGGTCTCTGGCGGAGCTGCCATTGTCTTCTTACACTTGCCGGTGGAGCTCGATGGTGCGTCCTCGACGGTAGCGCAGCACTCCGAAGAGGTGCGCTTGCCGGAGTGGGCATCAGAACTCTTGTCGGACTTGGTCTTCTTCTTCCCCCCGGGAGCTTCAACGGCAGGTGACTTGCGATCTGTTGCAGCTGCCGCTTCCCGGTAGATCTTGTCGGCGTAGATAAGAGCATCCTTCTTGTCGCCAGGGACAGAGATGACGCTTATCGGGCCTGGCATCTTCAGCATGTTATATGCGTAGTGAGAGGCTGCCATGAACTTGGCGAGTGCTGGACGGCCGAGTATCCCATTGTAAGGCAATGGAAAATCGGCAACGTCAAAAGTGACCCTCTCAGTCCTGTAGTTCAATTCGCTGCCAAATGTTACCGGCAACGTGACCTTCCCCTTCGGCTTGCTCCTTCCCGGGTTGATTTCTTGGAATGTGCTGGTCTCTTCAAGCTCGCTGTCAGGGATCTGGAGTTTCTGGAGTACAGCGGAGGAGATCAGGTTCAAGCCAGCCCCGCCGTCAACTAGCATCTTAGTGACCTTGAGGTTGCGTATAGTTGGTGAAACCAACATCGGCAAGCACCCGACCGCAGTTGTGCGATCAGGGTGGTCCTCAATATCAAAGATGATAGGCGTGCTGGACCATTTCAGAAGCTTGCGTGACTCAATAGGTGGTTTTGTCGCATTGACTTCCCGCACCCACTGCTTGAGTTGGCGGTGTGAAGTATGCAGAGAAGCATCGCCGTCAACGCACAAGACCTCTGTGGCTTTCTGGAACTCCTGCTCACTGGTCTCGACATCATCCATGTCTTCGTCGTCGTCGTCATCTTCATCCTTATCGTGGCCGCGGGGAGGTCTGTCTCCTTGCCGCTGCTTGGCCTTGCCACGGTGTCCTCCCCGGCCGGTATGCTTCTTGCCGGATCCCCCAACACCTCCTTGGGCCTTCTCCTTGTCGCGTCGCTCGTATTCAGCCTTTTGCTGCTCGACAAGGTGCTCGACCCTCTTGCAGTTCTGGAGGTCATGACCCTTGGTGCGGTGGATCTTGCAGTACTGCTTGTCGGCGCCGTCCTGCTTGTCGGTGGCCGCCACATCCTGGCAGTTGGTGCAAGCGGCAATCTCCTTGCCGGAGCTACCTGCTTTGGCTTTCTTGGCGCCACCTTCGTTGTCGGACTGCTCAACGACTAGCACATCTTTGCCTCTCTTCTTCCTGTTGTTTCGCCGCCGGTTTTCCTTCGCCGGGGCAGCATCCTCGCTGTCAGATCCTCCTACTCCTGTATCCTCTCCGGGGAGTTTCCTCCCTTCCTCAGCACGTGCACATTTGTCGGCCAGGGCATATAGCTCACTGACGTCTCTGATCTTGCACATCACCATCTCCTCCCGCATCCTGCGGTTACGCACGTTCTGATGGAACGCGCTGATGACCGCGGCAGGGTGGACATCTGGGATATTGTGCTGTACACGGCTGAATCTCTGGATGTACTTGTGCAGGGGCTCTCCTTCCTTCTGGGCGAGCAGATGAAGGTCACTCTCTTGGCCATGGGGTTTGTGGCCGCCTGTAAAGGCGCCGACAAACTGATGGCTTAAGTCTGCCCAAGAAGATATGGAGTTGTCCGGCAAGTGCATGAGCCAGGATCTGACGTTGGGTTTGAGCACCAGCGGGAAGTAGTTGGCAAGGATCTTGTCGTCTCGCCCCCGGTAGCTTGCACCGCGATGGTGTAGATGCTGAGGAACTCCGACGGATGCACCTTGTCGTCGTACTTCTCTGGTACGTCCGGCTTGAAATTCTTCATGCTGGGCCACTGGACTTGCCGCAGCTCACGAGTAAACGCAGGACATCCTACCGCGTACGGCAAGTCGCTTGGTCCCCCTGGCGCATGCATGTCGACAACGGGCCCAGCGCGCTGGTCTGATTGACGCTGCGCTTCTCTTCGGCGCTCGATGCGAGTACGAGCGTCCTCTTGCTGTCATTCGTGAAGAATTTGGCGCTGATCGCGACGAGCTCGTGGATCTGATGACGCGGTGGAGTCGCTGTCGAGGTGGATCTGGTGAGTCGGCGATCTTGGCCTTCGGGGTGGAGAGTGCACGGTGGTTGCACCCCCGCCGGTCTTGTCGCCATCGGCTCGTGCCTGGCTGACTTGCCGCGGCTGCGACGTATTCGGCTGCCGCGGAGTGTCGCCGTTGGCGAAGCCGATGAGACTCTGAATGGTGTCCCTCCAGTCATCGATCTTGTCTGCCGTTGGAGGGAAGTCTAGGAGCAGTTGAGCTCGCGCCAGAGCTTCTGCCGGAGTGGCGGGTAGCGGTGGCAAACGGTGTGAGGAGCGGGATATGCTCGGACTTCTAACTATGTTAGAAGGATCAGTATCCCGACCAGGCGACCGTGCCTTGCTCGTGCCGGCATGCTGGCGTGCATGCTGGTCTTGAGCATCCCGAGATCCACCAGTTCGATCTTGGTCCAGCAAACGTATGGTACCGTGAGTACCATGACGCTGCCGGTCCCGCGCCTCCTGAGATGGGCGCGGTGCATGTACGGACGCCGAGGTCTTGGAGTGCGCCCGGTCGTTGTGGGAGTCGACTACGCCGCCGATGGGCAGCGCAGCTTTGTCCTTGGACTTGGCGGCACCGTGAGCTCCCTCGTCGACGCCCGTTCTTCCGCCGGCGTCTACCCCACCAGCCGTTGGCTCCGGCGGTGGTGGGATCGACGCGGACGGAGCAGCTGCCTCCGAAGCCTTCTTCTTAGGCGGCATGTCGATGAAGATGATGAAGATCTAGCTTGTGCGAACGCCGGATCAGGTTCACACAACCTCGACGCCCCCTACCTGGCGCGCCAAGTAGGGGAAACTGATCCACGAACACCTATGGGGACCGGCGGACCGAGCCCCTTTCGGTTCGGCGGGGGCGGAGATCGCACGAAGAGCAGATCGAGGCGAAGCACACGAGCAGTTTACCCTGGTTCGGGCCGCACGGATGCGTAAAACCCTACTCCTGCTTTGTGGTTTCTATTGAGTTCTTGGCTCGGGAGCGCTGAGTGCTACAGTACACACCAGCAGCTAACGAGACCGAGCGTGAGTGTTCTTCTGCTTCGAACCCCCCTCTACGTTGCGCATGGGCCTCCTTTTATATGCTCAAGGGGTCACCGACAGGTGGCAACATAGACAAGGGTAAAAATGGAAAGGTGTTGTGGTTGGTACAACTACATGTACAGTGTATCATACCTAACCCTAACGGCAGGGGACAAAGGCATTGAATGCCCGTCTGTGTCGCCCAAACAGTGCAAAAAGGGACCGTCAGGGACGCCACCGCTTGCCACGATGGTAATCTTGTCAGCGCCGCTTGCTACCGCGCACCGCTGGCTGCACAGCCTCCCGCCACGTACGCCTGGAAGGGTCCCAGAGCTACACGTTGGTGGGTGTGCTGGAGCGTAGGTACATAGTGGTAGCTTGCCACGGCAAGTGCCTTGCCGTGGTTGTTGTCTTGTCGCGTCCGGGAGCTTGCCGCTCACCGGGCCTTGCCGGGACGCGTGGCGCGTCGCGGCAAGTTCCTTGAGGTGCCTTGGTTGGCCTTCCCGGCAAGCTCCTCTTGCCGGGGTCTTGTCTCCTTGGCTTGAATACTTTGTTCTTGAATGGCTCCAAAGGAACCACGGAGGACCTTGGCGGTCACCCGGCAAGCCTTGCTGCGGGACACTAGGGTACCCCTACTCTAGTACACCGACAATGTACCTTCAAGGTAAATATCATTTCGAACTCGGGTGAACATGAAAAATTGCTATCCCAATCTTAACAAAGCTGCGGCTAGCTTTACTGGCAGTATTTGAGTGAACTCTACACCCTCTATACCAATACTGAAACTTGTTGCACAGCTAGTATACCAATGCTGAAACTTGTTGCTCTGAGAAAGCTTGCCACACCTTATATATGTCGATACGTTGATGTAACACCATTCAAGTAGTACAAATATACACTAATCCACTGGCTAGTGGAACAGTGGAGTATTTTTTTATTACCGGGTAGAGTATAATGGTTTTACTGAACTGATCTCCATAAGCTAGCACTTGAAGATTTCTATAAGCATTAATAATACAAAATGTAAAGGTTACAAGTTTCAGCATTGGTATACTAGCTGGCAACAGCATTAAACCAAATACAAAAGTCTGAAGGTAACTAGCATTATGAACTAATGATAGTATAATTTTTTTTTGCAAACCATGTACCTTGAAGGTATATATCATTTTGAACTCGAGAGGACCTGAAAATTGCTATCCCAATCTTGATAATTGAACAAACATAAAATCTTGATTGAACGAATCAATATAATAGCCAAAGGAGGAGGTGCCCACTCTTGACCTTTCCTCTTATCTTCATAAGTTTTTGTGGAGTTTAACCAAAATAAAATGACATCAACGCCTTGGCATTTTGGTTACACTATACAGAAAAATTGACTTATCTCATGAAAGTGAGGTATGTAATCTATAAGCATTAACAGTGCAAAAATCTGAAGGTAGTAACAAGTTTCATCGTTGGTATACCGGATGTGCAACAACATTAGAATACCTCCACAGCTAACCCTGAAATAATCCAGAGACATTAAATGGCATTGCTTAAATTTATTGGTGGCATTAGACTGAGTGCGACATTAGTTAAATGTGGCATCACTTTAGTAGTAGCATTTGTTGACTTTACCGCTGGCGTTATACTAATAGCAAAAAAGTGGCAATAAGAGCATAGGAGACCCATTCGGACATTGGGCGCACCAGTACGATGTACCTCCACGGACGCATATAGTGGTAAGGGAGGTATGGTTGCCCAGAGCAACAAATATCCAGGCAGCATATGTGGATTACGTCCCATTTTTGTTATGTTTAGCCACCTTTTTCCTATGTGAGGACAACAAACCAATCAACCTGGTCATTCTCTATTGCGTTGTCATGCCTTTCAACCCTTCTTCAACCAAGAGACACGAGACTCGTTCCTTAGCTACTGATTTTTTTCCTTTACAACCTAGGTGCGGGTTCGATGCCTACTCTCTTGGACAGTACAGTCTCCCTTCCTTTCCTTATTCAACCCAGACATGGATTAGTCTGCATGAAGTAGGGTTTCCTTCAATAGTGCAAATTAAGGTTTTCGTCTGCTTGACCAACAGAGCAGAGGATAGTAAATTGGGAAGATGGTGGAGTGGAAAAAGATCCACATGCGGCGACGTGGCAGATGGGGCAAAGAACAAGGGTATGGTTCGAAAAGAGGTAGCATACCTGAGGGTCGGCGGGAAGTGGCTTCGCTCGTGGTCGTCGTCCTCCGCACGCACTACGGCAGTGAGCTTGGGGACAGAGGCCATCCCGCGCGGGCGCTAGGTCAGAGAGGACGGCCTTGTTGTCAGTGCGTCACCTCGCTCGCCGACAACGAGTGCGTCAACGCTGCACGTCCTTTTCTTCCCTGGCGGATCTGTGACCACTGGTGAGTAGGGAGAGAGAGGCCGTCTTTTTAGATCTGGAGAGAGGGTGATAGTGTGAGAAGCAAGTGGGCAGCCCTTAGCAAGAAAGCTTTGAATATCCAGCCTATATATCTTTTTTATACTACCAGTACTAGAGGTGGAGTAGTGGTAGAGTAGTTTATATTTTCTCTGCAAACAGTACCAGTTAGTCGTGCTTCAAAACTGAATGGCACGCCATTAAAAAAATAAATGTCAATAACTAATGCTGCACCTCGGGCCAACGCGGCCAGATCGCATTTTGCACGAGAAATTACACACCATGTTTCATTGACATGTGGTCCCGTGTACCAGATGAATGACTCCAAGTTCGACCACCGTGATGCTAGGTGCGAGCCGAGGAACACTGTTGGAGAGACCCCCCCCCTCATAATTTTCCTTCATTGGTCGTTTTATTCATAGGATATAATGCTATAGGATTTTTTTCCTATGTAATCATGTTTTAATTGGCAGTCTAGCATCCACTCCAACTTTTGTTTCACTTCCTTTGATCCTACTAAGAGAGTACTTACTCTAAATGATGTGCCGCTGCAAGAGCCGCCTATATTAATTAACCATGCTCTAAAAAGGTGGACCAGCTTTGGCTATAGTAGTACTGTAGGTTAGTAGGTGACCTAGCGCTTGGCTCTTATCCTCTTCCGGAAGTCGAACAATAATGATGGTACTACTTCTGGCAATCTGACACCAAATGAACTGTTGCACGTCCACCGCTTGTAAGCAAAAGTTTGTCCTCGTGCTGCAAGCCACCGCACACGCGTTGGCGAGGGAGAAGGCATAGTAAGCAAGCTTCTCGTCGTTCTGCGAGTTGACGGGACACATCAAAGTTACGTATTTATTAGTACTCTCTTCAAAAAGGGCCGACCATGTCCATGGCTACCATCCCGTTCTCTGTCATTGAGTACGTCCACTATTCACGTGCCATTGAGGAGAAAAAATATTGCGTAGTACTAGGTGCCATCGAAGTGCACGACTCACTTACGCACTGCATATCTCCATTTTCTTGCATGACACGCCACCTTGATGCTAGATGTTCCACATGTCATGGAGGCATATAGTATGATTTTGTAAAATGGAGGCATATAGACGTCCTGCATGCCGGCAACAGGATGAACAAAGCTCATGTCTTAAACGAAAGAGTGGAAGAACATAGATTCCCGACAACTGAGAAGGAGCTACAAACCTCGGGGTGGAGCGTTTGCACTCATAATATTTTATATTATTCAGCGATATAAAATCAACCAAATCTCTCCACGTTCCTATACCATTCTATAGTATGAGAATAACTTTGAATGTAAGCCACTGATTCACTCTATCCAAACAAAACCAAGCATTGGATCAACTCTTTTTTCGAGATCAACTCTTTTAGCACTTAGATTGTTGCTGCCTGCCCACCTAGCCCACCTATATATCCGCTCACATGTGATGACGACAGGAGCTATCCACTCAGATTGTATGTTAAAAAAAATAAAGGTCGATAACTAATGCGGCACCTCAGGCCAACGCGGCGAGATCGCATTTTGCATGAGAAATTACACACCATGTTTCGTTGACATGTGGTCCCATTCCAACATGTCAGTGAGACGACGGCGAGTCCTTTTGTGCAATTTCCGAAAGGACGTGTAGGCCAGGGCGCCTCTTCGTGTACCGTGGCAAACTGGCAACCTTCCACCAACTCTTCGCCTTTCCCTCTCGATTTGGAACTGACGTCGCACGCTCTTCCTCCCTCCTCCATTTGCCTTCACCCTTCCTTCTGCCATTGTTCGATCGTCTTCTCCATGGAGGGAACAAGCCGGAAACGACCCCGTTATTCTTGCCCCGATCTGAAAGATGACGTGGTGGGGGAACTCATTGATCGGTGTGACGTCATCACCTCGGCTAGCATGGCAGGTTCGTTCAAGAACATTCTCGACTCAACTAATAAAATCATTACAAGGAACCCAAGGGTCCAGGAGCGGTTTGGTCTCCCCTATGTTCTTCGTCGTGACCCCGCTGACTAGCGCGGGACGAGGGAAGCCTCGGCTTGTGCAATTTGATGCCGCTTGATAATCATACGTATGATGTTAAGATGCCATCGCTTGAGGGCAAGCATTGGGCAGGCGCAAATGTAGATTGGGTTGTTTATATTAGGTACAATTGCGAGTGGGAACTTGTGAATGTGTACACTCGTCAGCGGATTCCACTTCCAAAAATCTCCGAGTGCCCTGAGGTTGAGCACACAGATGATCTACGTACGTTAAAATATGATCATGGTGATTGTCGTCTAAGGAAGATAGCAATTTCTCGAGTTCCCAACCGCTCTTGGAATTACAAGAACCATCAAGTTGTTGCTATCTTCGACAAGTTTGTTGCCGTCCTTCCTGGTTCGACTGGATGGATATTGCTCAAAAATCAGTTTCCATACACGGATGTGTACTGTGATGCAATCGAATACGAGGGTCTTGTGTTTGCTGCCACCACTCGTGGCACTGTTTTTGCATGGGATCCTCATAGTTTCGGTACGTTTGTCTTCCATCGTCATTATAATTGTTTCATCCACATGCATGCGAGTTAGCAAGTTTCCCTTCTCTACTAATTAACCTTCTTCTTGTGTTTCCAAGGTCCTGTGAACATTCCACCACCTATACTTGAAAAAAAATTATAACCAAGGGGGAGATCACGATGGTGATGATCACGAGCATGAGGACGAGCATGGCCCATATGCTCATTGGCGGCTGGCAACAAATTCCAATGGATCACAACTTCTTGTCTCTATACAGCCCACTTCTGATGTTACTATTGAGGAAGCAGGTGTTGTATCCCATGGTCGCACTCTCCGGACCTATTCCAACACCCGTTGCATGGTATTCGGGGTGGATACTAGTGTGCTAGCGCCAATACCTTCTCCCTGGTACAGTATTGATAGTCTTGGCGCTCTTCCTTGGACAAAACTATCCAATGATGGTGAAAGGCGATCCAACTACTGTTGACACAACGTTACTACCATTTATGAGAAGCAACTGTATCTATACGTCGGACATTGCGGTGGCTCCCTACCCTGGTCGTGATATAGTAGGTCGCTTCAGCCTGGATGATCAATCCAGCGTTGGTCTCTCGATTGACACTAGATGGCCCTTCCTAGAGAATCACTTGTGGTTCAAAGCAAGCATTTCCAACGCCGAGGATTGGTTGAGTTGAAGTTCATTTCATTGCTTGTTATTTATTGTGTGATGAAAACTTTAGTATTTATAATGTATCCTCGTTGTCGTTGTGGGTTGATGACCTATTGTAGGTAATAAAATGGTATCCCTGTGATAAACTTACTAAATTTATGAATGGCTTTCGAGTCGCTTCTCTGAGTGGGTGATGCAATGAGGAAAATATATATTTTCCAAATACATAATTGTACGTGCATTGCAACAGGTGCACATGTTGCACTATTTGTACAGGTTCACATGCTGCACTACCTCTACGTCTACATACGTAATACAACAAGTTTTAAACTTGAGACCAGCCACCCATCCTCACAAAGAACACTTTTTAACCTAGCACAGACTCCAGGAAATTTGGCCATAGTGTGAGGTGGGCCATGTGTTAATGTGTTCGCTGTACGTAACCAGCACCTCGAATCCTCGATACTACTACTATAAGTAGTACGAGTAGTAGGGTGGCATGGGCCAGAACAAGCATTCATGTCCAGGAGTACAACACACGCCACCAGCACGACTTCCACCTGACACCATATTTGTTGGAGTCCGTGCTACAGCAATCTCTTCAACCTCGTCGTTTCTCTAACTCAGCCATCGCGTGGTGGGCGACGTGGGGGTTTGTCGATAGTCGGTTTCCTCAACTGTGGTCCCACTAGTAAGGCCAACTCCAACGAACGACCCCAAACGGACCTCCGTTTTGCCCGGATTCTGTCCGTTTGGGTAGGGCAAGGGGGTCGTGTCCGGGCCATTTCTCGGATGCGGAGGCCGTGCGCCGAACGCGCGGACGAATCTCGGCCGCGCACATTTTTCTTTGCAAACACATATCTTTTATTCATCATTGATTTTTTGGTACATGGAAATACATCACCAAAATTTTGACTAGAAAAACAAGAACCACAAGAATACATTTTAGAAGATATCCAACTTCCATAACTGCTCCTATAAGTTGGATTAGTGCCTTCTCGATATATTCATTGTTGATCTGCGAAGGCTCGATCCTGCGTGCTTCTTTCTTCTTCAAGTGTAAAGAAGTAGACGTGTCTAGCCTCTATTCTATCAACAAGTGCACTAGTCTCATCTCTAGCCTCTATGCTAGCTAAAAGTGCTAGAACATCTACTAAATTGGGCTCTATCAATATATCGTTGTACTCTTCTTCCCAATACCAAAACTTGCATCCATTCTACACAATAAAATTTTAAGTTAGCACAAATAGTCTAATCCGAGAGCACAACCGAAGATTTGGTCGAGTTATGCCTCCTTTTGTCGACACATGGGACATCCAGCATCCAGGTCGAGTCATGCAAGAAAATAGAGTGGTAGTTGAAGCCACGTGAAGTGCATCTTGAGTTAAACTGTAAATAGAATCTTACTACTCTTGGGTAACTCCAAAAGCGGCCACCAAAGATCTTTATTGGATTTGTTTTTCATCACCAGCACGTCGAGGTGAAAGATGTGCAGGTTCAGTGGGTCCTCTTGCGTTTTCACTGACATGTGGGACCGCATATGAGCAAATAGATGACGGGCTCCACGCATCTACTGGCTGGCTGAGAAGAGAGATAGAGGAGGGCTGAGCACGGACTCTAGGAAATTTGTTCTACATAACCAGCACCTCGATATAGTGGGGTGGCATGGGCCATAACTAGCATTCATGTCTAGCAGTACGGCACACGCCACCCACACGAGTCCCATCCGACACCAATTTTCTTGGAGTCCGTGCTACAGCCATCTCTTCTCCCTCCTGTTTTCTCAGCCATCACGCGGTGGGCGGGGTGGGGGTTTGCCGATAATCGGTTTGCTCAACTGCGGTCCCACTTATAAGTGAAAATGCAACACAGCACGCATTCCCCCTTCAGCGGCGTGTCGGACCAACTATGTGGGGGTGCGACGTGAACACGACAGGCTTTTCCTTTTGAACTTGTAACTTGTAAAATTTGGTTAATGGCGCGACCGATAGATAGAAATAATGATTTTCCCTAGAGTAATGAGAAGTTTGGTTCTGGCGCGGTTCATGCATGGAGTACGTAGGGAAATTATAAAGTTTATGCGAAAGGTAAGATAATTACTGGTAGTACCATATAGTACTACATGGATTTGACGGAAAGATAAAGATACATATGGATCCATCAACGACATCCTCATGCCCTAGTGCACCGGGTCACCAACCGACGTGTGAGGACCAGCGGCGTTGGCGGCTAGCTCAACGTGCTTCTGAACAATGGCGTCTAAGGTTGCCCTGCGGTCCAAGAAGGCCAGCGTCCTATCGTCCTCCTCTTGCAAGTAGTAGTCCTTGTGGACGATTTGCGCGTAGACGTGGGTGATTATGTCGATGGTGTCTTGCTGCGCTAGGCGCTGCGCGGAGAGCGCGACCTCGAGGTGGACATTCTCCGGCGCGACGGGGGGCAGTCGCAGGGCCACCAATGCATCAAAGAGGTTGTCATCATAGAGACCGTTGAGGGTGACAGGCATCGTTGAGCCTGGGCGCGTGGGCTGGAGGCGTACGTCAAGGTCGTCCGTGAGCTTCTTGACGACGGTGAACTTGTCGAGGAAGCCGTCGAGGACCTCATCGAACAAGGAGACGAAGCTGTCGTCCAAGCGGCCCCTCGCCCTGGCGGCCTCAAGCACTACCTGGAGACGTTCCTCGGTGCCGGACCATAGGCCGGCATCATGGACCATCTGGCATAGCCGGTTGATGCTCGCGATCATCGCCTCCATGGGTCTAGCTTCTAGTCAACGGATCTTGCGATTGGAGTGATCACTCTTGCCCTTGGGTGCGTAGGTGCGTAGGATTTCATAGATTGGACTGGGCGGGAGCCTTTATATGAGAAGTGCAGACTGCGTTGGATTCACGTGCGTGTTGGCCATCTACTCCTCGCCCTTCTACTGCACCTGCCTTTGGCTGTATGACAGGTTGGCCAGCCACCCGTTGGGCCCATGTGTCATACACCCAAAGGCAGGTGCAGTAAGTCAATGAAGCTGTGTCGCCCTCCGTGCCTGTGCATGCTTTCAATGACTTGAGACCAGCAAACAACACATGCAGTGGTTAGTCAATTGCATGTATTCCAAATAAGTAGCAAAAAGACATTAAGTTATAACGCCGATAGGAATAAAAAATACACCACGTATTTATATACAGAGGGAGTAGTACATTTTTTGTGACATGCATTACTAGATATTGCTAGTCAAATACTAAATCCAGATGGACATGGTAGTACTACTAAATCCAGATGGTGGTGCTAGTACTACTAGTAGTAGTAGTACCAATGTAGTAGCACTGTACTACCCGTTGGTCAAATTATTACGTGTTGCTCCTCACAGTGAAGTGACAAGACCCTACGCCGGAGATGACACCTGAGTATAGGCGCCGTGTTCGGCATACCATATTCAGCCTCACCGCCTGCAGTCACTATCATCATGGCTATAGACTTAGCCTGCTTACAACTAGTCATGTTCGACATAATTTCCCATGCGTAGATGCCCGTGCATTGCACGGAACACTAAGATTGGGGGGTGGACGGCGCCGGCAGCGGCCATCGCGCTAGATTTTTCCATGGCCTTCTAGATGTGGTGGGGAGGAGATAAGGCTGATTGTGAGAGACAATGAGTTGTTTGTAAATAGGGAACAAGTGCGGGCATCTTTTTGCAAAACTGGAGAAGTTTGGTTTGTATGCGTCAGATCTAGATCCGACGGCTATTGGTGAAAGATGGCAGGCACAACATCATCACCAACTTAGGACCTGTTTGATTCGCGGGGTTTTGAAAACGCAGAAATAGGACACGGCAATATTACAAGTTTCAAACTAATATTACAAATGTTAGGAGTAATGATGCACCTACAAAGAGGGAATTACTAGGAAGTTTATGTAAGAACTTTCGTTACTTTAGGTGGATGCAGCATTATCGTACAAACTAAAATCCACCGCCCTGATAAGTCACTAATGGGCAAATAAGTTTTTGAGTCTCTGGACACTTGCTGTTTCAAAAACAAATTCAGCTTCTGCGGAGACTTTGTCATTTAGGCTTAGACGCTTGCGGTGATCAGCACGCCATTCATTCTTGCGCTAGAGAACACCAAACCTCATTACCTTGATCACACTTTGTCATTTGGTGGGGAGGAGGCCGGTGATGACGAGCAGCATGTCGTCGGGGAGGCTGCTGATGAAGTCCAGGCTCGCCGGATGCGGTTTTGGCTCGAGCCGCCTCCGCTTGTTGGCTGCCTCGCCGTCCATCTCAACCGGCGGCGACGCCGGTGTACACGTGTGCTAGTGTGTGTTGTGTGCTGGGTGTGCGCGAGTGCGTCCTTCTGTGCATGCCGCCGCACAGTGGTGAATTGTGCGCGAGTGCGTCCTCCACATGGAAGAAGTGTGTCCTCAATGCGCCCTCAACTTACTAGCGTGCGGGGTGCTACCCCGAGTGGTTTCAACTTTGCTTACTTCACCGCGTGTCAGATGGGCCTCTAGTTTACTTATTTTCACCCACTGCCACATGGGCCAGCACACGAAGATACGGAACATGAGCTGACAAGGCAGCATGTGGACTGGTTGACCGGTCAACTAAACAATATACGGAGCTATATGCTGACACAGTGAGCGTATAATCCATCGGTATAGAGTGTTCGTGTGAAAGGGGAGGCCCATGAGAGATAGCAGAGAGAGAGAGAGAGAGAGAAAGAGCTACTCCCTCCGTTTGATAATGTAGTTCCAACATTTTTTTAAGTCAAACTTTTGAAACTTTGACCAAGTTTATAAAGAAATTACTTATATCTACAATACCAAAGATAAATGATAGTATGAAGTAAGTACATGTTGTGATGAATCTAATGATCTTTCCAGATGTAAATGTGTTTCTCCACATATACCTGGTCAAACTTTTCTGAGGTTTGACTTTTCAAAACATCCATATGCTTATGGACGTGAGAGAGTCCCTAACTAGAGAGAGAGAAATAGAAAGAGTGAGTGAAAAAAGTGTGTGTGCGTGTGTGAAAGAAACATGGACAACACTCGATAAAAGTCGAGAAAAAACGTGTGTGTCTTATGCAAACATATCACACATGCATCTTCGACAACGGAAGCAAGGTGTGGAGATAGTGTGTGGTTGTTTGCAACTGAGAGAGCAAGACCCCTAGCACGTGGCCAAGAGGGGTCTGACAAACATGGGAGAGAGGTCGAGAGAGATGTACGGAGAAAATGCAGACATGGGGAGGAGAGAGTGTATGTTTGTCATAAAGAGATCTCCTGGAGATCGTGATGGGACTACATGGGTGGGAGATCGACTGACAAGGTGTGTGTGCGATAGAAGATACCCCGAGAGATATCGAGATAGACGTATGGATGGAAGGAGACAATACGTGTGTTCCTGATGGCTAGTGAGAGATAATCATACATAGGGGGAGTGTTTGCGCCTATGATGGAGTGAGGGATTATGGTACTTATTAGGGGGGTGCGTGTCACATAGAGAGAGAACAAGGGCGGAGAGTGTTGGATGGGTCTATATGTATAGCGCGAGCGAGACATGTGTATGTGTGAACCAGGGAGATATAAAGTTTGAGAGAGATTGAGGAGCCTCGATAAGGCTGAGTGGTGCGGCAGATAGCTGAGAGGGGGAAAGAGATATTCCATCCACTCGATAATGCAGTGCATGTAATTTTTTTAGAAGTCCAACTTTGGAAACTTTGATCAGGTTTACACAAATGTTATTTATATCTTCAATACCACAGATACATCATACGAAACTACATCTCATGGTGAATCTAATGGTATATGTTTGCCATTCCAGATGTAATTGTTTTTCTCCATGTACATGGTCAAACTTTGTGATGTTTGACTTTTCAATAAATCAATATGCTATGGACCGAGGAGAGTGCCTAAGTCGAGAGGGATCAAGTGCGTGTGAAGGAGAATGAGTAAGTGTGCAAAAAGAGTATGTATGTGAAAGAGAAAGTGACAACAAATGATAAATTAGAGAGAGTGTGTGTTTTTTCGTTTCTTAGGCGAACATATCACGCATGCATCTCCGAGATAGAAAATCGAGGCAAGGAGATACGCGAAGATAGCTAGTGTGTGATTGTTTGCAACAGAGAGAGACACTGTCACATCCCTAGCTTCACCCTGCACTAGGCTAGCACTTGTCTGTTGCATCATGTTTAAATTTCAATTAAAGTTAAAATGGGGATGGCAGAAACCCCAGCAACCCCCCCCCCCCTTTAATCCAACTAGGGTTTACTAAAAACACTTTTCACTGTACCCAAAATGCCCTTCACAAAATGTTCATCATTTTTGGTCTTGGCTAAAACCTCTGCCCAAAATGGTTTCATAATTTTGGGAGCCATTTTGGATCTTGGAATTAAGTCATAACTATTTCCATTTGGACATTTAAAATGTTATAAATATTATTAAATGTCCAAATAATTCTGAAAGCAATTTGAGGGCTGTTGAAATATTTTCAAAAGTGCCCAAAATTATTTTCAGGATTTTACAAAATGAATTGGTATTTTTACTAATTCAAAATAGAGCAGAAGTAAATAGAAAAAGAAAAAAAAAAGAAAAGAGAGAGAGAACTTACCTGGGCCTTGGCCTGCAGCAGTGGCCCAAGAGCCAGCCCAGCCCACCACCGTAGCCCCCTTTGTCGTCTTCCCCGCGCCGACTGGCACTGTGCGTGGCGCGCGCACAGCCGAGCCGCGGCCACCTCCTACTTCGCGTTGGAGGCTCATCCTCCTCCCTGTCCACGCGCCTGGAGACGCCCTCGACCCCCTCATCCTCTCCCCTCTCTCCCAGGACCCCATCCCCTCCTCTACTCTCTGTTTCTCGTGTCGCCGAGCACACCCGAGACTGCCACTCGTCGTAGCCATGGCCATCGGCCCTCCCTCGCCCATCTAGTCTGTCTGGGAGAACCGCCGCTGCTCCATCTTCCTCGTAGTCGACGTACACAAGCCGGGACACACCGTAGCGCTGCCACTGTTGTCATCTTCAACCCCGGCCACCGGAGATCCCCGTCGTCGTATCGTCGGACCCCGTGCCTCCCCTGCCTTGCCAGCAGCACCAGAAGAACCATGGTGAGCCTCTGTTTCGTTTCCCCCATGCCCCGCCGCCTATCGTGTCCCCTACCCGCATCAACCACTGGAGCCGAGCGCTCCTCGCCGCCGTTCATAACGCCACCGTGGACACTGGCACCTAGGGCCGTGACCGAGCACACCACCATGCTCAGTGCAACGCCAGGACCCCAAAACCGTCACCTGTTGCTCCTGCCGTGCACCGCAGCATCAAAACCGCCGGCTCCCGAACTCCGGCCGTCGCGGACGTGCTCGCCCTCGTCGATTCCGGCCACCCCAGCTGCTGCTTCTTGCCCCGTTGAATGCACGAGTTCGCCACCTCTGCGTAGATGCCCTCCGCCGCTAATTTGGTCGCCGGAACAGCGATTCCGAGTCGCCCCGCCGTCTCTGTTGTCGCCGGCAACGAGCCGCCGGTGTTTTAGGCCGGTTGACCAGGGGTTTGACTTCCCCTGAGTCAATGACATGTGGGGCCGGCGTGTGACTAAAGTTAGTTTAGGTTTTTAGTTAAGTGCTAATTGTTGTCATTAGTTTAATTAGACACTAACATGTGGGCCCATGTACCTGTTTAGGTTAGCTTAATTTTCTGTTTAGTATATTTCTTAACCCTGTGGGACCCACACGTCAGCATTGACTTTGCTGATGTGGCTGTTGACTAGACCCACCTGTCTGTGACTCGAGCCAGCACTGAGAGACTGACCAGTGGGGCCCACTAGTCAGGTTTGACCTAGACCAGCCCCTGTTGACCTGCTGACGTCAGCATGAAGTCATGCTGATGTAGTAAGTTTTTTTTTGGGATTTAAAATAAATCAGAAATGATTTATTTATTTTCATAAAATGCATTAAACTTCTAAAATCACAGAAAATAACCTATAACACCAATGAAAATAATTTATATTTGAAAAATGATCAGAAAAATCCAAAGAATCTGTTTATGGCCTTTGCATGCAGTTTGAACAACTTACAGCCACTGTTTAGGACAATTTGAATAAATGGCATTTGAATAATCACATATGGAGTTTGGATTTGAACCTTTGGTTCAAACCAACTTCATTTAATATGGTTGCTAGTCGCATTAGCTCAATCAACAGCATATTGCCATGTCATCATCATGCATCATATTGTTGCATTGCATTGATTGTGTTCTTTCTCTGTTGCCAGTGCTTGTCCCCTCTCAGTAGACGTTGTTCCGACGATGTGATCGATGACACTGATGAAGACACAGTACCATCTTCAGAAGTGCCAGGCAAGCAAAACCCCATTGAGCATTCCAATACAATCCCACACTCTCACTCTTGCTCTCTTTTACTACATTAGGACAACAACATTTCAACTGCTATTTGGTGCGGTAGCTGAACCCCTTTTCCTCTGCATGACCTGTCATTGCCACAGTAAATAGTTGAAACCCACTAGCATGAGTAGGAGTTGTTTGAGCCATGTTGTGCCTACTCATTCATGCTTTCTGGTTATGCCTGCTATTGCTTAGAGTTGTGTCAGGTCTGATTCATCGGGAATGAATTGGAATGTGGTGAACATGTCCTACTATTGAGAGCTAAGCATGTGAACACGACTTGGTAAAGGTGGCGATGAGAGGCCATGTAGGAGTACATGGTTGGTTGTCTCATTTAAGACGTCCTCAGGAACTGAGTTATGTGTTTGTGACTGATGGCTTCTCGCCCCTCGTTGGTTACCCCAAGTGGAAGGTTTGAGATGTAGCGTAACGGCAAGTTTCCCTTGGCAAGATACCAAGGATCGAATCCCGTGAGACTCCGAGGGCCAACAAGTAGGTGTCAACGCTAACGGCGCTAACTTAGCGGTTGATAGGACCTACACACATATACAAATAACTTTGCTCCCAACGAGTACAGAGAGGTTGTCAATCCCTCCGGCCTTGCTGTTTACAAAGGATCAAACGCAAGAGGTAATAGTGATAGGTATGACTGCAACTAGGAAATAAGAACAGGAAGTAAATAGCGGGTGTGATCAGTGATGATAATATGGACCGGGGTCCCATGATGTTCACTAGTGATGTCTCTCTCCCAAAAGACGATAAAACAGCTAAGCGAGGTAAACAAATTACAGCTGGGCAATTGACAGGATTATGTGCGCAAACCAATGCTAACTATGCTGTAAAGAAAGGTAGAGGCTCAAAAGCATGGGCGGTACGCCAAGGCAAGTAGACCGAAATCCATCTGCATCTACTACTAATCATCCGCCTTGAGATATCTATCCAGAACATCTCGCTGGTATTAAGTTGCGAGTCTCACCCAAAGTGTAAACTCAAAGCAACAGACAACTGCATTAAAAGAACTTTGCGTAAAGTAAGCAATCCTTGCACCCGCAAGTACAATCCACCGTTGTTTTCCCCCTTGTGGCAACAACACATCCCCTAGACTCATGTTTCTGTCACTCAAACTAGTCATCGAGGGGCATGAACCCACAATCAAGCATAACGTTCCCTCTTGGAGTTACTACCTACTACTCGGCCAAAGCAATAAATAGCAACAGAGAACATGTAAGAATTACTCAAGAACATAAATATAAAAGAGGTGAATCAAATATATTACTCACACACAATCTTAACATAATCTCATAATCCATCGGATCCCAGCAAACTCAGCAGAGCAACAGCATAAAGATTACATATGTGCCTCGATCATGTAGGGCAGCTCACGAGGTCTAATCCATGAAGAACAAAGAGGGGAAGAGAACATCACATAGCTACTGGTCATGGACCCATGGTCCAAGGGGGACTACTCACAACTCATCCGGGAAGCGTCCATGGTGGTGGAGAAGCTCCCGGTGGTGGTTCTCCCCTCCGGCAGGGTGCCGGGAAGAGTTCTCCTGGTGCTCCTGATCTTGGAAGCGCGGCGGCAGCGGAACAGAAGCGAGATCGTAAAAAAGTGTTTCGTCCTCGAGGGTTTCGGGACGCGAGCAATATATATGCAAAAGGGGGTCACCAAAGGCGGAGGTGGGGCCCCAGGCGCCCCCCTGGCACGGCCAGGGGTGGGGCCACGCCGGGTGGCCGCCTGGGCCACCCCAGGCTCCCCTCTGGCCCTGCTTTGGTTTTTCTTGAAGCTCCCGATACGCTGATTTTTCCTGTATTTTTCCCGGAATTTTTAGGGCACTTTTAATATGGGGGAAACCTGAAATAGAAAAACAGCAGAAAACAGGAACTGGCACTGTGGTGCACTGAGTTAATAGGTTAGTCCAAATATGATCAAAAGTGTATGGAAGTGCATAAATATCATAGCAATATCACACAAAAGAGGCATGGAGCAAGCAGAAATTATAGATACGTTTTGGATGTATCAACATCCCCAAGCTTAATTCCTGCTCGTCCTCGAGTAGGTAAATGATAACAAGCATAATTTCTGTGGTGACATGCTATCAACCATATAAGAACTTTTAAGTAAAGTAATCAAGGCATGTAATCCAATTCAAGTCATAACAAGCAAGAGAATATATTAGCATTGTAACAAGCAACATAAGAACATAAAGGTGCAAGAGCTCTCGCTGTCCGTGACTTGAATGTCTCCAAATGGTGTTTGCGTGCAAGAAAGGGGATAGGGATATATGAGAGAGTAAAACATAGTTTTTGTATTGTTGAGAACTTAATCTACTAAAGTTTCACACTTGGTCTTCTTTGGAATCTTATCTTTACTCATCCCCAGACCGTCAGCCAGGTACAAGTCAAAATGATCCACTCCCTTTCGATATTTTGAGCACTCATGCAATGGATGAGCGTAAGCAAGAAAGTCGACACTTAGGATGGCAAAGAGAGAAAGATGATAGAGGGGGAAGACAAAAAAGGTGTGAAAGGCTCACATCAATGAGGACAATCATCGGCGAGAGAAAGCCAAATGATAGATATGATGTGAGGAGTAGGGATTGCCATGCAACGGATGCACACATGAGCTAAGGTAAGCTCTCCAATGGAACTAGTGGGGGTGCATCCAACTTGCTTGCTCAAGAAGACCTAGAGCTCTTTTGAGGAGGCTCATCATTGGAATATACAAGCCAAGTTCTATAGTGTGCAGGTCCCCACATAGCTATATGCATGAATGATAATCTCTATGGAGTACAAGGTATAAGATGGAGTACGAGTGTGGATATCTCAAAAGAAATAGTAGTGTGCCCCCTTCTCTCTTTTTATTTCTTTTTCTCTTTTTTCTATATTTTTTTTTATTTTTTTGTGGCCTCAATGGCTCTTTCTATTTATCTCTCATTTGTCCTCTTTGGGATCTTTTGATTTTGTCCTCTTTGGGATCTTTTGATTTTCCACTTTGGGATCTTTCCCTCAATTTAGGGGCAACACTCTATGTATTACAAGAAGTATAGAAGATCTTTCACAGTTTACAAAAGTACTCAACATAAAGAAAATGAAACTATCATGATGTATGCAAATGTATGCCTCTGCCAGTGTAGCAGGATATGCAATGATACTAGCGCGTCATGTAGCAATGATTAGGGCAAGGCCCAACTACCATGCGGCTCATCGATCAAGCAAAAAGCATGTATGACATGAAGATCAAGTCATGAGAAGATGGATGTTACATGGCAATGTATCTCGGAAAGGCTATGGAAATGCCTTAATAGGTAGGTATGGTGGTTGTTTTGAGGAAGGATATAATGAGGCTTATGATGACAGAGCATATCGTGCCAAGGATTTGGATGCACCGGCAAAGTATGCGCCAACTCTCGAGGTGAGAAAGGGCAATGCACGGTACCGAAGAGGCTAGAAAAATATGGCTAGGTGGAAGTGTCAACTTTCGAATACTCACATTAGTCCGAAGAACTCATGCACTTATTATCGGTAACTCTCAATCTAATTAGGAGGTTCTCAAAGAGACAAGTACCCTGAGGAGGAGTGTATGGGGATTTGGTTATCCTTGCGCATCCTCGGCTCATGGTACGTGAGTGTACTCTAATATTCGATCCCTCCAAAGATTAGTGATCCATTTAGTAGCTAAAGTTCTCAACTATTTTGTAGGTTTTCGAAAATAAACACGGATTGCCCAAAATACGACATCTATCACTAATAGGCTAAAGCTCTTGACACCAAAAGTTCAAACATTACTCATGGAAATACCTCAAAACTATTGCAAGTTACTACTAAAATTAAATAGCAACCTCAATTACCTACTTTAATTTAAGACACACAACTCAGTGCAACAGACAAACTCTCTTAACAAGATAAACGTGAAAACTCAAGAGAGTTCAGCAACCAACTAAACAAAAGCTCTTTAAGAAGAAAAGCATGAAAACTAAGAGCTAAACATGACAGTAGCTATGGAAAGACAAAGAACACACACAGCAAAGATAAGCATGAAAATCCTATGTTGTGTTCTAGGTTGAAGTGGAGCGTGTTTCTCTCCCACACAAAGAAAGCTGGGCTCTAACTCGTTATGAACAGCAAGCAAAGCTAAAGAAAACTAAAAAGGAAACTAAAAGCAAGACGCTCCAAGCATAGCACATAACGCATGAAGTGATTAAAATATAGTGGAATGAAAGACGAACTGATAATTGTTGATGGAGAAGGGGATGCACGGGGGCATCCCCAAGCTTAGACGCTTGAGTCTTCTTGAATATTTCTTGGGGGTGCACGGGGGCATCCCCAAGCTTGAGCGTTTGACCCTCCTGAATCTTTTTATCATCTTCCCTCGCACACTTGAAAACTCCCTTCATACATAACTCATCATAATCTGATTAGCGAGGTTAGTACCCATAACAAAGTAATTTTCCTTGCTGGAAATAAAGATAATCTTGAATAGCTACTGTTTCTCAAGATTGCCAAAAGGTTTTTTCAAAGAAAAAGCAAGCTCAAGGTTTGCAAAACGAAGAAAAGGCAAAACAGGACAGAATCTGTGAAAAACAGACCAGCAGGTAGTAAATAATTTTTTTGGGGAACTTCTGCAACTCAAATCAAAAAACTCAGAACAGACGCCCGTAAGCCAATTGTATAGAGCACTCTGTCAAAAAAATTCAGATCAAAAAGATGATCTGGTGATTATATACGAATTTGTCTGTCCAAGGACAGAATCTGTTTTCTAGACTGCACGTCACAACTTTTGAGCTTTCTTGCAATCGGAGGCTAAACTTGGCACAAAGCTGAAAAATAAAGATACAATGATGTTGCTACAGTAGTAACAAACATCAAGACCATTAAAACTGAAAGAACAAACTGAAAGCAAAGATAACAAGGGTTGTCTCCCTAGAGCTCTTTCTTTATAGCCATAAAGATAGGCTTAAGACTTTAATGATGCTCTCGTAGGAATAAGAGTGGAAGAACAAAAGAGAGCATCAAGAAGCAAATACCAAACACATTTAAGCCTAACATGCTTCCTATGCATAGGAATATTGCAATAGAATAATTAATTGAAGCACAAAGCAACTAGCATAGGAAGGCAAAACAAGCATAACTTCAAAATATTCACCATAAAAAGAGGAAACTTCTTATTATTAAGATATTTAGAACCAAGTCTCCCTCTCTCATTATAAATTTCAGTGGCATCATGGATGAACTCAACAATATAACTATCACATAAGGCATTATTTCCATGATCCAAAAGCATAAAAGTGTCATTACTCTTCATATAAGCAAAATCTTTCTTATTAGGAATAGTGAGAGTAAGACTATCATAACCATCATGGTAATCATCGTATTTAGGAGGCATATCATAATCATAATAAATTTTATCCTCAATAGTAGGTGGACTGAAAATATCATATTCATCATTATAATCATCATATATAGGAGGCATAGTATCATCAAAGTAAATTTTCTCCTCAAAAGTTGGGGGACTAAAAATATCATGTTCATCAAACGTGGCATCCCCAAGCTTAGAGCTTTCCATGTCATTAGCAATATTGATATTAAAAAAAACATACTAATAACATCACCACCATCATGATTGTTATGCAAATAATAAAGTTCCAAAGGGTTTTTAATTTTCTCTTCGAACACATCATGTCCAAGTTCAAGGTAGAGCTTATAAAGCTCTCTCATATTTTTGTTGTTTTCCATTAAGCAAAACTAGTGAAAATAAAAACAAGAAACAAAAAGATTTAATTGCAAGTTCTAGAGAAGGTACCTTCACTTACCTCACTTCCCCGGCAATGGCACCAGAAACTTTGCTTGATGCCTTCTCGCCCCTCGTTGGTTACCCCAAGTGGAAGGTTTGAGATGTAGCGTAACGGCAAGTTTCCCTTGGCAAGATACCAAGGATCGAATCCCGTGAGACTCCGAGGGCCAACAAGTAGGTGTCAACGCTAACGGCGCCAACTTAGCGGTTGACAGGACCTGCACACAGATACAAATAACTTTGCTCCCAACGAGTACAGAGAGGTTGTCAATCCCTCCGGCCTTGCTGTTTACAAAGGATCAAACGCAAGAGGTTATAGTGATAGGTATGACTGCAACTAGGAAATAAGAACAGGAAGTAAATAGCGGGTGTGATCAGTGATGATAATATGGACCGGGGTCCCATGATGTTCACTAGTGATGTCTCTCTCCCAAAAGACGATAAAACAGCTAAGCGAGGTAAACAAATTACAGCTGGGCAATTGACAGGATTATGTGCGCAAACCAATGCTAACTATGCTGTAAAGAAAGGTAGAGGCTCAAAAGCATGGGCGGTACGCCAAGGCAAGTAGACCGAAATCCATCTGCATCTACTACTAATCATCCACCTTGAGATATCTATCCAGAACATCTCGCTGGTATTAAGTTGCGAGTCCCACCCAAAGTGTAAACTCAAAGCAACAGACAACTGCATTAAAAGAACTTTGCGTAAAGTAAACAATCCTTGCACCCGCAAGTACAATCACCGTTGTTTTCCCCCTTGTGGCAACAGCACATCCCCTAGACTCATGTTTCTGTCACTCAAACTAGTCATCGAGGGGCATGAACCCACAATCAAGCATAACGTTCCCTCTTGGAGTTACTACCTACTACTCGGCCAAAGCAATAAATAGCAATGGAGAACATGCAAGAATTACTCAAGAACAAAAGAGGTGAATCAAATATATTACTCACACACAATCTGAACATAATCTCATAATCCATCGGATCCCAGCAAACTCAGCAGAGCAACAGCATAAAGATTACATATGTGCCTCGATCATGTAGGGCAGCTCACGAGGTCTAATCCATGAAGAACAAAGAGGGAAGGAGAACATCACATAGCTACTGGTCATGGACCCATGGTCCAAGGGGGACTACTCACAACTCATCCGGGAAGCGTCCATGGTGGTGGAGAAGCTCCCGGTGGTGGTTCTCCCCTCCGGCAGGGTGCCGGGAAGAGTTCTCCTGGTGCTCCCGATCTTGGAAGCGCGGCGGCGGCGGAACAGAGGCGAGATCGTAAAAAAGGGTTCCGTCCTCGAGGGTTTCGGGACGCGAGCAATATATATGCAAAAGGGGGTCACCAGAGGCGGAGGTGGGGCCCCAGGCGCCCCCCTGGCGCG
Organism: Secale cereale; assembly: GCA_902687465.1. Taxonomy (NCBI): domain Eukaryota; kingdom Viridiplantae; phylum Streptophyta; class Magnoliopsida; order Poales; family Poaceae; genus Secale; species Secale cereale. Next base: position 74,270,356 of record LR738710.1, read on the forward strand.
GCCAGGGGTGGGGCCGCGTCGGGTGGCCGCCTGGGCCACCCCAGGCTCCCCTCTGGCCCTGCTTTGGTTTTTCTTGAAGCTCCCCATACGCTGATTTTTCCTGTATTTTCCCGGAATTTTTAGGGCACTTTTAATATGGGGGAAACCTGAAATAGAAAAACAGCAGAAAACAGGAACTGGCACTGTGGTGCACTGAGTTAATAGGTTAGTCCAAATATGATCAAAAGTGTATGGAATTGCATAAATATCATAGAAATATCACACAAAAGAGGCATGGAGCAAGCAGAAATTATAGATACATTTTGGACGTATCAGTGACCCATGACTAGTTACTACTATACATTGGGCCCGAAACCAATGGACCCTCTCGACTTATTAACCGCCATTGTCCTCTTTCCAGGAGTTGCAATTAGTTTCTGGTGTTTGTAGCCTACTGGAGGCCGTACGCAGCCCTGACCCTAGGGGTGAGCTGTGATGCGGTAGGTACGTGGCACGGTGTACCGAGTCACCCGTTTGGTGCCTTGGGAACCCTGTACACATCGTTCGGGGCCGTATGTGGAAACCTCGGCCGAACTCCCTGTGGATGGAACCTGAATAGGCGATAAACCTGGACTAGGGACTTGTGTGCTTAGTCAGGTCGTGGCCGACACCCTCGCTGGGCTTCCGCTTGAAGGTTGCCGAGTACATGTCGTGTAAACGGCGATAAGTGGTGAGAGCGTGTGTGGAGAAGTACACCCCTGGAGGGTTATAAATGATATATTCGAATAGCCGTGTCCGCGGTAAAGGACTTCTGGGTTACCTGTACAGTTCATAGACAAGTGAAAGTGGATACTCTAAAATGCGCAAGATAAGCGTGAGTGCTATGCATGGCCTTCCCGTAGGGAGACGGGAGCGGATCCATAGTGGTGTATTGATTGGTGAATATGTGGACTCGTGTGCGCCACCTCAAAAGAGTTACTTGTAGTCGTAGTTCAGGATAGCCACCGAGTCAAAGCTGGCTTGCTGCAGTCAAACTCCACCACCCCTTGTTGATACCGATGCATATATAGCTAGTTCTGATGTAAGTCTTGCTGAGTACCTTTGTACTCACATTTGCTTAATTTATGTTTTTGCAGAGAGACTTCAGTCTCACTAGTGGTTCCATGTGGACTTCGACGTTTAGCTTGTTACCTCAGCTACGATCTTGTACCCTTGGGAGGGTCTAGTAGATAGTCAGACTTGATAGCCTTCTTCCTTTTCAGATGTCTGTACTCAGACATGTTTATGCTTCTGTTGCCTATATGCTCTGTATGTTGGGTCATGTGACCCCTGTTTGTAATAAATGCTATGATGGCTCTTCTGGGCCTTTATCTATATGAGTTGTTGAGTTATGTTGTGATGCCATGTTGTACATCACATACTTGCATGTTATGCGTATGTGTAATGTGTATTGCTATGTGTAGGATCCGACACCAAGTTGTTTACCCTTGGTAGCCTATCTTATGGGGAAATGCCTCCTAGTGCTTCCACTGAGCCTTGGTAGCTTGCTACTGCTCCGGAACACTTAGGCTGGCCGGCATGTGTCCTTCTTCGTTCCTGGGTCTGTCCCTCAGGGGAAATGTCACGCATTGTTCCTTTAAGTCCTTGTAGCTTGCTACGACTTGGGTCCCTACGTTGATGACCGACACGTTCGTTGCTAGGTCATGTATGTCTGTCTCTGTAATTTAGCGCCACTTTTGGTTTATAACTAGTCATGTCGGCCCGGGTTCTCTATCATATGGATGCTAGCGACACTATCATATATGTGAGCCAAAATACGCAAATGGTCCCGGGCCAGGTAAGGTGGCACCCGTGGGATATCGTGCGTGAGGACGCAAAGTGATATGATGTGTTACATGCTAGATCGGTGTGACTTAGGATCGGTATCCTGATAGCTTTGGTATCAGAGCCTGACTGCCTATAGGATTACCAAGCCAAACTGGTCGAAGTCTTGTCTAGAAATTCTTTAGTTATATAAGGGAATTGATTGTGGAAGGGAACGTAAGTCTCTTTTTACTCCTTTACCTTATGTCCTTCTGATCCAAGTCACCCTCTTCTTTTCTACGGGGTTAAGAAACTAGGATTCTCATTCTATTTATCTGGATCACGTTAATGTGGATTCAACTCTCAGTTCAGTCTCAAGTACTTCTATTTGTTAAACTGTTTGTCTCAGAACCTTGACATTATGATGTTGAGTGGTTATGCTATCCATGTGCATGAGTCTCAAAATTCTTTTCGAGCATTTACAACCGTTATGCTATCTGTATCATCCCAGGTTTCTAAACAATCTGATGCATTTGCAAATCTTTCCTCCCTGTTCCCGGTATCCTTTTGGGCCAGATTAACCACACTAGTCGGTGTGTCGAGGTACTTCGTTGCCTCGACAAAATTATTGAAGCTATTAGGAAACTAGGACATCATAGATAGCCACCCAATAACCCAACCTTGTGTTGTGTTCTTAGTGTGATGAATTATGGCCATTATTCTTGAAAGCATCCCGTGATGTCGTTTAGTTAGTAGGCATTCTATTTCTGGGTTCTTGAACCCAAGATTCATTCTACTTACTTCATGTTGATAGTGTTTGCTCGTCCCTTTAGGATATTAGTAACCTTGTGATAGTCCTCAAGGTCCGTGGTGTATCATTCTTCCAACACCATGAACCATCCTTGGCAGGAGTTTGTTCGAACCAAAAGATCACAACCAGAGTGCTCTTGATGAGTTCTCCACTCAACATTGTGACCCTGCCAATTCTACCTTTTTTCATGGGTTATCCGGAAGAAATATGTTGAAAGTTCGACATGCTAATCTATGCATCCACAACTCAAAAAGTTATATGTTCCTTTGAGTTGCCCCTTTTAGTTGTTTTATGACCCCATCTATCAGTTGATAGTCAGGAGTAGTTGTGCATTCTTGTTCATTAATGTCTTTTACTCTTATGGTTCGTCAAGCCATTCTATTTCGGAATGACTAGGAGAAACAAACTCCAGTACCTTATCCATATCCAGGACTGGGTCAAAGTAGTTGTACTCCGTAGATTAGACTGCCAATCCAGCTTCTAACATGTTCTACCTTGGAGTGTTACCCTCGTGCATGTCAAGTGCGTCATGGGAATTGCACAACCTCCTATGAACCCTTGATACAGTGATACTTCTCACCATCATCATTCATTCCTCGATCCTTGTAACGGAATACTGACAAGTGAATCATAATGTGTGAAATCAATACTCCTAGCAACTGTGTTCCTTGGTAGTTAATGCACAATAATCTTATTCTTAGCGTGTTGGTTACTGAATCATCATTCTAAGATTGATCGTGCTACCTAGTCCATTTTTCTGGTGCACTTTTCAATCAATGAGTTAGGATTATGACAATCCCTCGCTCTCTTGATCATATCGACTTGCCCTGTAAAGCAAGATTGTCCTCGAGCTTCAAAACATATCGGTGGTTCGTGATTTTCCGAATATCTTCTCGGAAGTATTACCAGGTTGTTCCCTGACCGTTATGTCGAGCTCGTGATCAAGTTTGTTACTTATAAGCCACCCCTTCTCCAAGAATCTGTGTTGGATACCCTGAACTAGTCGAGTGAGCTAAACAACAACTTGGAGAGTTGGAAGATGGAAGCTTGTCCCACTCAGTTTAATTCAGAAGGGATATCCTTGTGTTGTGTGTTTGTTGATGAAAGATGGTATCTTCATTGATTGATCCTTGTGATCAATTGTCGGCATTATTGTCTTATCAAATCTTTGATTTGAGTGTGGGATATCATCAAATCAAATCAGAACCAACGATGTTCGTAATGTGGTCTTACTCGTGGTTGTTCCTCGAGCATACCCCATTATATCTCTTGGTCTAACCAATGCTATCACCTTGTTCACATAGTTGTGGAATTCCATCTTCATAGAAATCTTGATGATTTGTTGTTGAGCCCATCAACCTCATTTTATCTTCTCCATGGTTCGTGTTGAACATCTGGTTAGTGTTGGAAACTTATATAAGCATTATCTTCATGTCTCGTTCATGAAGCATATGTTCGGATAAAAGAAGTGACTTCCTATAATACATGTGCATTGATGCAAGTTTCCACCGTGAATTCGAGAAAGTCAATGTTGCCGCCTCTGGAATCATCCCAAGTCCGTCATGCATGTGCGAAGCATTCTATGGTCTGATAGACTGATCATCTTCATTCCCTATGTATTCCCTAGCACCCAAGCCACTGATTGAATTGTTCAAGGAGAAGAAGTTCCTTCCTAAGAGCTAACCCGGGCTTAATCAAGGACTTCATTATCCACAATGATGGTTCCCTACCTGAACTCGATAGTGTTTTATAGTAAGCCTACTATGTGGTCATGCTTGTCTGTGACAACTTGTTCACATGTGTGTAGCAGAACCAGCTCATGTTTTGGAGCTTGCAATTGTAGTTCATTTCCTGAGAATCTCGCTACGTCATCTCGTCGGTTGTGTTGCTACCTTTCCTTTCCAAAACATGTTTTCTGAAATATCCTGTTACCAACCAGATCTGAATCTCAGGCAGATATGATGGTTGGAACATTTCCAACATTTGCATTTTGTTCCCAGCTTGCACCTCAGCACCTGTTGTTCAGGATCATCTTCAATAGTGGTCCTACCATGGGTCCCATCCATTTCCGATGATAAGAAAAATCAACCTTTGCGTTGTTTTCGACAAGATAATCCACATCATCCATGCTAGTTGGAGTATGTCGTTCTCTCGAACTCCGTCAAACGATCGTTTGTGATTGCCTTAGGCTGGTATAGAGAATTTCAATGGTCTCTATATCAAAAGTAATTCTTTTTTTCACTTAAGGGAATAATTCTACGAGTCACCTTCTCTAAGGTGCCCCGTCTGGTGACATCGATCACCATCTTCTTAGGTGTGGAATTATTGCCTACCAAGTGAATCTTTGTCATTTATTCCACTCCATCCCTCTGGATGTGTGTTCCGTGTCTCAGCTCAAGAGATGTCTCAATGTCTCACTCCATGAGTCGATCTCAAGTTGCTCGATCTTTCACAAGATCAATTACCGCAGAGTTGCTTTCGTCGCCACCGTGTTGGACAAAGACCTCGAAAGCAAGGATGTCAAGATTGACATGATGCAAGCAATCAACATTCTTATGAAGTGCAATTGGATCGAGAAGATTGTGTTAGCTTGTGTCCCCTCAGATTTCTTACCCCACGTCTTGAATCTCGGGACGAGATTCTTGTTTAGTGTGGGTGACTTGTCACATCCCTAGCTTCACCCTGCACTAGGCTAGCACTTGTCTGTTGCATCATGTTTAAATTTCAATTGAAGTTGAAATCGGGATGGCAGAAACCCCAGCAACCCCCCCCCCCTTTAATCCAACTAGGGTTTACTAAAAACACTTTTCACTGTACCCAAAATGCCCTTCACAAAATATTCATCATTTTTGGTCTTGGCTAAAACCTCTGCCAAAAATGGTTTCATAATTTTGGGAGCCATTTTGGATCTTGGAATTAAGTCATAACTATTTGCATTTGGACATTTAAAATGCTATAAATATTTTTAAATGTCCAAATAATTCTGAAAGAAATTTGAGGGCTGTTGAAATATTTTCAAAAGTGCCCACAATTATTTTCAGGATTTTACAGAATGAATTAGTATTTTTTACTAATTCAAAACATAGCAGAAGTAAATAGAAAAAGAAAAAAAGAAAAGAGAGAGAACTTACCTAGGCCTTGGCCTGCAGCAGTGGCCCAAGAGCCAGCCGAGCCCACCACCGCAGCCCCCTCTGTCGTCTACCCCGTGCCGACTGGCACTGTGCGTGGCGCGCGCGGAGCCGAGTCGCGGCCACCTCCTGCTTCGCACTGGAAGCTCATCCTCCTCCCTGTCCACGCGCCTGGAGACGCCCTTGATCCCCTCGTCCTCTCCCCTCTCTCCCAGGACCCCATCCCCCTCCTCTGGTCTCTGTTTCTCGCATCGCCGAGCACACCCGAGACCGCCGCTTGCCGAAGCCATGGCCACCGGCCCTCCCTCGCCCATCTAGTCCGTCTAGGAGAACCGCTGCTGCATCGTCTTCCTCGTCGTCGACGTACACAAGCCGGGACGCACCGTAGCGCTGCCACTGTCATCATCTTCAACCCCGACCGCCGGAGATCCCCGCCATCGTATCACCGGACCCCGTGCCTCCCCTGCCTCGCCAGTAGCACCAGAAGAACCGCGGTGAGCCTCTGTTTCGTTTCCCCCATGCCCCGTCGCCTATCGCGTCCCCTAGCCGCATCAACCACCAGAGCCAAGCGCTCCTCGCCGCCATTCATGTCGCCGCCGTGGACACTGCCACCTAGGGTCGTGACCGAGCACACCACCATGCTCAGTGCAACGCCAAGACCCCAAAACCGTCACCTGTTGCTCCTGCCGTGCAACGCAGCGTCGAAACCACCGGTTCCCGAACTCCGGCCGTCGCGGACGTGCTCGCCGCCGTCGATTCCGGCCACCCCAGCAGCTACTTCTTGCCCCGTTGAATGCGCGAGTTTGCCAGCTCTGCGTAGATGCCCTCCGCCGCTAATTTGGTCGCCGGAACAGCGATTCCGAGCCGCCCCGCCGTCTCTGTCATCGCCGGCGACGAGCCGCCGGTGTTTTAGGCCGGTTGACCAGGGGTTTGACTTCCCCTGAGTTAATGACTTGTGGGGCCGACGTCTGACTAAAATTAGTTTAGGTTTTTAGTTAAGTGCTAATTGCTGTCATTAGTTTATTTAGACACTCACATGTGGGCCCATGTGCCTGTTTAGGTTAGCTTAATTTTTTGTTTAGTTTATTTCTTAACCCAGTGGGACCCACACGTCAGCATTGACTTTGCTAACGTGGATGTTGACTGGAGCCACCTGTCTGTGACTCGAGCCAACACTAAGAGACTGACCAGTGGGACCCACTGGTCAGGTTTGACCTACACCAGCCCCTGTTGACATGCTGACGTCAGCATGAAGTCATGCTGATGAAGTAAGTATTTTCTAGGATTTAAAATAAATCGGAAATGATTTATTTATTTTCAAAAAATGCTTTAAACTTCTAAAAATCACAGAAAATAACCTATAACTCCAATGAAAATAATTTATAAATGAAAAATGATCATAAAAATCCAAAGAATCTGTTTATGGCCTTTGCATGCATGTTTGAACAACTTACAACCACTGTTTAGGACAATTTGAATAAATGGCATTTCAATAATCACATATGGAGTTTGAATTTGAACCTTTGGTTCAAACCAACTTCATTTAATATGGTTGCTAGTTGCATTAGCTCAATCAAGAGCATATTGCCATGTCATCATCATGCATCATATTGTCGCATTGCATTAATTGTGTTCTTTCTCTTTTGCCGGTATTTGTCCCCTCTTAGTAGACGTTGTTCCGACGATGTGATCGATGACACTGATGAAGACACAGTACCATCTTCAAAAGTGTCAGGCAAGCAAAACCCCATTGAGGATTCTGATACAATCCCACTCTCTCACTCTTGCTCTCTTTTATTGCATTAGGACAACAACGTTTCAACTGCTATTTGTGTCGGAGATATTGACCATGGGTACCCTTAGCGCCTACCCTTGGTATTTTAAGACAAATAACAGCCGCTTGGTCTGTCGCGGCCGCCTGCTCCTCGAGCCACCTCCTAGAGTAGCCTGCCCTAGGAGCCGGCTGCCAGCAGGCGGCAGGGACCCAGCAGGCGGCAACTCCAAGCACCACCGGCCAGCCGACGGCCCCGCACTCCACCCTCAGGGAACACACTGAGGTGAGTCCTGGCGTGGCGGGGGCATGGCTACAGGAGAACATGTACTTAGAAGATCTATAAGGGCATGGCTACAGTGACCATGTACTTTGGGAATATCTCCTAAGCAGTGGAACGCTGTAGCCACAAGGCTCGTGACCAAGCAGCGGTCATAGGAGGCCACGATCCCACTACCCACAGACGGCGGGGCCAGTAGGCGGCTGCCCCCATCGGTCAGCGAGCAAGCTCAAGAACAAACCGCCTCTGGCAGGCGGCCGGGGGAGACGGCCGTCTGGTAGCAGACGGCACACCTCACCCTAGAAGTCCGAACCTCATCAAGGTGATGGGACGGGGCGAGGCGGCAGCGTACGGCGAGGGACGGTGGCACTGTAGCCATCTCCTCCCCGACGAGGCTGTCGTCAGCAAAAGCACCCCCATGGTGAAAGGCAATCACGAGGGGCTCGCAGCCGGCGGGCCCCAGCAAACAGGCGGCGAGGCCGGCACCAGAAGACACTGATGGCTGGGGCCGTGCCGTCGAAGTTACCATTGTACCCCTGGGGGGGTAGGCCTATATAAACCCCCCAGGGTCCTCCATGTTGAGGGCTGGATAGTTGGCTATTAAAAGTTCACAAGACAAGAACGCTAGATAGGAGGGAGGGGAGGTGAGCTAGCCTTGTTCATCTTCTTCCTTCATACATCACAGCTCAAGGAGCAACCCTGTAATCACTCTAGTGCTATCAGTGATGACGCGGAGTCCCCGCAAAGCAATATTAGGGGTGTTATCTCCCCGGAGAGCCCCGAACATGGGTACGATTCGTAGGCGTCCTAAGTATCGCCTTATCCTGCTTCCCGAGCCCGGCGACGTTCTTTTGACCCCATGCATGATAAGCCATCCTTTGGCATATGTCGTCCCAAAACCACGACATTTGGCACCCACCATGGGGCTAGGTGCATCGTCATCCGGAGACATGTTCTGGACGGGAACCTTGTTCTTTCCTAGCGAGAGTAGCCAGCCCGGCACGCCCGCTGGCGTGGAGACCGGGATGCTTCGCAGCGCTGAGGCTGCATGCGCCGTGAGCGGGCTCGCCGATCTGCTCGCGCCGCCCGCGTCCTCGACGAGCCTTCTCCGGCGGCCGAGCCAGTGGCGCCGGAGAGCTTCCTCGTCGAGCTCCTCGACAAGCTCCACCTCGTCGACGAGCGCGCCTCTGATGTGGAGTCAGTAGGCTCTTCTGACCCACCAGTAGACATGATCGTCGACCCCGACGACTCCTTCCCCGAGCACGTGGAGATCGTCAATGACCCTCTTCCCGTTCTTCCGATCTGCGGCACCATCGGCATCGTCACGCAGGTGCTCGTCACCGACCACGGCGAACCATCGTGCCGGACGGGTCCAGACCCGCTCGATGCCACTCTGCAGCACCTCGCTGCCCCTGTCGCGCCAGGGGCAGACGGCGCGGAGTTGGAGGCACTCCGCGTCTCGCTCCTCGACAGCGCCAACAAATTGGCCGCCTCCCGACGCCTCACTGAAGCTTACCGTCACGAAATGGACCGCGCCATCTGTGGCACGCCGGCTGCTGGCGAGCCTAGCCGAGCCGGCGCTGTCCGTGATCGCGGCGGGCTGCTAGCGGATATGCTAGGAGCCCCGCAGCCTGTGTATTGCAGTCCATTGGAGAACCTAAGGTCTCCCCAGGCGGCAGTCGATGAGATGGGCCACTTGGAGGGAGACGAGCTCTGTTGCATGACCCAGCGTGCCAGCCAGCTCCTCGACGCTGCTGCTACGCAGCAGGAGGCCCGTCGCCGGGTATCAGAGGTGGTTGCGCACGCCGACAACCGCCCTCTTCGGGGGAGCAGGGAGCCACGTCCCGCTCTCCAACAGTCGGCGCCACCAATCGGCGAGACTCGGAGCCCGCTGCCAGCCGCAGCCGGCAGACTCGCTTCACCATCGAGCGCGACGAAGACAGCCGCCCAAGGGCCGTAGAACGACGAGGGGAGCAGCCGCCTCCTCCCAGGTGGGAGAGGCGCGTGTCTCCCCCGCCTGTTGACCACCCCTCTCTGGCAGGCCGCCTGGGCCGCCACGAGGGGGTTGGGGAGAACGACGCCCGCCACCGCCTGGACCGTCTGGTTCGCTCCTAGGCGGTTGAAGAAGAAGATGACCTCAGTCCAGCCTGCTTCGGCCCCCGCATCCGCAACGAGCCTTTTCCCAAGGGCTTCTCGCTCCCCAGAGACACCCCTAAGTACAACGGATCAGTGAAACCAGAGGATTGGCTGGTGGACTACTCCATGGCTGTCAGCATAGCCACCGGTAACAGGCGTGTCGTGGTGAAGTACGTGTCTCTCATGCTCCAGGGCACGGCTCAGACGTGGCTGAACAGCCTCAAGCCCAACAACATCAACGGCTGGCTAGACTTCACCGACGCCTTCACACGCAACTTCACCAGCACCTACAAGCGCCCTCCCAAGCCGCGTCAGCTCTCCCTGTGTGTCCAAGGCCCGGACGAGTCGGCTCGTGACTATCTGACGCGTTGGGCGGAGCTGCGAAACTCCTGCGAGGGAGTGCACGAGGTACAAGCCATTCAGTATTTCACGGTCGGGTACAGAGAAGGCACCTTGCTCAAGCACCGGCTCCTGTGCGACGAGCCGGCCACGTTGGATGAGCTGCTAAGCATAGCGGACAAGTACGCCACCGCTGACTCCATGAAGACCGAGCTGCAAGTGGATGCTTCTGGCAAGATGATCCCTCCAAAGACACTGGCGGGAGAATCCAGCCGGCGCCAGCAGAACAACGACCAGAAGCACAAGGCCCAGGCGCCGGCTGCCAACAGCCGGCTGGTGGTAGCGGTCGACGGACAGCAGCCAGAAGCTCAAGCAGGGCCCAAGCGCCAAAAGGGCGGCAAACCGGTGTGGCAGCCGGTCTTCTCCTTTGATCAAGCCTTGGACGCCCCCTACAAGTTCCACAGAGGCGCGAAGCCCTCCAACCACACCACACGAAAGTGTCACTGGCTCACAAGGATTGCGAGGGGAGAAGCTCTGCCTCCGCTGCCTGCTGGACCGCCGGCTCCGCCTCCTAATCCGCTGGCTGCTTGTCCGGGCGGCCAGGTCCAGGATGAGTTCCCAGAAGAAAATGGAGCCTATGTTGTCTTCACCAGCCAGACGGATGATAGGCGCAGCCGGCACCAGCAGTGCAGAGAAGTCAACACTGTTGCTGTCAAAAATCCAGAATGCATGCACTGGTCTGAAAGGCCTGTCAGCTGGAGCCGAGAGGATCATCCGGCTGTCATGCCATCTCCAGGGGCCTATGCCTTGGTCCTGGACGCCACTCTCTCCACTGACAGGCGGGCCTGCCGTTTCTCCCGAGCCCTGGTAGACGGCGACAGCAGCATCAACATCATGTACCAAGACACCATGGAGAAGTTGGGCATCAAAGAGAAGCAACTTCAGCCCACCAGGACCGTGTTCCATGGCATTGTGCCAGGCCTCTCTTGTTCACCAATCGACAAGACCAGGGTCGATGTCCTGTTTGGTGACAAGACGCATTTCCGGAGGGAGCCGGTCTGGTTTGAAGTGGTGAACCTAGAAAGCCCCTATCACGTGATCTTGGGCCGGCCTGCTCTTGCAAAGTTCATGGCAGTCCCCCATTATGCCTACCTCAAGATGAAGATGCCTGGTCCCAAGGGAATAATCACCATAACCAGGGACTACGAGAAGTCCATCGCATGTGCAACAGCCAGCAGTAGCCTGGCGGAAACCCTTGTTGTGGCTGAGGAGAAGCGCCGTCTGGAGCGGCTGGTGGCAATGGCTGGCGAGCAGCCGGCCATACCAGCCGATCCCAAGGAGGCGGAACCACAAGGCTCGTTCCATCCCTCCAAGGACACAAAGAAGATTGCCTTGGACCCATCGCACCCGGAGCGATTTGCTGTCATAGGGTCAAGCCTAGACGGCAAATAGGAAAGCGAGCTCGTCGATTTCCTCCGTGAGAATCGGGACATCTTTGCATGGTCCCCCAAGGACATGCCTGGTGTTCCGACGGAATTCACCGAGCACAAGATGCATGTAAGAGAAGATGCAAAGCCTGTCAGGCAGCCGTTGCGCCACCTGTCAGAAGAGAAGAGAAGAGTCGTGGGGGAGGAGGTCGCCCGCCTGCTAGCAGCTAGCTTCATCATGGAAGTTTTTATCCCGAGTGGCTAGCAAATCCAGTCCTGGTGCTGAAGAAGAACAATAAATGGCGCATGTGCATTGATTACACCGGCTTGAACAAAGCTTGTCCCAAAGATCCATTTGCTCTGCCACGAATAGATCAAGTGATTGACTCCACAGCAGGATGCAAGCTGCTGTCTTTCCTTGACGCCTATTCGGGATACCACCAAATCAAGCTTGATCCAGCCGACCGTCTGAAGAATGCTTTCCTCACGCCGTTTGGGGCCTTCTGCTACCTGACCATGACGTTCGGCTTGAGAAATGCCGGCGCCACCTTTCAGCGTTGCATGCAGAAGTGTCTCCTCAAGCAGCTTGGCAGGAATGCCCATGTTTACGTGGATGATATTGTGGTGAAGACGGAGAAGAGAGGAACTCTTTTGGAGGATCTCCAAGAAACATTTGAGAATCTGCGCCGCTTTCGGATTAAGCTAAACCCAGAGAAATGCGTCTTCGTGGTACCAGCAGGCCAGCTCCTTGGCTTCCTGGTATCCGAACGCGGCATCGAGTGCAACCCCGCAAAGATCAAGGCCATCGAGAGGATGGAACGACCGACCCGTGTGCGAGATGTCCAGAGGTTCACGGGGTGCCTAGCATCTCTCAGCCGCTTCATCGGCCGGCTGGGAGAAAAAGCACTCCCCTATACCAATTGATGAAGAAAACCACTTGCTTCGAGTGGAATGACCAGGCGGATGAAGCCTTCCAGCAGCTCAAGCGACTGTTGTCCACCCCGCCTGTCCTGGCGGCACCAGCAGACAAGGAACCCATGTTCCTTTACATAGCCGCCACCAACCGGGTGGTCAGCACTATCATCGTGGTCGAGCGCCCAGAAGACGGCAGAGCCTTGCCCGTCCAGCGACCCGTCTACTACTTGAGCGAAGTGCTATCAGCGTCCAAGCAGAATTACCCCCATTACCAGAAGATGTGCTACGGCGTGTACTTCACCGCCAAGAAACTCAAGCAGTACTTCCAAGAGCATTCTGTCACGGTCGTATGCACGGCCCCGCTTGCTAAAATCATGGGGAACAGAGATGCCTCAGGAAGAGTGGCCAAGTGGGCCATCGAGCTGGCCCCCTTCACCATCTTCTACCAGCCACGCACCACCATCAAGTCGCAAGCATTGGCCGACTTCCTCGTCGATTGGGCCGAGACCCAGTACCTGCCGCCTGCACCTGACTCAACCCATTGGCGGATGCACTTTGACGGTTCAAAGATGCGCACCGGCCTGGGGGCCGACGTCGTCCTCACCCCTCCCAAAGGCGATAAGCTCAAGTATACCCTGCAAATTCACTTTGCCGCCTCCAACAACATGGCGGAATATGAGGCACTTATCCACGGGCTCCGGATGGCCAAGGAGATTGGCATCCGCCGAGTGCTGTGCTACGGTGACTCAGACTTGGTTGTCCAGCAGTCGTCTGGGGACTGGGACGCCAAGGATGCAAATATGGCAAGCTACCGCTTCCTCGTCCAGCAGATCAGCGGAGACTTTGATGGCTGCGAGTTCCTCCATGTGCCACGAGCTGATAACATGCAAGCAGACACCTTGGCGTGAATCGGTTCCACTCGCCAAGCAATACCAGCCGGCGTATCTCTCCAATGCCTGCGAAAACCGTCTATCAAGCCTTCACCAGAGTCGGAGTCAATCTTCGTACCAGCCGACCCCGGGGCAGGCGGCCCCGCGGTTTCGGCTGCTGGCCAAAAGACTGCCCCAGCAGACGGCCACGACACTCCAACTCCAACAGACGGATCACCTACAGCCGCGCCAGCTCCTGGCCCGGGGACTGCTCCAGCAGACGGCCAGGAGGCACCGGCTCCAACAGACGGCTCGGGGACTTCGGAGACACAGCAGGCGGCTCGGGCCAGCCCTCCACCTCCCAGCCCAACCACCCTGGTCTCTCTGGCCGAACCAACTAGAGTCTCAGCGCCGTCTTGGGCACAGCCAATCCTCACATTCCTGCTCAAAGGAGAGCTGCCAGCGGAAGAAACTTTGGCACGTCAAGTTCAACGCCGAGCCTCAGCTTACACCATTGTCAACAAAGAGCTCGTTAGAAGGAGTGCGACAGGCGTCTTCCAGTGCTGTGTAGAAGCAACAAAAGGGCTGGCCATCCTAAAGGACATTCACCAAGGGGAGTGCGGCCACCACGCGGCCTCAAGATCTCTCGTAGACAAAGCTTTCCGCCACGGTTTCTTCTGGCCGACTGCTTTGGACGATGCCAAAGATTTGGTGAAGAAGTTCAACGGCTGCCAACGCTTCAGCTCCAAGCAACATTTGTCGGCTTCTGCACTCAAGACTATTCCGATCACTTGGCCTTTTGTCGTCTGGGGTCTGGATATGGTAGGACCTTTCAAGACTGCCAGAGGAGGCCTGACACACTTACTTGTGGCAATAGATAAATTTACCAAGTGGGTCGAAGCCAAACCAATCAAGAAACTCAATGGCCCAACTGTTGTGACATTCATTGCAGACATCACAATCCGGTATGGTATACCGCACAGCATCATCACCGACAACGGCACAAATTTTGCCAAAGGCGCACTTGCCCATTTCTGTGCAAGACAGGGCATCCGGCTGGACCTAGCGTCCATTGCCCACCCACAGTCCAATGGCCAAGTCGAGCGCGCCAATGGCCTTATCCTATCTGGCATCAAGCCCCGGCTGGTCGAACCTTTGGAGCGGTCGGTCGGCTGCTGGATCGAAGAACTACCGTCTGTCCTATGGAGACTCAGAACCACTCCTAACAAATCCACCGGCTTCACACCTTTCTTCCTCGTCTACGGGGCCGAGGCCGTCATCCCAACAGACGTTGAGTTTGACTCACCTCGCGTCACCATGTACACGGAAGCTGAAGCCAAAGAAGCACGTGAAGACGGTGTGGACTTGCTGGAGGAGGCCCGGCTGGTAGCACTCAGTCGCTCCGCCATCTACCAGCAGGGTCTCCGCCATTATCACAGCCGGCGAGTGAAGCCTCGCTCCTTCCGCGAGGGAGACCTTGTGCTCCGGCTGATCCAGCGAACAGCCGGCCAGCACAAGCTCTCGGCTCCTTGGGAAGGACCGTTCATCGTCAGCAAGGTACTGGGCAACGATGCCTACTACCTCATCGACGCTCAGAAGCCAAGGGCGCGCAAGAGAGACGGCTCAGGCAAGGAGTCAGAGCGCCCATGGAATGCGAACCTTCTTCGTCACTTTTATAGCTGAAAGACAGTATGTGTCATGCTATCTAAGTTATTTTGAGAATCAGTGGGAGCCCCGAGAGATTCTCGGGGACTACCCAAGCCTTTATCTATATGATAAGAATTATGCCTGTGAATGATTGTTGTTCACTCCTTCATCCGGCACCGGAGCCTACCAGACGGCCCGGGGACTGGCCGCCTGGCCCTATGTCTAGAGAATTCTCCTTAAAAAGTCATACAAGTAATGTGATGGCACCCAAGCCCTCTCCTGCATCAAGTCACAGACTCGCAGAATGCGGCTGTCCGGCTGGCAGGAGCCAAAGGCAAGAAGTGGTGCCCACATGAAAAACGGCTAAGGAAAATAGACATAGGGTCAGCCGGCCCCTAAGATTAACTGACGGCTGCCGAGCAGCCGGCCAGTCAGTTCTAGGCTTGGCCAGACCGTCTTCCAGAAGGCAAGATACTTGCCCACCCCGAAAACAGCCAAGTCCCTGACCCATCCACGGAACCACGGAGTAGCCGTCTGGCTGGCAGGGCGACAGTACAAAGGGTTGGCTAGGAGAAAATCGCCACAACGAACTAGGGCAAGGCCAATCCTGGAACTCGGCACAATTGCATAAAAACGATGCTGAATTAAAAGAATATTTACATCCAAAAGGCCTTAAGAGCCGCCTTGTAGCAATAACTTACTAAATACACCCAGCGGGTGGAATTGTTCGAATTAACCGTGCGAGTCTTACAGAAAGGCAGACGATACAAATGAAAATCCTAAGGAGCAGCGGGTTGGGCAGGTGGCACGATGGAGCCGGCTTCTGGGGAAGCCGCCTGGTGGGGTTTGGTCTGGCCGTCTCCTGTAGCAGGCGGGGCCGTCACTCCTGGCCCACTTGTTGAGGACTGGTCAGGCTGGCGACTGCCTGCTGGGTCCGCCTCCTGGGAGCTGGTCGCCTCGTCGCTGCCTTCCTCGTCCTCATCGCCTTCGCTGGAGGCGATCTCCTCGTCCGGCTCTTCCGACGCCGCCAAGTCTAGCACGAAGTTAGCAGGCGGCACTACGTGGCCCCTGTCATCCAGCTCTGGGATGAAGAGGGAGGTGTCGACGTATTCGGCGAGGGCGGCAGCTCGCTGGGCGAGTTCCCTATGCTCCGCAGCCAGCTCCGGCTGGGCCTCTACACGGAACGTCTCCAGCTTCTCAAGGCTCAGGCCTGGGTACCAAATCTTGGCGAACTCCAAGGCGGTCCGTGCGCCAGGCCTTGCCGCGGAGCCCTTCCAGGCCTCGAAGCGCTGGCCGGCCGCCTCCAGCCAGGCGGCCATCCGGCTGGGGGTGCGAAGCATCGGCACACCTGGCCAGAGGGCAGCCAGGACTTGGGCGCCAGCACGCTGCAGACGGCGGAGAAGACGGCGGACTAGTAGAAGACGCACCCGTATGGCGAGAAGCTCTTCGGACGGGGTCCTGGGCGCGTTGGGTGCGATCTCCCGGCCCGCCTGGCGCCTCACAGCACGCTCGGCCTCGATGGCCTGGGTGGCGGCCACAGAGTAGCCCGGGAAGAATTCTGCCAAGACTAGAACAAGTATCAGAAGAAAAGCAAGACGGCCGCTGCAAACGATGAAAGCAGAATGAGAGGGCAGATGTCTCACTGTCGACCATATCTCCAATGGCTACGTAGCCGTCTTGGAGAGAAGCCTCCTTCTCGGCCCAATTCGAGCGCTGAGTCTCGAATTCGGCCCGCAGAAGGGACTTGGCGTCAGACATTTTGCCGAGCTCGGCCTTGTGGGCCGCCGCCTGGTCCGCCGGCTCCTTGGCCAGGCGATCGTGGTCTTGGGCGGCGAGGGCACACTCCTGCTCCTTTGCGGCCAGCTCCGTCTGAGCCTCGCCCAGCTGGCTGCGGAAGCTG
Source organism: Secale cereale (assembly GCA_902687465.1). Classification (NCBI taxonomy): domain Eukaryota; kingdom Viridiplantae; phylum Streptophyta; class Magnoliopsida; order Poales; family Poaceae; genus Secale; species Secale cereale. Next base: position 74,287,361 of record LR738710.1, read on the forward strand.
GATGCGGCCGCTGGCAGGGGAGAAAGAAAAAGAACAAGGGTCAGCAGCAAAAGACACAACCTTGGAGTTCCAAGCCGCCTGCTCAGCAGCCGGCTCGGAACTTGGGGACTACACCCAGCGGGTGCGCTGACGCGCCCCCGCAAGGAGAAGAAGAGACACTGACCTCGGCTGTCTGCCAGGGCAGTCCGTAGCTGCGCCAGCTCCTGGCGATGCGCGTTGTAGGAGGCCACGCAGAGATTGTGGTACTCCTGCAACAAGAAGCAAGATCAGATCTGGGTGAACACTTTGGAGTTCCAAGCCGCCTGCTCAGCAGCCGGCTCGGAACTCGGGGACTACACCCAGTGGGTGCGCTGACGCGCCCCCATGGAAAAAATTGAAGGAATAAAAGCAGAAATGAAACACACTTATCCGAACAGAGGACCGTGTGGCGATGAACTCCTACATCGCCGTCTGCACGACGCTGCCCAGGGAGTTCAGGCGGTCCAAGACGTCCAGCGACGCGACGAGCCACGCGTCGCCTCCTCCGGATCTCCAGCTCGATGGCGTCGCGCTGGTCGCCTCGTTCTCCGGCGCGGACGAGCTGGCCCCGCCAACCTCCACCTGTTGGGGCATGGAAACCGCCCTCGCAAGGCGTCGGCGGGTTGGGCCTCGGGGGCCGGCTGCAGGCCAACCACCAGCGTGCCCCCAACCGGCGGCACCTCCATCCCCACCGGCCGGCTGCCCTGCTCCCCAGCAGGCAGCGCTGGGGGTGGTGGCGGCATCTCCAAGATGACGCACTCGTCACCTCCATCGCCTGGGGCCGGCTGCTCGTCAGCAGCCGGCGTCTGGGCGGACGGCTCCTGACACCTTGGCCTCGGGCGGTCGACGTGGCCTGCTGGCTGCTGGGGGCCCTTCCCCCGTTCACGGACGCGGGCGGCGTCTGCCTCGGCCTTCTTGGCGGCTTCGGCCTCTTCTTGGGCGGTGGCATCTGCCGCCGCCCGCTCACGCTCCGCGGCCTCGCGCTGCGCGCGTGCCTCGCGGGCGTTCCTCTCTGTCGCCTCCCGGAGTGCGGCGGCAGGATTCGCAAGAGGGGGCACAGGAGGAGCGTCCATGCCTCCTACCACAGAGCCCGCTGGCCCCCGCGAGAGGGAGAGCGGCGCGCTGTGAGGACGTCCAGAAGAAACAAAGAATCAAGCAAGAAGGGATCAGCTAAGGAAAAAGAATAAGACGTGAAGAAGGAGTAAGGGACGCTTACCCAGACACGACTGGCCTGGCCTTGGGCTTCTTCGGCATGTTTGCCCTGGCGGCTGCCTCCTGACGCCTCGTGGCGGCAGTTGACAGGCGAAGCTTCTTGGGCGGAGCGCCAGTCGGCCCTGACGTGGACCGCCGTTTCTCGCCGCCGGCTGTGCCAGACGGCCCCGCCTGCTGGCTAGCGCGGACGGGTGCCTCCCACATCTCCTCGTCGTCGTCCGGCCAGGTCTCAAGGCCGCCTTCTGGCTGGGCCTCTGACGGCTGGCCTCCGGCGCCTGTTACCTCCTCCTCCTCCTTGGCGGCGGCGGCCCCAAGTTCGGGGTCGCTCGTATCTCTCTAGGAGCGATCTGGCTCAAGGGGGCGGCCCAGTTGGTTGGAGCCCGGTGCCGGCTGGCCTGGGAAGATCTAAGCCGGGTGTCAGCACCAGACGGCTATAGCAGCCGAACAAAGAAGAAAGAAAATAGAAGAGCGAGAACTTATTGCGGGCGGCTGGTCGTTGCGGCTGTATGGAGCCTTGCTGAAGGCCCAGCCGGCGTCGGGGACCTGGCAGCTGGAGATGTGGTTCACCAGCCGGGCCACTTCCCCGTGTGGCAGGGGCTTGGTGCAGGTCCGGCTGGGGTCCCGGCGCCCACTCATGTCACAGATGAGGTGGGGCCGGTGCTGCAGCGGCAGCACCCGGCGCTCGGCGAACGTCAGGAGCAGATCCGCAAACTCCAGACCTTCGTTGTCTCTCAGCTCCCGGAGACGGTGCACGGCGACGGAGGCGCCTTCCGTCAGGGCGACGGGCCGGGTCTTCCAGGAGTCCCGAGGCTCAGCAGGCGGCCCCGGTGCCCACTCTGGCAGGTAGATGAAATCTTCCTCGGGGTCGACATTGGAGATGTAAAAATACGTCTTCTACCACTGTTTCACCGATCCAACGAGTTTCGGCGCCGGGAAGAAGTTTCTCGCCCCGGTGCGCTTCACGGCGATGCATCCTCCGCACTGAGCGGCCACGCTCTGGACGGTGGTGCCCAACTTCACATAGAAGAGCTCCGTCCAGAGCTCGACGGTGGGGAGGATGCCAAAATAGGCCTCGCAGAGGACGACGAAGGAAGAAATGGTGGTTATCGTGTTCGGCGTGAGGTGGTGCGGCTGGATGTGGAAGAAGTCGAGGAACGAGCGGAAGAAGCCACTCGCCGGCAGGCTGAACCCGCACGGAAAGTGCGAGTGGAAGACGACCCGCTCGCCTTGTTGTGGGGCCGGTCTGTTTTCCGTCGCCGGCGCCAGGCGCACGGCGACCTTGTCGGCCGGCGGTAGCTTCCACGACCGCCGGAGAACGTCCACTTGCTCCTGCACGACCTCACTGCCATCCCACTGGCCGTGGTGTCGGGTAGGAGCTGGAGCGGCCATGGCTCGGATGGTTTTTTGCTGTGACTGCGGCAAGGAGAAGCGAGGAAGAAGATGAAGGACGGGGGAGAGTAAGCGCGAGAGCAGCGCCAGCCCTCTCCCCCGGCCTATATATAGGCCCCGGCGACGAAGGCGAGGGGGCGGGCATGGGCTTAACCACCCCACGTCCCGCACGACCCCCGATTTTCTCGCGCCTAATCCGTGCGCATTAAATGTGCGTGGGAGGGTAATCGATTACCTCTGCCACTGTGGATCCGCGTGGGGTCCGAGGCCCTTAGTGGCGGGCCCCGGCCCACTGTCATGTCCTGTCATGCGCGTGGGCTGGCAGGCCGACGCGACAGGGCGGTGACGCGTAGGGCGCTGCCAACGGTCCGCAGGTCCGTTCGACTGCCCGCTGACCAGGCGGCGCCTTCTCGCCGAAGATTCTGAGATGGCGATACGGCTGCCAGAGGCCGGCTCCTGCAGCGCAGAGCCGGCTGGCGGCAGCCGGACTCCTTAAGCAGACAAGAGACAGACGGCAAGCAAGCCTGAGGGGAGAAGCTGCTGGAACCCCTCAGCATCTCCAGCATCCGCATCGGAGTTCCACCAGCTTCGGGGACTACTGTCGGAGATATTGACCATGGGTACCCTTAGCGCCTACCCTTGGTATTTTAACACAAATAACAGCCGCTTGGTCTTCCGCGGCCGGCTGCTCCTCGAGCCACCTCCTAGGGTAGCCTGCCCTAGGAGCAGGCTGCCAGCAGGCGGCAGGGACCCAACAGGCGGCAACTCCAAGCACCACCGGCCAGCAGACGGCCCCGCACTCCACCCTCAGGGAACACACTGAGGTGAGTCCTGGCGTGGCGGGGGCATGGCTACAGGAGAACATGTCCTTAGAAGATCTATAAGGGCGTGGCTATAGTGACCATGTACTTTGGGAATATCTCCTAAGCGGCTGAACGCTGTAGCCACGAGGTTCGGGACCAAGCAGCGGTCAGAGGAGGCCACGATTCCACTACCCACAAACGGCGGGGCCAGTAGGCGGCTGGCCCCATCGGTCAGCGAGCAAGCTCAAGAACAAACCGCCTCTGGCAGGTGTCCGGGGGAGACGGTCGTCTGGTAGCAGAGGCACACCTCACCCTAGAAGTCCGAACCTCATCAAGGTGATGGGACGGGGCGAGGCGGCAGCGTACGGCGAGGGACGATGGCACTGTAGCCATCTCCTCCCCGACGAGGCTGTCGTCAGCAAAAGCACCCCCACAGTGAAAGGCAATCACTAGGGACCCGCAGGCGGCGGGCCCTACAGATAGGCGGCGAGGCCGGCACCAGAAGACACTGACGGCTGGGGCCGCACCGTCGAAGTTACCATTGTACCCCTGGGGTAGGCCTATATAAACCCCCCAGGTTCCTCCATGTTGAGGGCTGGATAGTTGGCTATTAGAAGTTCACAAGACAAGAACCCTAAATAGGAGGGAGGGGAGGTGAGCTAGCCTTTTTCATTTTCTTCCTTCATACATCACAGCTCAAGGAGCAACCCTGTAATCTCTCTAGTGCTATCAGTGATGACGCGGAGTCCCCGCACAGCAGGATTAGGGGTGTTATCTCCCCGAAGAGCCCCGAACCTGGGTAAGATTTGTAGGTGTCCTAAGTATCGCCTTATCCCGCTTCCCGAGCCTGGCGACGTTCTTTTGACCCCATGCATGATCAGCCATCCTTTGGCATATGTCGTCCCAAAACCCCGACAATTTGCTGCAGTAGCTGAACCCCTTTTCCTCTACATGACCTGTCATTGCCATAGTAAATAGTTGAAACCCACTAGCATGAGTAGGAGTTGTTTGAGCCATGTTGTGCCTACTCATTCATGCTTTCTGGTTATGCCTGCTATTGCTTAGAGTTGTGTCAGGTCTGATTCATCAGGGTTGAATTGGAATGTGGTGAACATGTCCTACTGTTGAGAGCTAAGTGTGTGAACACGATTTGGTAAAGGTAGCGATGAGAGGCCATGTAGGAGTACATGGTGGGTTGTCTCATTGAAGCCATCCTCAGGAACTGAGTTCTGTGTTTGTGATCCATGACCAGATACTACCATACATTGGGCCCGAAACCAATGGACCCTCTCGACTTATTAACCGCCCTTGTCCTCTGTCCAAGAGTTGTAGTTAGTTTCTGGTTTTGTAACCTACTGGAGGCCGTACGCAACAATGACCCTAGGAGTGGGTTGTGATGCGGTAGGTACGTGGCACAGTGTACCGAGTCGCCCGTTTGGTGGATCGGGAACCCTGTACACATCGTTCGGGGCCGTATGTGCAAACCTCGGCCGGACTCCCTGCGGATGGAACCTGAATAGGTGATAAACCTGGACTAGGGACTTGTGTGGTTAGTCAGGTCATGGCCAACACCCTCGCTGGGCTTCCGCTTGATGGTTGCTGAGTACATGTCGTGTAAACAGCGATAAGTGGTGAGAGCGTGTGTGAAGAACTACACCCCTGTAGGGTTATAAATGATCTATTCGAATAGCCGTGTCCGCGGTAAAGGACTTCTAGGTTACGTGTACAGTTCATAGACAAGTGGAAGTGGATAATCTAGAATGCGCAAGATAAGCGTTAGTGCTATGGATGACCTTCTCGTATGGAGACGGGAGCGGATCCATAGTGGTGTATTGATTGGTGAATATGTGGACTCGTGTGCGCCACCTCAAAAGAGTTACTTGCAGTCGTAGTTCATGATAGCCACCGAGTCAAAGCTGGCTTGCTGCAGTCAAACTCCACCACCCCTTGTTGATACCGATGCATATGTAGCTAGTTCTGATGTAAGTCTTGCTAAGTACCTTTGTAATCACGTTTGCTTAATTTATGTTTTTGCAGAGAGACTTCAGTCTCACTAGTGGTTCCACGTGGACTTCGACGTTTAGCTTGTTACCTCAGCTACGATCTTGTACCCTTGGGAGGGTCTAGTAGATAGTCAGGCTTGATAGCCTTCTTCCTTTTCAGATGTCTATACTCAGACATGTTTATGCTTCCGTTGCATGTATGCTCTGTATGTTGGGTCATGTGACCCCTGTTTGTAATAAATGATATGATGGCTCTTCTGGGCCTTTATCTATATGAGTTGTTGAGTTATGTTGTGATGCCATGTTGTACATCACATACTTGCATGTTATGCGTACGTGTAATGTGTATTGCTATGTGTGGGGTCCGACACCTAGTTGTTTACCCTTGGTAGCCTATCTTATGGGGAAATGCCTCCTAGTGCTTCCACTGAGCCTTGGTAGCTTGCTACTGCTTCGGAACACTTAGGCTGGCCGGCATGTGTCCTTCTTCGTTCCTGTGTTTGTCCCTTAGGGGAAATGTCACGTGTTGTTCCTTTAAGTCCTTGTAGCTTGCTACGACTTGGGTTCATACATTGATGACCGACACGTTCGTTGCTGGGTCATGTATGCATGTCTCTATAATTTAGCGCCACTTTTGGTTTATAACTAGTCATGTCGGCATGGGTTCTCTATCATATGGATGCTAGCGACACTATCATATATGTGAGCTAAAAATACGCAAACAGTCCCGGGCCAGGTAAGGTGGCACCCATGGGATACCGTGCGTGAGGCTGCAAAGTGATATGATGTGTTACATGCTAGATCGGTGTGACTTAGGATCGGGGTCCTGACAGACACCCCTATAGCACATGTCCAATAGAGGTCTGGCCAACAAGGAACAAAGGTCGAGAAGGACACATAGAGAACATGGACGCATGGGGAGAGCGAGAGGGTGTGCTTGTGATAGAGGGACCCCCTTGAGATCGTGAGGGGACTATATGGGTGGGAGATCGAGGGAGGTGCGTGCACGATAGAAAGATGCCCCGAGAGAAATCGAGATAGACCATGCACATGTTTGTGATGGAGACTAAGATTAGCTAGTCATATACATATAGGGGGGACCGCGTGTGCCTACAATTGAGTGAGAAACCATCGTACTTGGCCAGCTAGGCATGAGATTGTGTGTGTGTGCGTGTAAGATGGAGAGAGAACGAGGGAGAGAGATAGAGTTTTAGGTGGGCCTATCGAGTGCGAGTGAGATATGCATGTGTATGTGTGACCCAGGTAGATGGAGAGTTTGAGAGAGAGGGGGAAGAGCTCCGAGACGACAGAGTGGTGCGTGAGAGAGTTACGGGCAACGAGCCAAGGAATTTGTGTGTGTATGATGAGTGCACTGCTTGGACTAGAGAATCATACATAGTGTGCGAGAGAGACCTATAGATGGAGTATATATGCATGCGAACTAGAAAGACCCCCCC
>LR738710.1:74294518-74380337 GCA_902687465.1 Secale cereale
AGAGAGAGAGAGAGAGAGAGAGAGAGAGAGAGAGAGAGCAGGAGTCCAGGAGAGGGGAAGGTCGTGTTTTATGCATCAAAGACTGATATAAACCATGTTTCGATATAAATTTGCATTCAAATATTTAAATTGGAGAACATGTTGTCTGTAATCCACACATGAATGGATATATGCGTATATCAAACAAGTTCATTAATTTGACTTTCAACATGTTCATGGAGTACTATAATACTGTACAACATGCTATTCGATTGAGGTGTTCAATTTTGGATTTAGTTCACTATTTTGACCTGGTGAACGAGCTATTTTATTGAATCGAGATATTTCATTTTGGGTTTGATTCCTGTTTTTGAGTGGGTCAACTATTTGTCATATAGTAAATCGCTAGCAACAAGCATGTAAAAACACATTACTCCCGAGCATCATCTCTCCATCTACAAAAGAAGTGGCAAGCTAATATTTCTAAATTTTATATGAATCGACTTGGTAAGGTAGACATGGATGCTCGTTCTCCCAAATTTTGAACAAACTGTTAAACATCCTCTGCTCAGTGGAATTCGCCCGAGCAAATAAATGGGACACGCGAAATTACTATCCTATGTGGGAGACGCATTAATTGGCCCGTTGTGCATCGAGGGTAGGTTCGTAACTTCATCCAAGCGCGCCTTCTCCTCGGCCGAAATGACATGTGCCAAATAATTCATAAACCATGGTCGGCAAAACACGCTCTCCTCACCCGAAATAGCTCGCGCCCACTATTTCAAAACACGCTCTCCTCGCCCGAAATCGCTCGCGCCCACTATATTTCAAAACACGCCCTCCTCGCCCGAAATCGCTCCCGTCCACTATTTGGGAGGAGCAAAGTTACTCTACTATCCCCGACCCTCAGTACACAGACCCAAGCCGAGAAGCCTAAAGGCAGGGTTAGAACTGTAACTCCCCCTCACATTTCAGCAAATGCGTCCATAAAACATGGTTCCACTCCCCTCCCAATTCCCCCCCATTCATACCTCGTGGGCGCCAAATCACCTTCTCCCCGGAAGCTCCCTTCTCCCGAGCCGAGAAACCTCAGCCCCTCCTCCATGGCACCCGCACCGCACCAATTTCACAGCCGCCCTCCTCCCAAATGCAGGAGACGCTATCCATTTGTCGTCGTCCACTGGGCCGTGTGCCTCTTACTCCGTGCTGCTGGAGCTGCCTCGACAACGGTCGCGTGAACCATACCGGAGCCGATTCACCCCCGTCGTTGTTCACAGCGCCGGAGCGGCTCCAACTTCGGATCCGTCCAGAGTCCCGGCGCTGCTTCCCCGTAGACGTCGACCGTCGCGACATCGCTCTTTCCCTGCCGCCGATGGCCACCGCAACCGCGCCGGCCTCACGGACTCGACAGCTGGACCTGCCTACTTCACCATGCCGCTAGATAGGTCACACCCTCATCTCAAATCACTTTATTTAGGCGTCAGTTGTCTGAATATTTATTCTGGGCCAATCGATTCCCAATGGGAAGCAGCACCCCTCGAGGCGGCGGAGCTCCTAGGCTGCCGGTTGGCTGGTGTCTAACGTAAGGGTGCGGGGCCGCAAGTTCGCCGCGAAAGCAGCCCTTAGATGGCTATCTTAGAGTTGCGCGGGTTCAAGGTACTGCCGCCGCCGGATCTGGATGACGGGGAGTCTTTGTGGATTGGCCCGGGGGCGGCGCAACCACGGCAGTGCGGTGGGGCGGGGAGCGGGGTTTTGGCCGGGGTCACGGACGGCGGAGGCAAGCTGCTCTACCGTTGGTCACTGGCTCTTTGGGGAAGATTCGTAACAGTGTCAGACGGGAGGCACAAGACGGCCATCAAGCCATCTGGCGTAGATCGGATAGTACCAAAATAAAATAAAATCGTGTGACCCCAATTTAGTCTCAGTCAACAGACGTGTGACCACTCTCGTACCTTGTTGTTGATCTCTTAGTGTATTTCTTCAGATCAAAGAGATGTGTCGTTCTTAACATTATGTTTTATCTGCATCTTTAGCCACACCGTCTTCCGACTCACCGCAGCTGCTCCAACAAGGGAAGCATACACTAGAAGGGAGCTATAGTCCCCACTCAACAGTTCCCTGCATCGAATGCATGTGCCAGACATAGATAGCCACAACAACTACAGGGCCATCGACAAGTCAGCACATGATGCTCACTCCTATGGATAGCAGCCAGATAGATTGTACCCTCATCTTACTTGTGTGCAACATTTATGGCTTTGTTATTCATCTAAGCATGGAAAATAGATTATCACATTTCACTGTATATCCATCCTGATCTCTTACGGTTCTTATTTAGGAGTTAATAATGTTCCATAGTTCAGCTAAGATACTTGGTATTTAGGTAATGCTATTCCATAGTTATCATCCATCAGCCAATGCTATCCCACAGGCTCGTGATTATAGTATTATACCACTTCTAGTATTACCTATGTTGTTCTTTAATACTTTTGTGTGCCATCAAGTTAATCTCAAGTATAAACGATACATATTTTGTAGCTTTCATCTGTGTCCTCCCTTTAGTTTTTGAGACCTGTTGCTGCTAGTTAACCCCAGTCCTACTATTAATGGTCGTCTCCTACAGGCACTCATTACATAAATCTAACTACTAGTTGTCTTCCATGCATGTCGGATATAATTGCACACACTGATATATCCACAAGAACGTCACGGAGCAATGTAAAGGCCAATAAACTTGATGTCAATGATACCCAATATGATGGAACATGTAAAGGCAGTTCTTCAGAAGACTTGCAGAAAGATGTTGAATCCTCTTCACCCCACAAGGTCATTGCTCTAACTTGGCCCGTGATATGGGTAAAACATGCATATAATGTCCTGGAGTGTATCTACTCTGTTGCAATGCCATGTGCTTACCATGCTGATCATGCATGTAAATATGCCATGCCTTCCTGTTTTCAGTACCTATTCCATTCATGATAACATGTTTTCAAATTCAAGTACTGTCATTCTACTCTATCGCAATGCCATCTGCTTAATTTGGACATCATGCTTCTAAATATCTTATACATTGTTATTCATCAGTATGTACTTCATCTGTCTACCATACCATGTTTTTTTACATTGAAGTGTTGTTCTAGTGCTCTGTTGCAATTCCATCTTAGTTTCCCAATCATACATGTGTATGTTGCCTTAGTTTTTTCTGTACGTATTCCGCTAGCATATAGTTTTACATTCAACTAGTGTTTTTTTACTGTGTTGTCCTGTCGTGTCCCTAGCTCTTACACCATAGTCCCTCCATCCGGATTACATGTTGCCGAAATGGATAAAAAAGGATGTATCTAGAACTGAAATACGCCTAGACCCATCCATTTTTTTCGGATGGAGGGAATACATGTCAATATGTCATGCCTTTCTATTCTTCAGTACCTATTCCATCTCTCTGTTGTAGGATGTTTTATAATTGAAGCATCATTCTTCTATACAAGGCATGCAAGGGGAAGACGACTATGTTAGAATCTGAAGGGTTACAAACCAGGTCTTTGCAAAAGATCCAAACGCTAGGAGATAATAAACCAACTCCAGTTTTTACAGATACTGCTCCAGCACGGAGAAACCCAACTCCTACTGATAATAAGCAGATTCCAGTGGCCAAAGAACTAGTCCGCTCCAGTCCAGCAAAAATATGTCAACTCCATTCTAAGAAGCGTGTGCGTATCCTTGCATCATGAATATTTATAGCATGTTGATCATATTTTCTACATGTTTCTTACCCATCTCTCTTTTAGAAAATAAGCTTAACAGATAGAAGAATTTCTGCACTGGTATCGTCTGTGAGGAAATATTCTTGCAGGAATTCTCTGTACTCCAATGCAGATATAAGTACCTGTTGTATATCACTATATTTTTACATCAGCATGTATTTTGTTAATCGACGTGAATCCAACCTTTATCTGATCTAAATTTAGTTGTAGCAAAATGTATGATTAAAGGCCATAATGTTGATTTTTGTAAGGAAAACTGTCTGGTAGTTTTGCATCCTGAGCTGCATGAGTGTACTATCTCATATCAGTGGGTTTGATTACTTTGGTTCTGCAGTGGGTTTTCAGTGTTTTTTTACTGTGTTGTCCTGTCATATCCCTAGCTCTTACATCATACTCCCTCCGTCCGGATTACATGTCGCAGAAATGGATAAAACTGGATGTATCTAGAACTGAAATACGCCTAGACCCATCCATTAATTTTCGGATGGAGGGAATACATGTCAATATGTCATGCCTTTCTATTCTTCAGTACCTATTCCATCTCTGCTGTAGCATGTTTCATAATTAAAGCACCATTCTTCTATATAAGGCGTGCAAGGGGAAGACGGCTATGTTAGAATCTGAAGGGTTACAAACCAGGTCTTTGCAAAAGATCCAAACGGCAGTAGATAATAAACCAACTCCATTTTTCATAGATACTGCTCCAGCGTAGAGAAACCCAACTCCCACTGATAATAAGCAGATTCTAATGGCCAAAGAACTAGTCCGCTCCAGTCCAGCAAAAGAATGTCAACTCCATTCTAAGAAGCGTGTGCGTATCATCGCATCATGAAATTTTATAGCATTCTGATCATATTTTCTACATGTTTCTTACCCATCTCTGTTTTAGAAAATAAGGTTAAATGATAGAATTTCCTTCATTGGCATTGTATTCGAGGTAAATATCTTGCGGGAATTCTCTGTGCTCCAATGCTGATGTAAGTACATATTGTATATCACTATATTTTTACATCAGCATGTATTTTGTTAATCGGCGTGAATCCAACCTTTGTCTGATCTAAAATTAGTTGTAGCAAAATGTTAAAGGCGCCAATGTTGATTTTTGTAAAGAAAACTGCCTAGTAGTTTTGCATACTGAGTTGCATGAGTGTACTATCTCATATCATGCATATTACTGAATTGTAGTGCTGCTCTGGTTGCCCATTCATTCATTGTGTCAATGTTGCTTTCGTATTACCTTACCTGGCTGATGATAGCTGTGTCATATTGTGTTAATTTGGTGTTGGCTAGTTGCCCAAACGTTTGTTGTGCCAATGTTGCTTTCCTATTATCTGACTTCACCAATGATAGCAATGCTAGTGTCTTAATTTGGTGCAGGCTGCTGAAGATAAGAAGACAAACTCTGAAAACAGCAAGGCAACCCCATTGTTTCTTTCCAATAAATCTAGGCCAGGTAATATGCCAATAACTCATGATTAATCTGTTTGGTTCCCCTCCTAATTTATGTTATGATGCAGTGGTCGAGACACTCTCCACTATCAATACTACAAGCCTGCCAAAATCGCCATCTGAATCTGTTCAGTATCCTCTATCTCGAATGCAATGGAAAAAATGTGTGTTTGTGAACCAATTAATGGCTGAAGGAATGATGGAAATGGTGGAGGAATCAGAGGTGCTGAGTCGTGCAACACAACAACTGATCAATGTTTTCAGAGACAGTGTAGCAAAGCAGCAAGAACTTGCCCACATGCTTATGGGCATCATCCGTGCTGAGGTTGCAGATTGTGATGTTGTAGATCGTTAGGTTCTGTTCATTTATTTGCACTGGCATCAATCTTTGATTTCCCAGTGGATGTAATTTCCTGTAATATATGCTGGATGTGCAATGTTTTTCCCTGTATGCCATACCTTTGCTTGATCGGTTTTGGTCCTGTGCATAATTGCTCGTCGTAATGGGCTCAAATTATCTAATTTGGCCTAAAGACATGTACGAACTTTAGTGGGCCCATTAAGTTAATGGGCCGTTACCAGGCCGAAAGTTAAGGGTCGGCCCTCTTAACTCTCGTGTCGTTAACAGGCTGACATCGAAATGGGCAACAAGTGGGCCCAATTGATTTCACGGGCCGTTAACATGCCGTTACTAAGTTCGGGCTACATATGGCCCAACTATACCATGGGCCTTTAGCAGGCCGAAAGAGACAGCAGGCTTGTACTAGACCATGAAGAGCATGGGCCGCTAAGAGGCCAAAAGTCAGGTCGTATTGTAAATGGCCCAACTATGTTGTGGGCCTTTAGCAGGATGAAAGAGAAACCGGGCTCGTATTGGACCATGAAGGGCATGGGCCATTAAAAGGCCAAAACTCAGGTCCGACTACAAATGGCCCAACTCATTTATGGTCCGTTAACAGGCTGAAAGGCACACAGGGCTGGGAATTGGCCCAACACTTAAAAGGGTCGCTAAAAGGCCAAAACTCAGGTCTGACTACAAATGGCCCAATAGATATATGGGGCATCACCAGGCTGAAAGACACACCGGGCCGGGAATTGGCCCAACACTTAAATGGATCGCTAAAAGGCCGAAACTCAGGTCCGACTACAAATGGCCCAACTGATTTATGGGTCGTCAACAGGCTGAAAGACACACCGAGCCAGAAATTAGCCCGATATTTAAATGGGTCGCTAAAAGGCCGAAAGATGTACATCCTGAAGATGGGCCCATCCACTGAATGGGTGGTTAACAGGCCAAAATCTCATCGGACCGATATTGAGCCCACATATATAGCGGGTTGTTAATGGGCTCGAACTGACGATGGGCTGCAATGGTGTCAAATCTTTAATGGGTCGTTGACGGGCTGAATTGGCACATCTCGTATGGGTCGTGGGCTTAAATGGACCTGACACAAGTAGGCCTTATATGGGCCGGCTTGCTATTTTTTATTGGACCGGCCTTTTTCACCGGAATGGGCCACTGTTGGGCCGTGCCACGTGTCGACCTATCATAGGCGCCTCCTGTCCAATGAGTGGATGTAATGCCCTGGATGTAATACTTTCCCTTTTGGGTATATAATATATCTCCGGCTTCATCTATTTCCATTCCGGGTTCCTTGTCTTTCGGGTTTTCGTCTTTTGTTGTGTGCGTGCGTGGCGTTCATTCATATCATGTAGACATGTGCATCGCATTGCATTTGTGTTGTCGGTTGCATCCGGTTCCACGCGTTCCTTCCCGTTGTCCGTTTCGTGTTCCGGAGCTCCCTCACGTGTCCGTGACGTCCCGTAGGCCTACTTTGGTGTTTGGGCGTGTTACGTTACCGGTGTTCCGCGAGGTTGTTGTGTGTGTTGTTGTTTTGTTGTGTGCAACCCGCCTCTCAAATCTCGTCGCGTTTGGACTCCGTTGGCTATCCCAACAGTTATTCGTGTGGGTCCAAAGTGCCTTCACTTCGTGTCCCAGAATCACCCCTACTTGCAGTCTACTACTCCCTCCTAGGCCTTCTAAACTACCCCCGCGATCGGATCCGTCGGATCGCGATCGGAGGGCTCCTAACACCCCCAAATCCCCTAACCCTAGCTACCTGCTATATATTAGACCCTAGTCTATTTTGGGCATCTAGCTTCTTCCTCTAGATCCCTCCCCCTCATTTTTTTCTCAGATCCACCAGCCACCCTAGGCCACTTGGCAAATCCCCTCCTGGAACCAGCAGCCGCCGTCGCTCCTGGGGTCGAGCGCCTCGACCAGATCGATCGGGGATCGAACCCCGATCCAACTCCCGCGCGCCGCCAGGGTCAACGCCCTCGAGCGAATTTCCCCTCCGCTTCGATCTGCTTCCCACTCGGCCCGTGGCTGGACCACATCGCCAGCGCCGGAAGTCCTCGGTCCGGTCCCGCTGGACCACATACCCGCCAGCCAGGCCGAGCCGCCGTCGGGCCGCCTCCACTTCCCCGTGCCTGGGCCGTCGCTCCGTCCCTCAGGCCCGCAGCCGACCGCCGCGGCTGCCCCTCCAGGCCGAAGCCCAGGGCGCCAGGCCACCTCCCGCCGCCTCCAGTCGGGCCGGCCCAGCCGCCGATCCGCCCGGTGCGTCGCCTCCAGGCTGGGCCGCGCCAGATCCGCCACCGCACCAGGCCCACTTCCCCGCCGCCTTCCTCCGCCGCTGGGCCGGATCCGCCGGCCCGTCGTTTTTTTTTTTTCAGATCAGATCTGAGGTTGTCTCCCCAATCCTCTAAGTCCTTGCTGTTATTTGTGTGCTGATGCTATATTCAAACTGCTATATCTTTTAGTGTGGTGCTCCGATTCGCGCAAATAGCATGTCCAGACGTTCGTGGTGAATAGCACTACGTTTCATCTTTTAGTGTCATGCATGTTAGAGATCATCTAGGTGCTTGTTTTGATTTTGCAAGAGTGCATCGTGATATAAACTGTTGTTATGTGATGTTTTTATGCCATCTTTGTCATGTGATATCTTTTAGCTCGTTTGTCCGAATGATGCAAATGGCATGTCCACGTGTTCGTCTTGACATGATCTACATGTTGTATGTGCTAGGTAGCATGTTAGATGTATTCTTGCCATGTTTATCATCGTTGCAAAGTGCCATGTGGCTGTGATGTTGTTTCACTTGTTATGAAATGCCATCTTGTTGAGCTCGTTGCTATCGTTGTGTTTATCTCAATGAAGCATGCTTGTATGTTTCGGAATCACCATCATGTGTACTTTGATGAGGTGCTTACCACTTGCCATGTTTAGTTTCGAGGTGACTTAAACATTCTCGTTTAGATGCTATGATGAAATTGTTGTTTTAGGACTTAGTGGATTTTCACTAAGTCTGAAATCTGTAACGTTCTGATGCCATGTTCGTGTGATGTTCTAGGACAAACCATGTTAGTTTTGGAGTGGATCTTGATTGTTCCTTGTAGTATATATTGTTGGCTTTGCATTCATGTTTTCACATGCCTATTTGACTGGCTGTAGCATGTTTATCTTTTGCTCCAAAGTTTCAATAAAATTCTGCTGCCAGAATTTTATTGTCAAGTTCAATATGTCCAAGTTCATTGCTAATGAACCGTGACTCCTTTGGGGGTGCACCTTTGGACTTAGTTGCTGTAGTATATGTCTAGTTTGTGTTCATGTCCTTTGCCATGATATTTGAATGCTGTAGCTCAATTATTTTGTGCTCCGAAGTTGCTATGTTGCTGTAATTTTCATCTTTCGTTCATTTCTTGTTTCGGGCATAACTTTTAGCCCGTAACTCCGATTTCAGCGAATCTTATATGAAACTTGATTGATTTTCTGTGTAGATTAATAATATGATATTTTTATCATGTTTTGAGGTGTTTTGCTTGAGTGCTATTTTCCGTGCTCCTTGTGCATCCTTAGTGCATCCATCATGCATCCATCATTTTCGAGTGCGCATTGCATCTTGTTGATTTGTGCTTGGTGTGATTGTTTTGTTTAGAGCCGGAAGCTGAGACCGAGTACGAGTACGAGCACGAGGTTACCAACGAGGTTGAGCACGAGGACCCTTCTTACGATCCGAACGACTTCACTTCAGGCAAGATGACCGAACCCCGATAACATTACTATCTTTGCCTATTGCTAGTAGTCTCGATCTTTAGTTTTGCCTCGATGCCCATGATCTTCTTGTCAGCCTCCTACTTGTAACCAATTGCCATGTTTAACCACCCTACCTATGCAAACCGTTGCTTGGCTAAGTACGCTTCGCTCAGCCCTTCTTATAGCATTGCTAGTTGCAGGTGAAGATCGAAGATGCTTGCTTCATGTTGAAGTTTGGTTGGGTTTTATCACACTATGTAAATGCTTAAAATGAAATCATCTATATATTGGCAAGGGTGCAAGGCTAAGCCTTTTACTTGGTGATTTGTTCCACTCATGCCGTTAGGAACCGTATAAACCGGTGTTATGTTCCTTGATTATGCGTTCCTAACACGGTTGGGGTGTATGGGACCCCCTCGATAAACCGCTAAGTGCTAAGTCTTTTCCAGCAAGTCCCAACATTGGTACTATTCGCCTAAACAACTAAAACTTTCCGAGGGAGTAATTAACCCGAGGCTTAATTAATTCAACCCCCCTGGGCCAGTGCTCGACTTGAGTGTTGGTCCAAACTAGAGCCACTTGCGGATACCACCCAGTTCGCTGGGATCTTCGGTATCTGTACGTACTGCTCATCCGGTCGTGGCCTGAGACGAGATACGCGCGGCTACTATCAGGGTGTCGGCACGCCGGGAGGATTTGCTGGATTAGCCTTACCTTAGTTCGGTATATCTTGAGCACGGGATTCCGAGGATACTCGGGTCTTCCCACTATGGAGTTGCGACTCCGCGGATCGTGGGCTTGTAATGGGTCAAGTTGGAACACCCCTGCGGGGTTATGAACTTTCGAAAGCCGTGCCCGCGGTTATGTGGCAGATGGGAGCTTGTTAATATCCGGTTGTAGATAACTTGACACAATGTTTCTAATACACTACCAGCGTGTGTTCCGTGACCGTCAATTTCCGAATAGGGATTCGGGAGTTGAACACGAAGGGGTTATGTTTGTTGAGCTTGTAGCTAGGATCACTTCGTGATCACTTCTCGTCCGAGGCTTTCTCTTCTCGCTCTCACTCACGTAAGCTAGATGCTAGTTGCTGCTGCAGACACTTATTCTTTTCTTCAGCCTTATCCTCTCCCAAGGCTTAAATAGTCTTGTTACCCGGGAACGGGATTGCTGAGTCCTCTGTGGCTCACAGTTACTTCACCACACCAAATGTAGGTCCAGCTGTGAGCTATCCAGGTGATGGCACCGAGCTGGATTGGGAGTACGACGAGGAGCGTAGTCAGTACTATGTTCGATATCCGGATGATCAGTAGTGGAGACTTCTACTAGGATTTGATCCGCCTGTGGTTTATTTATCTAAGTTTGGTATCTTGACTTTTGGATTTTGCCCTTAGAGGGTTGTGATATTCTTAATGTATGATGTTTGAGACTTGTATTGTATTTGTGTGACGTGGCGAGTGTAAGCCAACTATTTATGTTTACAATCCCCTCTTTTACATGAGATTTGCAAAGATTACCAAACTTGAGATCATTCTAGGATGGATTTATGCCTTTAAGTCGTGCCTCGACACGTAGGAGGTATAACTCCATCCTGGGCATTACAAGTTGGTATCAGAGCCTTCTCCGACCTAGGAGCCCCCACTGTTTGATCGAATCGTTGACGGTCGAGTCTAGGCACACACTGAAAACTTTTTGAGTCCTATATTATATCGGAGAGTAGGATTTCTTTGCTTCTCATCCCTTTTCTCTCTGGTGAGGACTCCTGAGGACTACTCTTGTCTCTCCTATCTTCAAAAATTGCACCAAATTTTTTTTAGGAATCCCGGGAGTATTCTGGGATTGTTTCGATGTTCTTGTGACGAGGATATTGTTCTCGATGCCTCCTGTTCCCGGGGAGTTGAGCTTCGGGGTATTGTCGTCACAAGCATATCGCGGCAGTACTAAATACTTAAGACGGCCGACATCGAAAATCTCTCCTATACGGCCAGTGGCAAGATAACCCCGACATCACCCAGTATTGGGGAGGTAGTTCGGGAGTATTGCCATAGCTTGTTATAGTGGATGCTTTTCGAAGGTCCGAGGTACACAGTTTTCGAGAAAGACTGGTTATGTGTTGAAGGATGGATACACCTGGATGTAGGTTAGAGTTGATTGCGCGGTGCTTCCCGTGTATCCCCAACACCTGATTGCATAACTGGAACCTTTCGGAAATTTATAGGTGGGTTTATCCAGTAGATCGTAGGCATTCTTCCAACGAATGCAGGTTAGTGAGTTCGGGGTTCTACATTGAGTGAAGGGGTTATATGACCGATGTTACTATCAGGAGTTGCATCTTAAAGGGTCCTTGGCTATGCTGATCCGGGGATTGCAAAACCTTTTCGTAACGCGTTCATATGCTTTCAGCACAAAGATGTTAGAACGAAACTCCTCTCTTGTGTTTGCTCCCTTCCGTACCTTGTTGTTTTTTTTCTTATTTTCCTTTTGTCCCCTATGTGGCTTCTCGTGAAGATTGATGTTATCATTTAACTGAGAATTTCATTCGTTCCTATTGTTCGAATGATTTCATTCGTTCTATTGTTCGAATGATTATTGTGAAGACTTGTTGCAATCCATTCCATTGATTCAGCTTATACCTTTTGTCAATCAATTGCTGATTCGTGGTCATCTCTTTCAGGATGGCTCCGAAAATGGTTCCCAACGCTAACCCAGAGGCGGAAGAGGTTCCAGAACGTCCTCCTTCCCCTCCTCCTCCGCCTGAGGCTTGGAGAGCGATTATGCAAACTACAGCTCAGAACACCCAGTTGTTGATGCAGATGATGCAACAGATGCAAGCTAATCAAGCTAATCAGGGTGTTCCAGGGAATCAAGGCAACTTCTTCAATCAGCAGCACCATGCTACCCTCAACCAGTTCTTGGCCAACAATCCTAAAGCTTTCAGTTACTGTGTCGATCCTCTTGATGCTGAAGATTGGTTAACCGACATAAAGAAGCATTTTGAGTGCAGTAACGTGAAGGAAGATGATTATGTGAAGTTTGCAGCCTTCCAACTGAAAGATCAAGCAGCTGACTGGTGGCAGCAGTACAAAGACTCCAGGCCAGGCCAAGTGATCTCTTGGGAGAATTTCTGCAAGGATTTTCGCTCGCACCACATTCCTACAAGTGTCATCGAGGGTATGCGTGAGCAATTCCGCAACCTGAAGCAGGGCTCCATGACAGTCTATCAGTATAATGTCAAGTTCCAAAACCTCGCCCGCTATGCTAAGCAAGACATTCCTGATGCCAAGAGTAAAATCTACCAGTTCCGTGGAGGTCTCAAAGATGAAATTCAGCTTGCTCTCACTTTGTTTGAGCCCGATGAATTCGACAAGTTCTATAACATGGCCTTGAAACAAGAAGCAGCTCAGCTTAAGATGGAGGCATCTAAGAAGAGAATTCGAGATGCCGTTCACTCTTCCTCATCGTCTCACATGGTCTCGAAGCATCAAAAATTCTGGCTTCCTCCTCCTCCAGTGATTCGAGCTCCTTACAACAACTCCAACAACTCCAACAACAAGAACTCTGGTGGACGTGGTTTCTCCCACCCACCCAACCCGAGCAACCAGTCGAAGAAGCAGTTTCAGTCTCAAGGCTCCAAGTCAAGTGGTTCTCATTTCCATCCTCTCCCTGAAGTGGTGTGCAACAAGTGTGGCCAGAAGGGTCATTATGCCAACAGATGTCCGAATCCGAAGCGTCTTCCTCCTCCTCCGCCTGTGAGTTCAGCTATTGTCAAGCATGATCCAAAGTCTGCAAGGGTCAATCTGATGAGTGCAGCTGAAGCGGAGAACTCTTCTGATGTCATTTTGGGTAACCTTCCAGTGAACTCTATCCCTGCTAAAGTTTTGTTCGATTCAGGTGCTTCACATTCTTTCATGTCAAGACCTTTTGCTTTGTCACATGATATGCCATTGCAAGCTTTGCCGAGTCCGATGTCTGTGCTTTCTCCAGGTTTGCTCATGAACTCCAACAACTTTGTTCCGAATGTTTCTATCCGCATGGGTGATTATCGATTTCTGGCTAATCCGGTGGTTCTTGGTAATTCTGATATTGACCTCATCCTCGGGATGGATTGGCTTTCTCAACACGATGCTCACATTGATTGTGCTCAAAAGGAAGTCAAGTTGACTCATTCTGATGAAGATGTGATTATCTTCGCCTCCAGGGATAACACCATCCGGCTTTTCTCTCTCAATGATAAGGGCGAGATTAATGCCATATCTCAAATTCCGATGGTTAACGAATATCAAGACGTCTTTCCTGAAGAACTTCCAGGCATGCCTCCACACCGTCAGGTGGAATTCGTTATTAAACTCGAGCCGGGTACTGAGCCAGCATGCCGGCGTCCGTACAAGCTCTCTCCGGATGAATTGAAGGAATTGAAGAAGCAGCTTGATAAGCAGGAGAATATGGGTCTCATCAGGCCTATTACGTCTCCTTGGGGCTGTGGTGTCTTATTTGTCAAGAAGAAAGATGGCACGGAGCGTCTCTGTGTTGATTACCTATGACGCCCCCAATTTGTCCGTACACTAATCATGCACGCAAATGTGTACGGCCAACATCAGGGACTCACTAGTAGATATCACAACACAACTCTAAAAGTAAAATAAGTCATACAAGCTCCATATTACAAGCCAGGGGCCTCGAGGGCTCGAATACAAGTGCTCGATCATAGACGAGTCAGCGGAAGCAACAAATATCTGAGTACAGACATAAAGTTAAACAAGGTGCCATAAGATGGCTAGCACAAACGGGGATACAGATCGAAAGAGGAGCAGGCCTCCTGCCTGGGATCCTCCTAAACTACTCCTGGTCGTCGTCGGCAGACTGCACGTAGTAGTAGGCGCCTCCGGTGTCGTAGGAGTCGTCGTAGGTGGCGTCTGGCTCCTGGGCTCCACCATCTGGTTGCATCATCCGAGAAGAAGGTACAGAAGGGGGAAAAGGGGGGAGCAAAGCAACCGTGAGTACTCATCCAAAGTACTCGCAAGCAAGGATCTATACTACATATGCAATGGTAACAATGATATGGGTAATATCGGTGGACTGAACTGCAGCAAGCGGGAATAAGAGGGGGATAGCTAATCCAAACGAAGACTACGCTTCAGGCAGCCTCCATCTTGCAGCAGTAGAAGAGAATAGATGGTAAGTTCACCAAGTAACAATGAATAGCATAATCCTACTCGGCGATTCTCCCGCACATCACCCTGTGAGAGAGCAACCACCGAGTTATATCTGGAACTCATCTGGGTGTGTTTTATCAAGTGTTCGGTTCTAGTTATCATGAGGTCGGAATACAACTCCGGGTCGTCCTTTTACCGAGGGACACGGCTATTCGAATAGATTAACTTTCCTGCAGGGGTGCACCACATAACCCAGCACGCTTGATCCCATTTGGCCGGACACACTTTCCAGGGTCATGCCCGGCCTCGGAAGATCAACACGTCGCAGCCCTACCTAAGCACAACAGAGAGGTCAGCACGCCGGTCTAAACCCTAAGCGCACGGGGGTCTGGGCCCATCGCCCAATGCACACCTGCACGCTGCGAGGGCGGCCGGTAAGCAGACCTAGCCTCTCCTAATACCAGAGTAGGCTTTCCAGTCCAATCCGGCGCGCGCCGCTAAGTCGCTGACGTCAAGAAGGCTTCGGCCGATACCACGACGTCGAGTACCCATAACTATTCCCATGTAGCTGGTTAGTGCGTATAGACCAAATGGCCAGACTCAGATCAAATATCCAAACTCGTTAAGCGTGTTATTATGAAATAACCGCGGACAACGACCAGGGCCAGGCCACCTGTCTCCTAGGTGTCTCAACCTGCCCTGTCGCTCCGCCACAAAGATCCACACAGAGGGCCGTCGGGAAAGTATGTCCTTTCAGCCCCCAATCCGTGAATCAACCGCGGGTACTCAACGAGCCGACCCGACTTTAGTCACATCAAGTATCATGTATATGTGTATGTATAATATACCCGTGATCACCCCCAAGTGATCACGGCCCGGTAGAATAGCAGGGCAGACGGACAAGGGTGTAGGGCCACTGATGGAATACTAGCATCCTATACTAAGCATTTAGGATTGCAGGTAAAGTATCAACAGTGATAGCAACAAAGACAGGCTATGCAGCAGAATAGGATTATCGAAAGCAGTAACATGCTACACTACTCTAATGCAAGCAGTAGAGAGAAGAGTAGGCGATATCTGGTTATCAAAGGGGGGGGCTTGCCTGGAAGCTCGGCAGCCAAAGTGGGGTCGTCAACACCGTAGTCGATCGGGGCAGCAGCAGCGTCGATCTCGTAGTCTACCGGAGAGAAGAGGGGGAAGAAACAGTGAATACAATGCAAACAGATGCATGACGATGCATGACATGACATGTAACGGTGCTAAGTGTGCCCTAACGCAGTATCGGGTGATACTGACGAAGGAGGGAAACATCCGGGAAAGTGTTCCCGGTGTTTCGCGTTTTCGGGCGGATGAATCGGAGGGGGAAAGTTGCGGGTTCGGTAGGCTAGGGATGTGTGGTGGACGAACGGTGTGCGTATTCGGATGCGTCTCGAAATTCTGAGCAACTTTCATATATAAATTATTTTCATCCGAGTTACGGTTTAAAAGATATGATTTTCTAAAGGTTTTATTAATTTCTAGAATTTAATATTAATTAAATTAATTCGAAAAATGATTTATGACATCAGCATGACATCATGCTGACGTCATCGTGGTTGACTGGTCAAACTGACCAGTGGGTCCCACTTGTCATTGGCAGTAAACTAACCAACAGTTTAGTTAGATTAATTAGGTTTTAGTTAATTACAGATTAGGTTAATTAATGATTAGATTAATCTAAAGGTGATTAATTAACTTAATTAATTTGTTAATTGATTAATTAATTAATATATTTATTTATTTATTTATTTTTATTATTATTATTATTTATTTTTATTTTAAAACCCTTTTTTTATCTGGGGGGCGGGGCCCTCCTGGCAGTGGCCCAGGGACCATAGCGGGTCTTGGGTACGGGTGTATCGGGGAGGAACCCGTGGGCACGGGCGCTGCCCGCACAGCGACGAAGGTCGGAGCCTGTGCGGGCGTCGGCGGCCAGGGGCGTGCGGTCGCCGGCGGTGAGGGGCGCGACGGCCACCGGCCGGAGGCGGGGGTGGCCGCGGGCTGGAAGGGCGAGGCGGGGCGGCGGCCGTTGAGGGGGCGAGGCGGGGCGGCGACCGTTGAGAGGGCGCGGTGGGGTGAGGGCCGGTCGGCGAAGTCGGGGAAGGCGCGCGGGCGCGGCCACCGGGGCGCGGCGGGGCGGCGCATCGGAGGAAGGAGCAGGGGGGAGGGCGGCCAGAGCGGCGGTGGCCCGAGCTGGCCAGGGCGAGGGGACACGGGACTGCGGCGAGGGGCCAGAGCAGGGCGGGCGCTACGGGGCCGCGGCGAGCGACGCCGGCGGCGAGACCTCGTCGCAGGCAGGCGCGGAGTGCTGTGAGGGGCGAGGCCACGCGCGGGCCGGCAAGTGATGGCCGCGGTGAGCACGCAACGGGCGTGGCCGGGTCGGGCGGTGCTCGCGACGGCCGCGGCGACGTGTGGGACAGAGAGGGGAGGGGAGCTCACGTCCGTTGTAGGGAAAGGGCAGTGGGGGGACGAGGCGGCGGTCGTGGACGACGGCGACGGAGCGGGAGCAGTCCGGCGGCGGCGATCCGGCGTCGAGCGTCGAGCGGCGTCGGGGGCCGATGGGGTTCTCCCCTCCGATCCAGTCGAGGGAGAGAAGGGGGGAAGGTGTCGGTGGAGAAAATATCCCACCGAGGGGTGGGGTTATAGGTTGTTTAGATGGTAGTGGGTCGAGGCCCAGTAGGTTAGGTTAGGTTAGTTTTTATTTTATTTTGTTGTTTGCTTTTCCTTTTCTTTTATTTAATTATTCCTTTTCTGTTTTACTTTATTTAAAATACTTAGGCAATTTTAGAAATTGTAATAACTAGTCCATAATTGATCTTGCAATATTTAGCACCGCCCGAACATTTTTAATTATCATTTTGAAAACTTATTCTGTTTATTTCTTTTTCGGGTTCTTATTTCGAACAGGGTTTTCGATTAGCGTGATGCTATCAACAGTAACACGATGACGTGGCATCATTAGCAGGGAATTACTGTAGCGTGATTACCCGGGCGTTACAAATCTCCTCCACTACAAGAAATCTCGTCCCGAGATTTAGGAGGTAGAAGGAAACAGTGCGGGGTATCCTTCACGAAGACGATCCTCGCGTTCCCAAGTGGCTTCGTCTTCCGAGTGATGCGACCACTGGACTTTGAGGAACTTGATCACCTTCTGACGTGTGCGACGTTCAGCTTGGTCGAGAATGCGGACCGGATGCTCTTTATAGGAGAGGTCATGTTGCAACTCGAGCACTTCGTGATCCACTGCGCGGACTGGGTCCTTGAAGCAGCGGCGGAGTTGAGACACGTGGAACACATCGTGAACCTGAGAAAGGTTCGGTGGCAGCTCCAGTTGATATGCCACCTTTCCACGCCTTTCCAGAATAGTGAAAGGACCAATATAGCGAGGAGCTAACTTGCCCTTGATCCCGAAGCGGTGAGCACCCTTCATTGGTGTAACTCGAAGATAAGCCTTTTCGCCAGGTTGATAGATCATGTCTTGATGATGACGATCATACTGACTCTTCTGACGTGACTGAGCAGTCTTCAGATTCTCGCGAATGACGCGGACTTGCTCTTCAGCGTGTTGAATAATATCCGGACCGAAGAGTGAACGTTCCCCAGTTTCTGACCAATTCAGAGGGGTTCGGCACTTTCGTCCATATAACACTTCGAAGGGAGCCATCTTCAGACTAGCTTGATAGCTATTATTATAAGAGAACTCAGCATACGGGAGAGATTCCTCCCATTTCTTGCCGAAGGAAATAACACAAGCTCGAAGCATGTCTTCGAGAACTTGGTTGACGCGTTCAACTTGCCCTTGCGACTGAGGATGAAAGGCAGTACTGAATGACAGATGTGTTCCCATAGCTTCTTGGAAACTTGCCCAGAATCTTGAAGTGAATAAACTGCCATGGTCTGAACTGATAACCAGTGGAATACCGTGAAGTGAAACAATTCTGGACATGTAGAGAGTTGCCAGCTGACTAGCAGTAATTGTTTCTTTGACTGCCAGAAAATGTGCAACTTTAGAAAGCCGGTCAATGACGACAAGAATTGCATCATTACCTCTCTGCGATTTGGGAAATCCAGTGACGAAGTCCATTTCAACATGGTCCCATTTCCATTTGGGAATAGAGATAGGTTGCAAGGTTCCAGCAGGCCTTTGATGTTCTGCTTTGATACGACGGCAAACGTCACACTCAGCAACATAACGAGCAATGTCTTGCTTCATATTAGACCACTAGAATCTCTGACGAATGTCCTGGTACATCTTGGTACTACCGGGATGAATAGTCAAAGGTGTATCATGAGCCTCTTTCATAACCCTAGGAGTCATATCCAGGTTTTTCTTCGAACATGGTACCACTAAGCGGCCTTTGAAGTATAAGGCGCCATCATCGGCAATAGTGAAAAATGAGGGCTTTCCCCTTTTGAGATAGAGTTTAATCTTCTCGACTTCAGAGTCATAACCTTGAATAGTCTTGATACCGTCCACAAGATCTGGTTCGACAACCAGGGTATTTAGAGAACCCTGAGGAACAACACGAAGATTCATCTGGCGGGACTCTAGGGGAGGGGGAGCGAGTGCCCCAGGAGGAACAATATGGAGGTTCAGCTTTCTGAATTCTTCAACGAGCGAGGACTGAACCTTGTGAACCTGGAGGTGGTTGCAATATGACTTGCGGCACAAGGCATCAGCCATCACATTAGCCTTGCCCGGGGTATAGGAAATACCCAAGTCAAAATCTGCTACGGTCTCCATCCATCTCTGCTGACGGAGGTTCAGGTCTGGTTGAGTAAACAAGTACTTCAGACTTTGGTGGTCGGTGAATATCTCGCAACGATTACCGAGAAGGTAATGTCGCCACTGTTTTAGCGCATAAATGACAGCAGCAAGCTCAAGGTCGTGAACTAGGTAGTTCTCTTCATGAGGACGCAATTGACGAGAGGCATAAGCAATTACCCTGCGCTCTTGCATTAGGACACAGCCTAATCCTTGACGAGAAGCGTCGCAGTAAATGACGAAGTCCTTCTTAGTATCAGGTGGAGCAAGCACTGGAGCAGAAGTCAGCTTGTCCTTAAGTGCCTGGAAACTTTCCTGGCATTTGTCTGTTCACTCGACGCCCTTGTGAAGTAGACCAGTCAGAGGCTTGGCGATCTTGGAGAAGTTCTCGACGAATCGACAGCAATAGCTGGCGAGACCGAGAAAACTTCTGACTTGCTTGACATTCTTCGGAGGGGTCCAATCAAGAATGGCCTGAACTCGTTCAGGGTTGACGGCAATACCATCCTTGGAGATGACATGACCAAGGTAGGTTACTTCAGGAAGCCAGAACTCGCACTTGGAAAACTTAGCATAAAGTTGATGCTCTCGAAGCTTTTCTAGTACAAGGCGAAGATGTTCAGCATGTTCTTCCTTATTCTTGGAAAATACAAGGATATCATCCAGATAAACCACGACGAATTTGTCGAGGTATTCCATGAATATGTAATTCATCAGGCGAGAGAATGTAGCTGGAGCATTGGTCAAGCCGAATGACATGACGGTGTACTCGAACGAACCGTATCGAGTTACAAAGGTGGTCTTTGGAATATCCTCTTCACGAACACGGATCTGGTGGTAACCCAACCTCAAGTCGAGTTTAGAGAACACTGATGAACCAGCCAGTTGATCATACAGATCATTGATCCGAGGAAGCGGATATTTGTTCTGAATAGTTGCTTGGTTGATAGGACGGTAATCTTGGACCAATCGGTTT
This sequence comes from Secale cereale, assembly GCA_902687465.1. Taxonomy (NCBI): domain Eukaryota; kingdom Viridiplantae; phylum Streptophyta; class Magnoliopsida; order Poales; family Poaceae; genus Secale; species Secale cereale. Next base: position 74,314,738 of record LR738710.1, read on the forward strand.
GTCCCATCCTTCTTCCTGACAAAGAGGGAAGGTGCTCCCCAAGGAGAACAACTCGGGCGAATGAAACCACTAGCAAGAGATTTGTCGATTTCCTCCTTAAGCTCAATGAATTCATGAGGCGGCATCTTGTAGGGTCGTTTGGCTATAGGAGTGGTGCCCGGTTTCAAGTCGATGATAAACTCGACAGCTCTAGCAGGGGGAATCCCTGGAAGTTCCTCAGGAAAGACGTCCTAGAACTCGCGTACGATGGGAATGTTTTCGATGCCCTCGAGTGGTGAAGCGTTCAATGCATTCAATGCATAAAGACGTGCTTCAGCATTTTGAACCAGACAAGCTTGATAGCTTACTATCTCATTAGAAGGGTGTAATAGGTGGACGGTTTTTGTGCCGCAAGCGATAGAAGCGGTATGCGCTTTCAGCCAATCCATTCCCAGGATGAGGTCGATGTTACAAGACCCCAATACAATGGGAGAGGCATAGAAGTCCAGTCCATCGATTTCAACGATGACGTCGTGGCAAACCATGGAGGTTCGGCATTGGCCGGCAGGGGTGTGTACTAATACCGAAGTTTTCATGTCCTCACTTCTAATGCCATGCTTGTATGCAAAATCTTCTGATATGAATGAATGCGATGCTCCTGAATCAAATAAAACGGATGCAGGTACTGAATTTACGAGGAGTGTACCCATCACGGTAGCAGGTTGGTCTTGAGCTTCATTGAGATCAACGTGGTTGGCATGAACACGGCCATAAGACCTGGCGTTGCTGTTGCGGGACTGATTGTCTCCACGGCTAGTTGCCGGAAGGGCCAGTTGATTCTTGTTCTGAGTGCAATCCTTAGCGCGGTGACCTGGGTGGCCACACCTGAAGCACAGACCATCATTGGGAGCAAAAGCAGGAGCTGGGAGTGGTGCAGCTGGAAGTCTTGGCTGCCTAGGTGCTGGAGGCAGACGAGGTGCAGCATAGGACTGCCTTGGAGCAGGTGCAGCTGGACGGTACACATTGTTGGGAATCCAGACCCTACGCTTCTGTGAGGGAGGGCCCGAGGATGAGCTTGGTTCACGGTTGCGCCTGATAGTGCTGTGGTGTTCCTGCAGACCAGTTTCAACCTGGATGGCTTTGTTCACCAAGGTGGCGAAATCTCCAAAGTCATGCACAAGCAGTGCGAGCTTGATGTCGGCCTGAAGTCCGTCACGGAACTTTTCCTGTCTACGAGCATCAGTGGCAATGTCTTCTTCAGCATAGCGGGATAAGTCCAGAAACTCCCGCTGATAAGCATCCACGGTCTTGTTGCCCTGGGTGAGGTTGCGGAACTCACGCTTCTTCCTATCCATGATTCCCTGAGGAATGAAGCGGGCACGGAAGGCAGCTTGGAATTCCGGCCAAGTGATGATTGTTCCAGCAGGTAGTGTACGCCTGTGGCTGTCCCACTATTGAGCAGCGGGACCCTTCAGATAGTATGCCGCAAAGGTGACATAGTTGGCAGCGGCAACTCCAGCAGACTCCAGTTCAAAAGCAATGTCACGGAGCCAGTCATCAGCATCAAGAGGCTGAGTTGAGCTGCGGTAAATGGATGGGTTGAGGCGAGCAAAGTCATTCAGTGTCACTACGCCTTGCTGCTGACCCATGTTGGGATGAGGGAACTGAGCCATGACAGTCTCCATGAACTGGCGATTCATCTCCAACTGTTGGATCATACCGGCCATGTATTCGGGCGGAGGTGGGGCATTGCCACCACGGCCAGCTGGTCTAACCATCCTGCTAATATATAACAGGGGTAGTTCAGCATTGAGAAATTTGCAAACACAGGAATCATTCATGAATGAAACATGCATAATGAAAGGAGCCTATAAAAATACCACATAGTAGTCGGCATATATTACAAAAGGGGTGCATGCATAGAGTTCAGTACACAGAGTTCAGTACATAACTAAGGACATCATAGGCGGCTCGCAGGCTCGCGGCGAATGCATCTAGTACTAGTAAGCAAGACTACATCAGTCCCAGGCGGTACTGTGGAGGTAAAGGTAGCCTGACAGCTGGCAGTGCTGCAACGAGAAGTCCTCCACGCCATCAACCTGAGGGCCGTGGATACTCCGGTGCAGGACCCGACGTCCACGTGGCAACAGAGGACCAGGTGCAGGAGTGTCGCCTCCCACATCTGGCCAACCGACACCAGGAGGCATCACGGTCCTAGCTGGGTAGAGCACAGTAGGAGGCAGCTGTCCAGATAGGACAAAGGGGTGCAACAGCGTCAAGGCGCGGCACAGGTGCTGACGGGTGGTGTACAACTCGTGGTGAAGAGCTCGGTTAGCTCGATCCAGCCCATCAGCATGCAGAACAAGGTTCCGATGATGGAAGGGCTCACGGGTGAGGGTGGAGTAGGCAGCAGTGTATTATCCCTCCGCTCCATCGTCGGGGGCGATAGCAACGTGCCTGAAAGGGGAAGTGTCCAACGCCCGATACTCTCCACGAAGGCGTGTCAGAGCAGCGTAAGCAGCATCGTGAACTGCCATATCGACGGTCACTCCAACACCATGAGCGGTGTGCAGTACAGTAGAGGAGTAATCTGCTCGCGAGTAGAGGCGGACGATGGCATGATACTGCTCCTGGTTAAAGTCCTGGTACTGCTCGTACATGGTATACTCAGGGTGCCAGCGATAACCTAGATAGGTCATCATCTCAACTAGCACGGCAGGTGATCCCGAGGCACCAAAGGCCTGCGTGTGGCGCACGACCTGCCTCGTGGGTTCCATCTGAAAACAAAGATGTTTCAAAGGAGTCAAATGACAATGTGGGGATTATGCAAAATTCTAGTCTAAGCAATAACTATGGCTAATCCAACTTTGGGGTGAGGGGTCTCGGGGATCCTAATGTTAGAGTTAGTAAAATCGTTTTACCCGAAATAGGAGAGTGTTCAGAATCCCGGAGTATAGATCGAGGAGTAAAAGAAGTTAGTACCACCCAAATGGCGACGTGGGCCCGTAAGCCACACAGCCATGTTAGTAAAAGTTTTGCAATGTCTAGACTCGACTTCGGCCAAGGAGTGTGGAAGGGGGATTCCTACAGGCAGTCGGCTCTGATACCAACTTGTGACGCCCCCGATTTGTCCGTACACTAATCATGCACGCAAATGTGTACGGCCAACATCAGGGACTCACTGGTAGATATCACAACACAACTCTAAAAGTAAAATAAGTCATACAAGCTCCATATTACAAGCCAGGGGCCTCGAGGGCTCGAATACAAGTGCTCGATCATAGACGAGTCAGCGGAAGCAACAAATATCTGAGTACAGACATAAAGTTAAACAAGGTGCCATAAGATGGCTAGCACAAACGGGGATACAGATCGAAAGAGGAGCAGGCCTCCTGCCTGGGATCCTCCTAAACTACTCCTGGTCGTCGTCGGCAGACTGCACGTAGTAGTAGGCGCCTCCGGTGTCGTAGGAGTCGTCGTAGGTGGCGTCTAGCTCCTGGGCTCCACCATCTGGTTGCATCATCCGAGAAGAAGGTACAGAAGGGGGAAAAGGGGGGAGCAAAGCAACCGTGAGTACTCATCCAAAGTACTCGCAAGCAAGGATCTATACTACATATGCAATGGTAACAATGATATGGGTAATATCGGTGGACTGAACTGCAGCAAGCGGGAATAAGAGGGGGATAGCTAATCCAAACGAAGACTACGCTTCAGGCAGCCTCCATCTTGCAGCAGTAGAAGAGAATAGATGGTAAGTTCACCAAGTAACAACGAATAGCATAATCCTACTCGGAGATTCTCCCGCACATCACCCTGTGAGAGAGCAACCACCGAGTTATATCTGGAACTCATCTGGGTGTGTTTTATCAAGTGTCCGGTTCTAGTTATCATGAGGTCGAAATACAACTCCGGGTCGTCCTTTTACCGAGGGACACGGCTATTCGAATAGATTAACTTCCCTGCAGGGGTGCACCACATAACCCAGCACGCTTGATCCCATTTGGCCGGACACACTTTCCAGGGTCATGCCCGGCCTCGGAATATCAACACGTCGCAGCCCTACCTAAGCACAACAGAGAGGTCAGCACGCCGGTCTAAACCCTAAGCGCACGGGGGTCTGGGCCCATCGCCCAATGCACACCTGCACGTTGCGAGGGCGGCCGGTAAGCAGACCTAGCCTCTCCTAATACCAGAGTAGGCTTTCCTGTCCAATCCAGCGCGCGCCGCTAAGTCGCTGACGTCAAGAAGGCTTCGGCTGATACCACGGCGTCGAGTACCCATAACTATTCCCATGTAGCTGGTTAGTGCGTATAGACCAAATGGCCAGACTCAGATCAAATATCCAAACTCGTTAAGCGTGTTATTATGAAATAACCGCGGACAACGACCAGGGCCAGGCCACCTGTCTCCTAGGTGTCTCAACCTGCCCTGTCGCTCCGCCACAAAGATCCACACAGAGGGCCGTCGGGAAAGTATGTCCTTTCAGCCCCCAATCCGTGAATCAACCGCGGGTACTCAACGAGCCGACCCGACTTTAGTCACATCAAGTATCATGTATATGTGTATGTATAATATACCCGTGATCACCCCCAAGTGATCACGGCCCGGTAGAATAGCAGGGCAGACGGACAAGGGTGTAGGGCCACTGATGGAATACTAGCATCCTATACTAAGCATTTAGGATTGCAGGTAAAGTATCAACAGTGATAGCAACAAAGACAGGCTATGCAGCAGAATAGGATTATCGAAAGCAGTAACATGCTACACTACTCTAATGCAAGCAGTAGAGAGAAGAGTAGGCGATATCTGGTGATCAAAGGGGGGGGGCTTGCCTGGAAGCTCGGCAGCCAAAGTGGGGTCGTCAACACCGTAGTCGATCGGGGCAGCAGCAGCGTCGGTCTTGTAGTCTACCGGAGAGAAGAGGGGGAAGAAACAGTGAATACAATGCAAACAGATGCATGACGATGCATGACATGACATGTAACGGTGCTAAGTGTGCCCTAACGCAGTATCGGGTGATACTGACGAAGGGGGGAAACATCCGGGAAAGTGTTCCCGGTGTTTCGCGTTTTTGGGCGGATGAAACGGAGGGGGAAAGTTGCGGGTTCGGTAGGCTAGGGATGTGTGGTGGACGAACGGTGTGCGTATTCGGATGCGTCTCGAAATTCTGAGCAACTTTCATATATAAATTATTTTCATCCGAGTTACGGTTTAAAAGATATGATTTTCTAAGGTTTTATTAATTTCTGGAATTTAATATTAATTAAATTAATTCGAAAAATGATTTATGACATCAGCATGACATCATGCTGACGTCATCATGGTTGACTGGTCAAACTGACCAGTGGGTCCCACTTGTCATTGGCAGTAAACTAACCAACAGTTTAGTTAGATTAATTAGGTTTTAGTTAATTACAGATTAGGTTAATTAATGATTAGATTAATCTAAAGGTAATTAATTAACTTAATTAATTTGTTAATTAATTAATTAATATATTTATTTATTTATTTTTATTATTATTTATTTATTTATTTTTATTTTAAAACACTTTTTTTTATCTGGGGGGCGGGGCCCTCCTGGCAGTGGCCCAGGGACCATAGCGGGTCTTGGGTACGGGTGTATCGGGGAGGAACCCGTGGGCACGGGCGCTGCCCGCACAGCGACGAAGGCCGGAGCCCGTGCGGGCGTCGGCGGCCAGGGGCGTGCGGTCGCCGGCGGCGAGGGGCGCGACGGCCACCGGCCGGAGGCGGGGGTGGCCGCGGGCTGGAAGGGCGAGGCGGGGTGGCGGCCGTTGAGGGGGCGAGGCGGGGCGGCGACCGTTGAGAGGGTGCGGTGGGGTGAGGGCCGGCCGGCGAAGGCGCGCGGGCGCGGCCACCGGGGCGCGGCGGGGCGGCGCATCGGAGGACGGAGCAGGGGGAAGGGCGGCCAGAGCGGCGGTGGCCCTAGCTGGCGAGGGCGAGGGGAGACGGGACCGCAGCGAGGGGCCAGAGCAGGGCGGGCGCTACGGGGCCGCGGCGAGCGACGCCGGCGGCGAGACCTCGTCGCAGGCAAGCGCGGAGTGCTGTGAGGGGCGAGGCCACGCGCGGGCCGGCAAGTGATGGCCGCGGCGAGCACGCAACGGGCGTGGCCGGGTCGCGCGGTGCTCGCGACGGCCGCGGCGACGTGTGGGACAGAGAGGGGAGGGGGGCTCACGTTCGTTGTAGGGAAAGTGCAGTGGGGGGACGAGGCGGCGGTCGTGGACGACGGCGACGGAGCGGGAGCAGTCCGGCGGCGGCGATCCGGCGTCGAGCGTCGAGCGGCGTCGGGGGCCGATGGGGTTCTCCCCTCCGATCCAGTCGAGGGAGAGAGGGGGGGGGAAGGTGTCGGTGGAGAAAATATCCCACCGAGGGGTGGGGTTATAGGTTGTTTAGATGGTAGTGGGCCGAGGCCCAGTAGGTTAGGTTAGGTTAGTTTTTATTTTATTTTGTTGTTTGCTTTTCCTTTTCTTTTATTTAATTATTCCTTTTCTGTTTTACTTTATTTAAAATACTTAGGCAATTTTAGAAATTGTAATAACTAGTCCATAATTGATCTTGCAATATTTAGCACCGCCCGAACATTTTTAATTATCATTTTGAAAACTTATTCTGTTTATTTCTTTTTCGGGTTCTTATTTCGAACGGGGTTTTCGATTAGCGTGATGCTATCAACAGTAACACGATGACGTGGCATCATTAGCAGGGAATTACTGTAGCGTGATTACCCGGGCGTTACATTACCGGCCATTGAACAAGAAGACGATTAAGAACAAGTATCCGCTCCCCAACATCAACGAACTCTTCGAGCAGCTCAAAGGAGCTAAAGTGTTCTCTAAGCTTGACCTCCGAATGGGCTATCATCAAATTCGCATTCGCGAGGAGGACATTCCCAAGACGGCCTTCAGAACGAGCTACGGTTCATACGAGTATACCGTCATGTCTTTTGGTCTCGCCAATGCTCCTCCTACCTTTTCAAGGATGATGCATTACATCTTCAACCCCTATACTGGCGAGTTTGTGCTTGTGTATCTGGATGATATTCTGGTGTTTTCCAAGAATGAAGAAGATCACGAAAAGCACTTACGTCTGGTTCTTGATCGACTCCGAGAGCATAAATTCTATGCCAAGTTCTCCAAGTGCGAGTTTTGGCTCGATAAGGTTTTGTACCTGGGCCACATCATCTCAGCTGACGGTATTGCGGTTAATCCCGAGAAAGTTGAAGCAATTGTCAACTGGGAAGCTCCTCAGAACGTCAAGCAGCTCCGCAGTTTTCTGGGTCTTGCCAGCTATTGCAGAAGGTTCGTTGAGAACTTCTCCAAGATTGCCAAGCCTCTTTCCAACTTGCTTCAGAAGAATGTCAAAATACTTTTGGTCTCCAGAGTGTGAAGTGGCATTCAAAACTCTCAAAGAAAGGCTTGTCTCTGCTCCAGTTCTGACTCCTCCAGATGAATCCAAGCCCTATGAAGTATTCTGTGATGCTTCTCTTCAAGGTCTTGGTGGTGTGCTTATGCAAGATAAGAGAATTGTGGCATATACTTCTCGTCAGCTAAAGCCAAGTGAGAAGAACTATCCCACACATGATCTCGAGCTAGCAGCTGTGGTACATGCTTTGATTACGTGGAGACATCTGTTGTTGGGCAGAAAGGTCGACATCTTCACTAATCACAAGAGCTTGAAGTACATCTTCACACAGCCGCATCTGAACCTCCGCCAGACTCGTTGGGTTGAAATGATCCAAGAGTATAATCCCAGCATTGAATACACTCCTGGCAAGGCGAATGTGATTGCACATGCTTTGAGCAGAAAGGCATATTGCAACAGCCTTCTTATCAAGCCGTGCCAGCCTGAGCTTTGTGAAGCATTCAGGAAGCTCAACCTTCAAGTTGTTCCGCAGGGTTTTCTTGCAAATCTTCAAATTGCTCCTACCTTGGAAGATCAAGTCCGTGAGGCCCAACTCAGCGATACCATGGTGAAGAAGGTGAAACATGGTATTGCAAAGGGCATTCCGAAATACAAGTGCTTCCGTGTTGATGAGAGAGATACCTTGTTCTTCGAGGACAGACTCGTTGTTCCCAAAGGTGATCTCAGGAAGCTCATAATGGAAGAAGCTCATGATTCTCTCCTTTCCATTCATCCTGGCAGTTCCAAGATGTATCAAGACCTCAAGCAGTCTTACTGGTGGACACGCATGAAAAGGGAAATTGCCCAATTCGTGAACGAATGTGATGTGTGCAGAAGAGTGAAAGCAGAACATCAACGTCCAGCCGGTCTTCTCCAACCTCTTCCTATTCCCGAGTGGAAGTTCGACCACATTGAAATGGACTTCGTCACTAGTTTTCCTTAATCCAAGCGAGGAAATGATGCTATCTTTGTGGTGATTGACAAGCTTACCAAAGTCGCTCACTTCCTGCCAGTCAAGGAATCAATCAATGCAGCTCAACTTGCAGAGCTGTACACTTCCAGAATTGTGTCCCTACATGGCATTCCTCAAGTTATCTCCTCAGACCGTGGAAGCTTGTTCACATCAAGGTTCTGGGACTCCTTTCAGTCCGCCATGGGCACTAAGATCAGGTTCAGCACTACTTTTCACCCTCAGACTAGTGGTCAAGTCGAGCGTGTGAATCAGATTCTAGAAGACATGCTCAGAGCCTGTGTCATATCCTTTGGCATGAAATGGCAAGACTGCCTTCCATTTGCCGAGTTCTCTTACAACAACAACTTTCAAGCAAGTGCAAGCAAAGCACCGTTTGAAATCCTCTATGGCAGAAAGTGTCGTACCCCTGTCAACTGGTCTGAAACAGGCGAACGTCAACTTCTTCGCAATGACTTGATCTCAGAAGCCGAAGAAATGTGCAAAGTCATACGTGAGAATCTCAAGGCCGCTCAGTCGCGTCAGAAGAGCTACTATGACGGCAAGCATCGTGATTTGGCATTCAACATTGATGATCATGTCTATCTCCGTGTGTCTCCGATGAAAGGCACCCAAAGATTCGGTATCAAAGGAAAGCTTGCTCCTAGATACGTCGGGCCTTTCAAAATTCTTGGCAAAAGAGGCGATCTAGCCTATCAACTTGAGCTCCCTTCAAACTTCGCCAATGTTCATGATGTCTTCCATGTTCTCAACTTCGCAAATGCTTCAAGGCACCTGAGCGCATGATTCCGTTTGAGGAGATTGATCTTCAACAAGACCTGTCCTACCGAGAGCATCTAGTTGCTATTCTCGAAGAAACCGAACGCAAGACCCGCAACAAGTCCATCAAATTTCTGAAAGTCAAGTGGTCACATCACACCGACCGAGAAGCTACCTGGGAACGAGAAGATCATCTTCGTTCCGAGTACCCTTCCTTTTTCCAGTCCTAGATCTCGGGACGAGATCTTTTTGTAGTAGAGGAGAGTTTGTAATGCCCCGGATGTAATACTTTCCCTTTTGGGTATATAATATATCTCCGGCTTCATCTATTTCCATTCCGGGTTCCTTGTCTTTCGGGTTTTTGTCTTTTGTTGTGTGCGTGCGTGGCGTTCATTCATATCATGTAGACATGTGCATCGCATTGCATTTGTGTTGTCGGTTGCATCCGGTTCCACGCGTTCCTTCCCGTTGTCCGTTTCGCGTTCCGGAGCTCCCTCACGTGTCTGTGACGTCCCATAGGCCTACTTTGGTGTTTGGGCGTGTTACGTTACCGGTGTGCCGCGAGGTTGTTGTGTGTGTTGTTGTTTTGTTGTGTGCAACCCGCCTCTCAAATCTCGTCGCGTTTGGACTCCGTTGGCTATCCCAACAGTTATTCGTGTGGGTCCAAAGTGCCTTCATTTCGTGTCCCAGAATCACCCCTACTTGCAGTCTACTACTCCCTCCTAGGCCTTCTAAACTACCCCCGCGATCGGATCCGTCGGATCGCGATCGGAGGGCTCCTAACACCCCCAAATCCCCTAACCCTAGCTACCTGCTATATATTAGACCCTAGTCTATTTTGGGCATCTAGTTTCTTCCTCTAGATCCCTCCCCCTCATTTTTTTCTCAGATCCACCAGCCACCCTAGGCCACTTGGCAAATCCCCTCCTGGAACCAGCAGCCGCCGTCGCTCCTGGGGTCGAGCGCCTCGACCAGATCGATCGGGGATCGAACCCCGATCCAACTCCCGCGCGCCGCCAGGGTCAACGCCCTCGAGCGAATTTCCCCTCCGCTTCGATCTGCTTCCCGCTCGGCCCGTGGCTGGACCACATCGCCAGCGCCGGAAGGCCTCGGTCCGGTCCCGCTGGATCACATACCCGCCAGCCAGGCCGAGCTGCCGTCGGGCCGCCTCCACTTCCCCGTGCCTGGGCCGTCGCTCCGTCCCTCAGGCCCGCAGCCGACCGCCGCGGCTGCCCCTCCAGGCCGAAGCCCAGGGCGCCAGGCCACCTCCCGCCGCCTCCAGTCGGGCCGGCCTAGCCGCCGATCCGCCCGGTGCGCCGCCTCCAGGCTGGGCCGCGCCAGATCCTCCACCGCACCAGGCCCACTTCCCCGCCGCCTTCCTCCGCCGCTGGGCCGGATCCGCCGGCCCGTCGTTTTTTTTTCAGATCAGATCTGAGGTTGTCTCCCCAATCCTCTAAGTCCTTGCTGTTATTTGTGTGCTGATGCTATATTCAAACTGCTATATCTTTTAGTGTGGTGCTCCGATTCACGCAAATAGCATGTCCAGACGTTCGTGGTGAATAGCACTACGTTTCATCTTTTAGTGTCATGCATGTTAGAGATCATCTAGGTGCTTGTTTTGCTGTTGCAAGAATGCATCGTGATATAAACTGCTGTTATGTGATGTTTTTATGCCATCTTTGTCATGTGATATCTTTTAGCTCGTTTGTCCGAATGATGCAAATGACATGTCCACGTGTTCGTCTTGTCATGATCTACATGTTGTATGTGCTAGGTAGCATGTTAGATTTATTCTTGCCATGTTTATCATCATTGCAAAGTGCCATGTGGCTGTGATGTTGTTTCACTTGTTATGAAATGCCATCTTGTTGAGCTCGTTGTTATCGTTGTGTTTATCTCAATGAAGCATGCTTGTATGTTTCGGAATCACCATCATGTGTACTTTGATGAGGTGCTTACCACTTGCCATGTTTAGTTTCGAGGTGACTTAAACATGCTCGTTTAGATGCTATGATGAAATTGTTGTTTTAGGACTTAGTGGATTTTCACTAAGTCTGAAATCTGTAACGTTCCGATGCCATGTTCGTGTGATGTTCTAGGACAAACCATGTTAGTTTTGGAGTGGATCTTGATTGTTACTTGTAGTATATATTGTTGGCTTTCCATTCATGTTTTCACATGCCTATTTGAGTGGCTGTAGCATGTTTATATTTTGCTCCAAAGTTTCAATAAAATTCTGCTGCCAGAATTTTATTGTCAAGTTCAATATGTCCAAGTTCATTGCTAATGAACCGTGACTCCTTTGGGGGTGCACCTTTGGACTTAGTTGCTGTAGTATATGTCTAGTTTGTGTTCATGTCCTTTTCCATGATATTTGAATGCTGTAGCTCAATTATTTTGTGCTCCGAAGTTGCTATGTTGCTGTAATTTTCATCTTTCGCTCACTTCTTGTTTCGGGCATAACTTTTAGCCCGTAACTCCGATTTCAGCGAATCTTATATGAAACTTGATTGATTTTCTGTGTAGATTAATAATATGATATTGTTATCATGTTTTGAGGTGTTTTGCTTGAGTGCTATTTTCCGTGCTCCTTGTGCATCCTTAGTGCATCCATCATGCATCCATCATTTTCGAGTGAGCATTGCATCTTGTTGATTTGTGCTTGGTGTGATTGTTTTGTTTAGAGCCGGAAGCTGAGACCGAGTACGAGTACGAGCACGAGGTTACCAACGAGGTTGAGCACGAGGACCCTTCTTACGATCCGAACGACTTCACTTCAGGCAAGATGACCGAACCCCGATAACATTACTATCTTTGCCTATTGCTAGTAGTCTCGATCTTTAGTTTTGCCTCGATGCCCATGATCTTCTTGTCAGCCTCCTACTTGTAACCAATTGCCATGTTTAACTACCCTACCTATGCAAACCGTTGCTTGGCTAAGTAAGCTTCGCTCAGCCCTTCTTATAGCATTGCTAGTTGCAGGTGAAGATCGAAGATGCTTGCTTCATGTTGAAGTTTGGTTGGGTTTTATCACACTATGTAAATGCTTAAAATGAAATCATCTATATATTGGCAAGGGTGGAAGGCTAAGCCTTTTGCTTGGTGATTTGTTCCACTCATGCCGTTAGGAACCGTATAAACCGGTTATGTTCCTTGATTCTGCGTTCCTAACACGGTTGGGGTGTATGGGACCCCCTCGATAAACCGCTAAGTGCTAAGTCTTTTCCAGCAAGTCCCAACATTGGTACTATTCGCCTAAACAACTAAAACTTTCCGAGGGAGTAATTAACCCGAGGCTTAATTAATTCAACCCCCCTGGGCCAGTGCTCGACTTGAGTGTTGGTCCAAACTAGAGCCACTTGCGTATACCACCCAGTTCGCTGGGATCTTCGGTATCTGTATGTACTGCTCATCCGGTCGTGGCCTGAGACGAGATACGTGCGGCTACTATCAGGGTGTCGGCACGCCGGGAGGATTTGCTGGATTAGCCTTACCTTAGTTCGGTATATCTTGAGCACGGGATTCCGAGGATACTCGGGTCTTCCCACTATGGAGTTGCGACTCCGCGGATCGTGGGCTTGTAATGGGTCAAGTTGGAACACCCCTGCAGGGTTATGAACTTTCGAAAGCCGTGCCCGCGGTTATGTGGCAGATGGGAGCTTGTTAATATCCGGTTGTAGATAACTTGACACAATGTTTCTAATACACTACCAGCGTGTGTTCCGTGACCGTCAATTTCCGAATAGGGATTCGGGAGTTGAACACGGAGGGGTTATGTTTGTTGAGCTTGTAGCTAGGATCACTTCGTGATCACTTCTCGTCTGAGGCTTTCTCTTCTCGCTCTCACTCACGTAAGCTAGATGCTAGTTGCTGCTGCAGACACTTATTCTTTTCTTCAGCCTTATCCTCTCCCAAGGCTTAAATAGTCTTGTTACCCGGGAACGGGATTGCTGAGTCCTCTGTGGCTCACAGTTACTTCACCACACCAGATGCAGGTCCAGCTGTGAGCTATCCAGGTGATGGCACCGAGCTGGATTGGGAGTACGACGAGGAGCGTAGTCGGTACTATGTTCGATATCCGGATGATCAGTAGTGGAGACTTCTACTAGGATTCGATCCGCATGTGGTTTATTTATCTAAGTTTGGTATCTTGACTTTTGGATTTTGCCCTTAGAGGGTTGTGATATTCTTAATGTATGATGTTTGAGACTTGTATTGTATTTGTGTGACGTGGCGAGTGTAAGCCAACTATTTATGTTTACAATCCCCTCTTTTACATGAGATGTGCAAAGATTACCAAACTTGAGATCATTCTAGGATGGATTTATGCCTTTAAGTCGTGCCTCGACACGTAGGAGGTATAACTCCATCCTGGGCATTACAGTGGATGACATCTATCCCAACGGTGAGGCAACACATGTTTCCTCCGGCCAATGATGATTTTACACGTGGAAAATCCCCATTGGTTGGGGCTGTTAACGGGTTATCGGATCCAAAATCGGACCCGATAGCTTAATGGTGTTCCATTACGGTGGATGCCACGTGTTGGTCACCCTTGACAAAAGCACTTCTGTGACGCGTGATTTATCGTCATGGAAGTGGACACTTTCATGATGATAATTTTGGTAATGTCATGGAACACTTCTACGATAGCACAGGTATGACTATCTTGATTCTGTCATAAAATTGTCATGGATGTACATGCATGACAGAAAACATGACCTACTGTGACAAACACTTATCATCACGGAAGTGTATTTTTTTTTTGTAGTGACCGCTACTACCAGCGTGACTACTACCGATCCCCTCTCCTGAGCCTCAACGGTTCTACTGCGCGGTAGTACCACTGGGGGCCGCGGTAGTACCGCTGCGACATGCGGTAGTACCACTCCACCAAGCGGTAGTACTGCTCTGTGCGGGCTGGGGATAACGGTTCGTTTACCTCCCCCACTATATAAAGAGGTCTTCTTCCTCAAGAAGACCTACCTCTTCTCCCCTAAGTTCCATTGTTGCTCCAAAAGCTTATTTTCGCCCGATCTATCTCCCTAGCCAATCAAACTTGTTGATTTTCTAGGGATTAGTTGAGAAGGCCCAGATCTACACTTCCACCAAGAGAAATTTGATTCCTCCCACTAATCCCTTGATAATCTTGTTACTCTTGGGTGTTTGAGCACCCTAGAAGGTTGAGGTCACCTCGAAGCCATATTCCATTGTGGTGAAGCTTTGTGGTTTCGTTGAGAGCCTCCAATTAAGTTGTGGAGATAGCCCCAACCTTGTTTGTAAAGGTTTGGTCGCCGCCTTCAAGGGCACCAATAGTGGAAACACGGCATCTCGCATTGTGTGAGGGCGTGAGGAGAATACGGTGTCCCTATTGGCTTCTTGGGGAGCATCGTGCCTCCACACCGCTCCAACGGAGACGTGCTTCCTCTCAAAAGGAAGGAACTTCGGTAACACATCCTCGTCTCCACTGGTTCCACTCTTGATTATCTCTTACCTTTACTTGTGCAAGCTTTATTGTGTTAGTTCCTTGTGCTTGCTTGTGTGCTTGTATTTGTTGCATCATATTGGTTGCCAACTTAGTTGCACATCTAGACAACCTATTTTGTTGCTAAGTTTAATTTGGTCAAGAAAAGATAAAAATTGTTAGTTGCCTATTCAACCCCCCCCCCCCTATAGTCAACCATATCGATCGTTTCAATTGGTATCAGAGCCTCATCTCTTTATTGAGGACTTTACCGTCCAAAGAGTATGGGTGACAACGTAGTCAAGATGGAGGAACACTCCGGTGGGAATTTGTCCTTGTCTACATCCGACGGGGGACCTTCGGTCTCTCGTGAGGAGTTCAATGCGGCCTTGGACACATTGAAAACATCCATGACGACCGAGGTCAAAGGGCATGTTCAAAGAATTTCTTGATGGTCTTAAATTATCCACTGCACCGTTGGAAGTGGCTCGTCCCACTAACAAGGTGACGGATGTTCTTCCCGATAAGGGAGAAGCTAGCAGTGATCAAGTTCCCGTGTCTAAGATCGGGAGTGGCATCTTTTGCCCATGTTGAACCACCCATTAATTATGGAGGACCTGTTCCCTCCCCTCATCTAAATTCCGTTGGTCCTCCCCCTAAGTATGTGAAAAATGCTTATTTTTCGACTTGGAATTTTCGCTTTAAACGTCATTTAAATCATTGTTTTACTAATCTTTGGAGAATCATTGAGCAAGGTTTCTACCCGCATGATCCGTACAACTTGACTCCAAGAGAAGCCGTGGATCATCAATTCAACGAGTCTGTTCTTTGCATTCTTCAAGAAGCCATTCCTCCCAAAGATATTGCTCATCTCCGACCCTTCTGCGTGGCCAAGGAAGCATGGGAGCATGTTGTCTCCTTATACAAGGGAAGCGCAAGCATTCAACGCTCAAACTATGAAGTTGTGCAAGATGAAGCCGATGAGTTTGCCATGATCGAAGATGAAGAACCTCGTGAACTTTATCTGAGATTAACCACTCTTGCGGTTTCACTCCGAGATCATGGGAGCAAGGATACGGATGACAATTGGATCAAGCGCAAGTTTCTCAAGGCCATGATGCCTTACCACAAGGCCATGTCATATGTCATCCGTCAAAGGCCGAACTTCCACACCTTGTCCTCAAGTGAAGTGTTGGATGAATTTGTTGCCGTGAGGATCTTGGACAAGACCGCTGACAATGCGGTGTTGCGGGCTCAATGATCAAAGAAGCCCAACCTTGCATTGAAGGCCAAGGCTTGTGTGGAAGAAGAGGATGAAGATGAGTGTTGCCCCGAAGACACCAAATATGCATATCATGAGCACATGGCTTTTGCTTCACGGCAATTTTGGGGAAACAAGAAGAATTCAAGGCCCAACTTCAATAAGAACAATTCAAGTGGCTTCAAAGGGAAGCAACGAGTGATGGTGTGCTACAATTGTGGCAATGTGAGTCATTTTGTTGTAGATTTCCCATATGAGAAAAGGGAAGACAATGGAGGCAAGCTTATCCGAAAAGACAAGGTCAAGTCTTTTCCCAAAAGGAACAACTTCACCAAGAAGACTCCTCCCAAAGGATTGGTGGCCCAAGAAGAGTATGATGAGGATGATGATGATGATGAAGATGACGAGATGGTTACCATGGCCACCGTTTCCATTGCAACGACCCCACGCTCATCCCTCTTTGACTCACCAAAGGAGAACATCACTGCCAAGTGCGTCATGGATAAAGCCACCAATAAGGTAACCCCCAACATCAAGTCTATGTCACACCCTGCATTTTGTAACATGTCATTTGCATCAATAAAGCATGAAAATTTGGACTAGCAAATTTTTTTGGCATCATTTGGCTTTTAATTGGAATTGAGTTTTTCTTCCTTTGTTTTTCATGTGCTCATTAAAGTCAACTATTACCTCTTGTGGAATTCATCTCCATACCCAAAACTTCTGCCCAATGATCATACCAAGTGTTTATAGCAGTATAGTATTTCCTTATAAAATTAATTTGGCCAAAAATGTATTTTCAAAAATTAGTATTCCAAAACCCCTGAATTGAGGTTTGCACTGCAAGTTCTTGATTTAGGGTGAGAAAATTATTTCAAAAAGTATATTTGAGACCTAGTAGTCATAGGACTCCCAGAAACCACAAAAGTATAATTTTAAAAGTTATTTTCCTATTTTATTTAAAAGCTTTTTCTTAAGGCCAGAAATGGTCTTTAATAGGGAAAAATTATTTAATTATTTCAAAAATATTTGCCAAAATTCAGGGAGACTCATAGGACATATATTGTCCATATATAAGAGTTTCAACACTTGGTCATGTTCAAATATTGGGCTAATCCCTCTAAAACCCTTTCTGGATATTTCAAGCTTTTGAACTATTTACAAAGGAAATATTCTCTAAAAATTCTAGGGAAATTCTATCATGTCATATATGACATATTTGATGATCTTGCCAAGCCCCATGCCTTGGGAAGCAAGATAACATCATCAAAACCCTTCAAAACCATTATGTCCATATTTGAAGTTTGAGCAACTTTACATTGCCAAACTTGTCCAAATGCTCTCAAACTTGGTGCACATGCTAGAATGGCCTAATAAGGCATCTAGACCAAATGGCACAAGCTTTGGAGTAGGGTAACTTGATCAGAATACCTCAAAACCCTTTCTGCTCAAATTCAAATTTGAACAACGTTACATTACCAACTTTTTACCTGGGGCTTCAAACTTTGTGAGCATGATCAATACCCCAGATGATGAAACTACACCAAGTGGTGCATCAAGGGGAGATGATTAGCTTGACTTAAACATGGTGAAACCATTTCTGTTGTTTTCTAGGGTTCACCAAAGTTACATTGGCAAGTTTCTTCAAACAAGCCCAAATTTGGTGAAACACCCTATTTTCATATGCCATTTAATCCTGTTAAGTGTCGTGGCTAGTGGAGATCATTTGCTTGCCCAAAACTTGATCAAACACCTTCTGCTATTTTACCAAAACCATCATCTTGACCTCTTTTACTATTTACTTTTGCTTCAACTTTCTACCACAGCCTCATCTAGTTACATTCTACCTCCAGTGACTTCCCCAGGACCAGAGCTCCATGATTGAAGGGTGAAAACCTCAAACTACCTTGCTGGACAGCCCAGTTCTTACTATCTACCAGCTTCCCTCCTCTCTCACTGAGCATCCAAGGCATCCAAAGCCACAGCTGGGTTGTTTACTTCGTGCTGGACCCCCCAAACACGGCGGACGCGCCCAGTGAGCTAACAGCATGCCGTGGCATGCGATAAGCACGCTCCATAGCATGCTACAGTGCGCACCCGCACTGTAGCCCCGCCCAATCCATCGCCCCCGACCACCTCGTGCTTCCCCCTCGCGCCGTTCAACGCGCCTCTGCGTCCGCAACTCTCCCCGGTGCTGTCCCCCTCCTCCTTCTCCCTCCAGTGGACGCCCTCGCATGCGCGCGGGCCGCCCGCGAGCTCCAACCTCTGGCCTCGCACGCGTGAGCTCTCTGGATGCTTCCCCGCTCCCCCTCTTCCACTCCTCTGCCCTGGAAATCGTCCAACAACACCACACACGCATCCCCAGCGCCTCCCGTGCACTGTGGCGACGAGCAGAGGCTCGCCGGCGCACAGGTCCATGGCACCTCGCCGTCCTCCTATAAATAGGACCCCCCGAGCCCCTCTTCTCTTCACCAACAGCATTCTCCCTCTCTCAATCACCTCCCTGAGCCACTCGCCCCTCTCCAGACCCGCCCGAGCTCGAGATCGAGCTCGAGCTCCGCCGCGGCGGCTCCCCGTCGCCAGCTCGGTACAGGCCGCCCAGCCCCTTCTAGCCCTCAATCTAGCACCACCGCATCGCCCTGACTCGATTCCCCCTCTTTCCCCTCTCTGCAGCTGCAGGAATCAACCGGAGCAGCATCCACCCGAAGCTCCTCCGCCGCGTGTCCTCGCCGCCGGCGAACCAGGCCCCTCCGGCGACCCGCACCACCACCACTGGAACGGCGACTCTCCGTTGGATCCAATCCTGCCCTCAGCTCGCCCTGCCGTGCCCGGAATCGCCGTCGGTGAGCTCGCCGCTCCTTTGGCCGCGAGGTTGAAGATGATAGGCGGGCCCCGCCTGTCATCCTCACCCCTCTCTCGCTCCCCTCTGTGACGCTGACCGCCGGGCCCCGCCCGTCAGATTTAAAAAACCCTGGCGCGCGCTGGCGCCGTGCGGTGGGCTGAATTCGCCCTGGGCCGTTGCACTGTGGCCGTTCTGGCCCAGTGGCACAGAGCCTTTTTCTTTTTTTCTTTTCTGTGGATTTTCCAATAATTCCACAGAATTAAATATATATCCAAATGAATTAATTCCAGTTCCTAAAAACTTGTAAAATTCCAACCTATTTAATGATGTCACTTTCACACATGTCCATGAACCTTTTCTGTTCTGTTCAAATTTAAATTCATATTTGAACATTAAAACTTCTGTTCAAATATTCTTAGATCCCATTCTGCCACTCCAAAACTCAAACTAGGAATTTTTTCCATCTTAATTTTCCCTCTACTATTTAACAAAAATAATTTGACATTTTTCTGAGCACTTTGATTTTTCTGTTTTTATTGTGGTCTTATTTTCCCGTTGTTATTTTGCGACGATTAGATATCGTATTTGACGAGGTTGCTGAAGAAGAAGGAGGGGATGGATTTGAAGACTTTGAAGACCAAGCCAATCCAGGCAAGCAACCCTTTGACCATGATACCCTTGTGTTCTTCGGAACCCGTTTGTTTCCGAATGCATGATGATAAGAATGACGGTGGTGACCTAGTTGAGAACCACCACATGATGCATGCTTTACTCATGATCTTGCTATGTGCTAGATACAATACAAATGATTAGTAGTGTTGCTTAGTGATGCATGTGTGCCATGAAACCTTCGTGGTTGCATTCTTTTCAAAAAACCCATCGGGTGCCCCTAATGCCCGAGGGTGATGTTGAGTTAGGTCATCACTTGAGGAAGAAGTGATGTGCCGGTAAAGATCTTGTGCATGGGTGAAATGATGGATTAGATTTATGTGTGACTATCGTCCCAACCAAACATGTGCAACCACTCTACCCCTTATGGGACGGGGCTTTATTGATTACTTAGGCCGATACTAGCATGGTGCCCACATTACTAGTGACGGGAAGACTTGAGGTCTTTCCCGGGACGGGGTCGTGCTTGGATAGACGGCCATGACTATTTTTACAAGGCACCGGACACACCGTTGGTCCCTTCGTGTACGCGTGACATTGAAAATAGGGCAAGTCCCATGATCTATTGTTTGTACTCGAGGGTTGTGCACCAACGAGTGGACCCTATGTTAGTGTCGTCTAAGGAAAGATAATGACCGGGTGCTTCCCCCGAGTACTTGAGGTACTGCGGGATCGTGGGTGACACGAAAGCTTCCCAGATCTTGTGGGTAAAGTGCGCAACCTCTGCAGAGTGTAAAACTATTCGAATAGTCGTGTCCACGGTCATGGACAGTTGGGTGGTGCTACTTAAACTATGTCCAGAATTTTACTACATCGGTAAAAGTATGTGTGTGTGATGAGTCAAGGTGGTGACTTGACTCGTTGAGCTAAATCATATTCATGTTGATATCGGTAACCTGTCTTTGAGGTTACGTGAATTTATTGATGCATATACTTGATGGTAGAATATTTATTCTAGCTCGTAGCTAGATTGCTCATTGTTGTACAATTGCATTGTTACTTTGAACCAAATCATGGGTTGTTTGCGAGTACATTCAAAGTACTCATTGGCTTGCCACTGGTTATTTAATTGGCCAGGCATGGAAGAGCAGGAATATGAAGAAGAATTCTATGGAGACGAACATACGAACTAGGACGCTATCCCAGTCAGAATGCCTGTAGGGTTAAGGCAGATGGCATGGGTTCTACTTATCTTCGAAGACTTCCGCTATTTGAGTTATTTGCTATTCAGCCCGTGAGGCTTTATCTATGTAAGACTTGGCCATAATGGCCATAATTTGTGTAAGCCGGTATGTATGGATGTAAGACTCTTGTTATTCAGCTTATGTGTGTTCAGTGAGCATTGATCTCTGCGATCACTGTACACGTGCATTCGGTGATCTCGACTTCTAAGTCGGGGTCCCCACAGAGCTGGTATCAGAGCCAGGTTGACTGTAGGAAGCCTTAGTTAGCATGGGCGTTAGTTAGATGAGACCCCTTTTTCAAAAACCTTCTGAACCTCTCTTCTTTTCTAAACCTTACCAACCTGAGATATCATCAGCTTATTAACCTCTCCTATTCCACCTTTGTAGATGGCCGTTGTACCTGAAGAGCACCTGACCACTGGGTTTCCCTTGCTTCTCGAGGATAACCTCCAGGAGTGCCAGTTCCACCGAGCGCCCATCCTCACCTACCTTGAGCATTGGGTTAGCGACACTGAGGTGGAGTACCATGTGGAAGTGATCGTGAAGGCAAACGATCCTCCCACAAGTTGGTTCTTCGAGGACCCCAGATGGCAACACTACCTCTCGCTGTCGAGGCTGCTGCACTCAAGGCACTAACCCGTCTCCACGAGCTTCTTCCGGAGATGGCAACCAAGATGACAACCCGCTTCTTGCCTTACCAGAAGGAAGGTGAAGATGAAAGCAGCGCACTAGCCCCTCCACTGAAGGAAGGACTCCCACTTCGATTCCAGACCTACTTTAGTCTATGTGCCGACAGCTTGGCACAAGATTTGGCCTCGGAATCGATGAAGCTCCAAGAAGAACTTCACAAGACCAAGGCACTTCTTCGTCGAGCACAAGAGAAGACAGATAGGATCAAGAAGGAAGGTGTGCCTCCAGGACAGTCCGCTATCGCATACCGAGGCGGAAGGCCCTCAGGAGATGTATCTTCCAAGGATGAAGAACCACCTCGGCGACGCCGTATGACGGCAAGGGAATATCGCAAGCTTTTCCCGGCACCACCGACAAAGCATCGTCGTATCCAACTCCTCCACTCCCCCACACCCTCAAGTGACAAGGGGGCCCAGACAGATGAAGACAAGGAGGAAGACCCAGAAGAGCCAGAATACGCGACCGAGCATTCCACCGCTTAGGCATTATACGCAACTCGGATATGCCAGTTCGTGACCTCTACGGTAGGATAGGTCGTGTAACCCCTATGCGCAGTTGAGTCCTTGTATGGTTCATATGAAACCATCTAGTGTTTGCTTTTGTTGTGCTTGGATGTATGTCGTATTCTTCCTTCGGGAATATGTAAACAACTACACCACCCATTTGGATTTTAATGAATGTGTTTGGCCCTTTCGGCCCTTGCTTGATTTGATTAGTGTCACACCCACCCCCTTACTAGGCACCCATCTATATTGCTTTCCCTCTTCCAAGTCATGAGACCTTTTACCGCTCCAATAGGATGCCTGTTGTAACTCGTACTGGTACCTCTACCCAGCAGCCTGAAGCCGGAGCATCCGCTCAATTAGAGGCAGGCCACGACCAAACCAACGACCAAGCTCCACCACCGCCACCTCCTCCGAACATGGACATGGCTCAGCTTCTCCAAGCTTTCCGAGAGGAACGCCAAGCCAACACCGCAGCCCTTCAGTTGATTGCTCAAGCTGTCACCAACAACCGCCAGCCGACGGGGAATGGCAATGGACGTTCCACGTTGGCAGAGTTCAAGAAGCATGCACCGCCAACTTTCATCGAGACTGCTGAACCCCTGGATGCAGACGACTGGGTCCGCACCATTGAGGACTTGCTGGAACTAGTCGGATGCACCGAAGACTGCGAGAAGGTGGCTTATGCAGCCCACTGCCTCGGGGGGACTGCTAGAGCTTGGTGGGATGGATTCAAGGTCATGCATGCTGGGCAAGACATCACTTGGGACAACTTCAAGGCAGAATTCCGCAAAGCCCACATTCCTTCCGGAATCATGGCTATCAAAAAGCGTGAGTTCCGAGCCCTGAAGCAAGGAAGTGGCACTGTCAAGGAGTACATGCAGAAGTTCAGTGTTCTGTCAAGGTATGCCCCTGAAGATGTCAGCACTGATGCTGCAAAAAGGGAGCGCTTCATGGAAGGCCTCAATCAGACTCTGCAGTACTCGCTTGTCGTGTGCGACTACCCGACCTTCCCTGACCTGGTGAACAAAGCACTCATGCTTGAAGACAAGCGGCGTGCTCTGGAAGACACTCGCAAGCGCAAGATGGTCAGCAAGGGAAGTTCCAGCAACCAGAAGCCTCGCCCGTGGCAGTCAGCCCCGGTCAAGCCAGCCTATCAGCAACCAAGAGCTCCTGCACCTCGCACGAACTATCAGCCTCAGCAGTATGCTAACCCAAGGCTAGCATTCAACCCCAATAACAGTGGTGGCAACAAGATCAATAATCCAAACCAAGTCACTTGCTTTGGATGTGGTCAGTCTGGACACATCTCAAGGGTGTGCCCCAACAAGAAGCCTGATGTCCCGCACCCCAATGCGCAGAACCCAGGACAAGGCCGCGGGATGCCACCAAGGAACCCATCTCCTCGCAACCCACCCAACCATGGGAAGGGGCGTGTGAATCACGTCACTGCTGAAGAAGCCCAGGAAGACCCGGACGTCGTGCTGGGTACGTTCCTTGTCAACTCAGCACCTGCAACTGTCTTGTTTGATTCTGGAGCCACGCATTCATTTGTCACTCAAAGATTTGCATTAAAAAGTGGCATGACCCCTACACCCCTGAATAACCCCATGGTGGTACAATCCCCCGGGGTAGAGATGAGAGCCAAGATAGGCTGTAAAGGAGTCAGTATTACCATTAACGGAGTAGACTTCCTAGCAGACCTTATCATCCTAAGATCGCAAGGCTTGGATGTGATCTTAGGAATGGATTGGCTCAGTAAGCACCAAGGCTTATTAGACTATGCCAATCGGACTGTCACTGTGACCAATGACCAAGGAGTCGAAGTTAAGTTTGCTTCCAACTCCTCTTCCGCTCAAGCCGCTCAAGTCAACTGTCTGTCCGAAGTTGGGCTGGAGCAAGTACCGGTAGTTTGCGAGTATCCTGATGTCTTCCCAGATGAGCTACCGGGAATGCCCCCTGACCGTGACATTGAGTTCATCATCGAGCTCGTGCCCGGGGTAGGACCCATCTATAAGAAGCCTTATAGAATGAGGACGGAAGAATTAGCCGAGTTGAAGAAGCAACTGGAAGAGCAGCTGAGGAAGGGATTTATCCGCCCAAGTGCCTCCCCTTGGGGATCACCTGTTCTGTTTGTGGCAAAGAGGGACGGTACCATCCGCTTATGCATTGACTATCGCTCCCTCAATGAAGTTACAATCAAGAACAAGTATCCACTTCCCAAGATTGAAGACCTGTTTGATCAGCTCAGCGGAGCCAAGGTGTTCTCCAAGATCGACCTCAGATCTGGGTACTACCAGCTGAAGATCAGACCCCAAGATATTCCGAAGACGGCATTCGTAACCAGATATGGCATGTAAGAGTGCACGGTCATGTCCTTTGGATTAACCAATGCCCCAGCTTACTTCATGTATCTCATGAATAAAGTATTCATGGAATATTTGGACAAGTTTGTTGTTGTCTTCATCGATGACATTCTTGTCTTCTCGAAGACGGAGGAAGAACACGAGCAACATTTGAGGATGGTCCTAGACAAGCTTCGGGAGCACCAACTATACGCCAAATTCAGCAAGTGTGAGTTCTGGCTGCATAAAGTTGGATTCTTAGGTCATGTCTTGACCGAAGAAGGATTGTCAGTTGATCCCGTGAAGATCGAAGCTGTGACCCAATGGCAATCTCCAACGACTGTCAAGGAAGTCAGAAGCTTCCTCGGACTTGCGGGCTATTACCGCAAATTCGTGGAAGGATTCTCTAGCATTGCCCGGCCAATGACTCAGCTCCTCAAGAAGGACAAGAAGTTCGATTGGACGCCAAAATGCGAAGAGAGATTCCAAGAGCTCAAGAAGAGGTTGACCACCGCCCCAGTTCTGGCAACACCTGATATTCACAAGGAGTTCGTGATATATTGTGACGCCTCTCGAACCGGATTGGGAAGCGTTCTGATGCAAGAAGGCCGAGTCATAGCTTACCTCTCCAGGCAGCTACGACCTCATGAAGAGAACTATGCTACTCACGATCTTGAGTTAGCAGCAGTGGTTCATGCCTTGAAGACCTGGCGGCATTACCTCCTAGGGAAACGGTGTGAGATATACACAGACCACAAAAGTCTGAAGTACATTTTCACCCAAAAGGAATTGAACATGAGGCAACGAAGATGGTTGGAACTCATCAAAGATTATGACCTCAGTGTTCAATATCACCCCGGGAAGGCTAACATGGTGGTCGATGCCTTAAGCAGGAAGGCTTGCTCCTTGAATGCCATTATTCAAAAGAGGCAGCCAGCCCTGTTTAAGGAGCTCTAACAATTCGGTTTGGAATTGGTCACCCCTGGATTTCTGGATCATTTGGAAGTCAAACCGACCCTGGTGGATGAAGTCTAGAAGGCGCAAGGTGGGCACGCAAGCATTGAAGGCATCAAGAAGAAGATGAAGCTAGGCAAGGCCCCAGGATTCTGTGAAGACGAGCACGGGATTGTTTGGTACAAAGGTCGCATCTGCGTACCAAACAAGATGGAGTTGAAGAACCTGATCCTGCAAGAAGCCCACGACACTTCGTATTCCATCCACCCTGGAGGAACCAAGATGTATCAAGACTTGAAGGACAGATTCTGGTGGCACGGGATGAAAAGAGAGATTGCAACCTATGTTGCAAAGTGTGATGTGTACCAAAGGGTCAAGGCTGAATATCAGGGACCCGCTGGATTGCTCCAACCACTCAAGGTTCCTGAGTGGAAGTGGGATAAAGTCGGAATGGACTTCATCACTGGATTACCAAGGTCGAATAGAGGACATGACTCTATCTGGGTCATAG
Organism: Secale cereale; assembly: GCA_902687465.1. Taxonomy (NCBI): domain Eukaryota; kingdom Viridiplantae; phylum Streptophyta; class Magnoliopsida; order Poales; family Poaceae; genus Secale; species Secale cereale. Next base: position 74,340,288 of record LR738710.1, read on the forward strand.
TCGACCATTTGACCAAGGTGGCCCATTTCATTCCTGTCAAGACCACTTATGATGGCAACCGGCTGGCAGCTCTCTACATCGACAGAATCGTAAGCCTTCACAGCGTTCCCAAGGAGATTGTGTCAGATCGAGGAACCCAGTTCACCTCAAGGTTCTGGAAGAAGTTCCAAGAAGCCTTGGGAACCAAGTTATCTTTCAGCACGGCTTTCCACCCACAGACCGGAGGTCAGACAAAACGAGTAAATCAAATTCTCGAAGACATGCTCCGAGCATGTGTCTTAACATATGGAGCCAAGTGGGAAGATTGCCTCCCTTTTGACGAGTTCTCCTATAACAACAGTTATCAGTCGAGCCTTCAGATGGCACCATTTGAGGTATTGTACGGACGCAGATGTCGCACACCCCTCAACTGGTCAGAGACTGGAGAAGGGCTAGTCTTTGGGCCGGATATTCTCCGTGAAGCAGAAGAGCAAGTCCAACTAGTCAGAGAGCGTTTGAAGGCAGCCAAGTCAAGGCAGAAGAGCTATGCTGACACTCACCGCCGGGACATGAGCTTCCATGTCGGGGACCATGTGTACCTGCGGGTAACTCCTCTAAAGGGAACCAAGCGTTTCCACGTCAAGGGGAAGCTCACACCAAGGTTCATTGGACCCTTTGAGATCACTGCACGACGAGGAGAAGTGGCTTACTAGTTGGAACTACCACCTGTGCTATCCGATGTGCACAACGTATTCCACGTGTCACAACTCTGGAAATGTCTCCAAGTTCCGAACAAGCCTGATCTCTACAAGGATGTTGATCACCAAGCCATTGATCTCCAGCCTGATTTGACCTACCGCGAGAAGCCCATTCGTATTCTGGATGAAGCAGAACGACGGACGCGAAGCCGCACCATCAAGTACTTTAAGGTCCAGTGGAGCAACCACACGGAAGCAGAAGCAACCTCGGAACATGAAGACTATCTTAGATCCGAGTATCCCGATCTCTTCTAAGACCTAGTTTAGGAATCTCGGGGACGATATTCTTGTAAGGGGGGTAGGTCTGTCACACCCTGCATTTTGTAACATGTCATTTGCATCAATAAAGCATGAAAATTTGGACCAGCAATTTTTTTTGGCATCATTTGGCTTTTAATTGGAATTGAGTTTTTCTTCCTATGTTTTACATGTGCTCATTAAAGTCAACTATTACCTCTTGTGGAATTCATCTCCATACCCAAAACTTCTGCCCAATGATCATACCAAGTGTTTATAGCAGTATAGTATTTTCTTATAAAATTAATTTGGCCAAAAATGTATTTTCAAAAATTAGTATTCCAAAACCCCTGAATTGAGGTTTGCACTTCAAGTGCTTGATTTAGGGTGAGAACATTATTTCAAAAAGTATATTTGAGACCTAGTAGTCATAGGACTCCCAGAAACCACAAAAGTATAATTTTAAAAGTTATTTTCCTATTTTATTTAAAAGCTTTTTCTTAAGGCCAGAAATGGTCTTTAATGGGGAAAAAATATTTAATTATTTCAAAAATATTTGCCAAAATTCAGGGAGACTCATAGGAATATATTGTCCATATATAAGAGTTTCAACACTTGGTCATGTTCAAAATATTGGGCTAATCCCTCTAAAACCCTTTCTGGATATTTCAAGCTTTTGAAATATTTACAAAGGAAATTTTCTCTAAAAATTCCAGGGAAATTATATCATGTCATATATGACATATTTGATGATCTTGCCAAGCCCCATGCCTTGGGAAGCAAGATAACATCCTCAAAACCCTTCCAAACCATTATGTCCATATCTGAAGTTTGAGCAACTTTACATTGCCAAACTTGTCCAAATGCTCTCAAACTTGGTGCACATGCTAGAATGGCCTAATAAGGCATCTATACCAAATGGCACAAGCTTTGGAGTAGGGTAACTTGATCAGAATACCTCAAAACCCTTTCTGCTCAAATTCAAATTTGAACAACGTTACATTACCAACTTTTTACCTGGGGCTTCAAACTTTGTGAGCATGATCAATACCCCAGATGATGAAACTACACCAAGTGGTGCATCAAGGGGAGATGATTAGCTTGACTTAAACATGGTGAAACCATTTCTGTTGTTTTCTAGGGTTCACCAAAGTTACATTGGCAAGTTTCTTCAAACAAGCCCAAATTTGGTGAAACACCCTATTTTCATATGCCATTTAATCCTGTTAAGTGTCGTGGCTAGTGGAGATCATTTGCTTGCCCAAAACTTGATCAAACACCTTCTGCTATTTTACCAAAACCATCATCTTGACCTCTTTTACTATTTACTTTTGCTTCAACTTTCTACCACAGCCTGATCTAGTTACATTCTACCTCCAGTGACTTCCCCAGGACCAGAGCTCCATGATTGAAGGGTGAAAACCTCAAACTACCTTGATGGACAGCCCAGTTCTTACTATCTACCAGCTTCCCTCCTCTCTCACTGAGCATCCAAGGCATCCAAAGCCACAGCTGGGTTATTTACTTCGTGCTGGACCCCCCAAACACGGCGGGCGCGCCCAGTGAGCCAACAGCATGCCGTGGCATGCGATAAGCACGCTCCAGAGCGCGCTACAGTGCGCACCCGCACTGTAGCCCCGCCCAATCCATCACCCTCGACCACCTCGTGCTTCCCCCTCGCGCCGTTCAACGCGCCTCGGCGTCCGCAACTCCCCCCGGTGCTGTCCCCTCCTCCTTCTCCCTCCAGTGGACGCCCTCGCACGCGCGCCGGCCGCCCGCGAGCTCCAACCTCTGGCCTCGCACGCGCGAGCTCTCTAGATGCTTCCCCGCTCCCCCTCTTCCACTCCTCTGCCCTGGAACTCGTCCAGCAACACCACAGACGCATCCCCAGCGCCTCTCGTGCACTGTGGCGACGAGCAGAGGCTCACCGGCGCACAGGTCCACGGCACCTCGCCGTCCTCCTATAAATAGGACCCCCGAGCCTCTCCTCTCTTCACCAACAGCATTCTCCCTCTCTCAATCACCTCCCTGAGCCACTCGCCCCTCTCCAGACCCGCCCGAGCTCGAGATCGAGCTCGAGCTCCGCCGCGGCGGCTCCCCGTCGCCAGCTCGGTACAGGCCGCCCCAGCCCCTTCTAGCCCTCGATCTAGCACCACCGCATCGCCCTGACTCGATTCCCCCTCTTTCCCCTCTCTGCAGCTGCCAGAATCAACCGGAGCAGCATCCCCCCGAAGCTCCTCCGCCGCGTGTCCTCGCCGCCGGCGAACTAGGCCTCTCCGGCGACCCGCACCACCACCACTGGAACGGCGACTCTCCGCTGGATCCAATCCTGCCCTCAACTCGCCCTGCCGTGCCCGGAATTGCCGCCGGTGAGCTCGCCGCTCCTCTGGCCGCGAGGTTGAAGATGACAGGCGGGCCCCGCCTGTCATCCTCACCCCTCTCTCGCTCCCCTCTCTAGCGCTGACCGCCGGGCCCCGCTCGTCAGATTTAAAAAACCCTGGCACGCGCTGGCGCCATGCGGTGGGCTGAATTCGCCCTGGGCCGTTGCACTGTGGCCGTTCTGGCCCAGTGGCACAGAGCCTTTTTCTTTTTTTCTTTTTTGTGGATTTTCAAATAACTCCACAGAATTAAATATATATCCAAATGAATTAATTCCAGTTCCTAAAAACTTGTAAAATTCCAACCTATTTAATGATGTTACTTTCACACATGTCCATGAACCTTTTTTGTTATGTTCAAATTTAAATTCATATTGGAACATTAAAACTTCTGTTCAAATATTCTTAGATCCCATTCTGCCACTCCAAAAGTCAAACTAGGAATTTTTGCCATCTTAGTTTTCCCTCTACTATTTAACAAAAATAAATTGACATTTTTCTGAGCACTTTGATTTTTCTGTTTTTATTGTGGTCTTATTTTCCCGTTGTTATTTTGCGACGATTAGATACCGTATTTGACGAGGTTGCTGAAGAAGAAGGAGGGGACGGATTTGAAGACTTTGAAGACCAAGCCAATCCAGGCAAGCAGCCCTTTGACCATGATACCCTTGTGTTCTTCGGAACCCGTTTGTTTCCGAATGCATGATGATAAGAATGACGGTGGTGACCTAGTTGAGAACCACCACATGATGCATGCTTTACTCATGATCTTGCTATGTGCTAGATACAATGCAAATGATTAGTAGTGTTGCTTAGTGATGCATGTGTGCCATGAAACCTTCGTGGTTGCATTCTTTTCAAAAACAACATCGGGTGCCCCCAATGCCCGAGGGTGATGTTGAGTTAGGTCATCACTTGAGGAAGAAGTGATGTGCCGGTAAAGATCTTGTGCATGGGTGAAATGATGGATTAGATTTATGTGTGACTACCGTCCCAACCAAACATGTGCAACCACTCTACCCCTTATGGGACGGGACTTTATTGATTACTTAGGCCGATACTAGCATGGTGCCCACATTACTTGTGACGGGAAGACTTGAGGTCTTTCCCGGGACGGGGTCGTGCTTGGATAGACGACCATGACTGTTTTTACAGGGCACCGGACACACCGTTGGTCCCTTCGTGTACGCGTGACATTGAAAATAGGGCAAGTCCCATGATCTATTGTTTGTACTCGAGGGCTGTGCACCAACGAGTGGACCCTATGTTAGTGTCGTCTAAGGAAAGATAATGACCGGGTGCTTCCCCCGAGTACTTGAGGTACTGCGGGATCGTGGGTGACACGAAAGCTTCCCAGATCTTGTGGGTAAAGTGCGCAACCTCTGAAGAGTGTAAAACTATTCGAATAGCCGTGTCCACGGTCATGGATAGTTGGGTGGTGCTACTTAAACTATGTCCAGAATTTTACTACATCGGTGAAAGTATGTGTGTGTGATGAGTCAAGGTGGTGACTTGACTCGTTGAGCTGAATCATATTCATGTTGATATCGGTAAGGTTACGTGAATTTATTGATGCATATACTTGATGGTAGAATATTTATTCTAGCTCGTAGCTAGATTGCTCATTGTTGTACAATTGCATTGTTACTTTGAACCAAATCATGGGTTGCTTGCGAGTACATTCAAAGTACTCATTGGCTTGCCACTGGTTATTTAATTGGCCAGGCATTGAAGAGCAGGAATATGAAGAAGAATCCTATGGAGACGAACATGCGAACTAGGACGCTATCCCAGTCAGAATGCCTGTAGGGTTAAGGCAGATGGCATGGGTTCTACTTATCTTCGAAGACTTCCGCTATTTGAGTTATTTGCTATTCAGCCCGTCAGGCTTTATCTATGTAAGACTTGGCCATAATGGCCATAATTTGTGTAAGCCGGTATGTATGGATGTAAGACTCTTGCTATTCAGCTTCTGTGTGTTCAGTGGGCATTGATCTCTGGGATCACTGTACACGTGCATTCGGTGATCTCGACTTCTAAGTCGGGGTCCCCACAGTCTACCATCACTACTAATCCTTCTTTGACGGATTGCATGGATGAAAGTGAGGGGGCGGAGGAGGAGGAAAATGAATTTAAGTCTTTTATGAGTAAACTCAAAGGTAAATCCAAGAAGCACTTTGTTGCTCTCTTGGAACAACTTGGTGAAGCCAATGACATGATCGAGGCTCACGAAGAGACCAACTCTAAGATGGAAGGACATAGTCGTGACTATGCCGATGAGATCTCAGATCTCTCTAATGCTCTTGAGGAAGAGTGTGGTCATCGTTTGGCTCTTGAGGAGTCATACAACGATGATCATGCTAAATTAAAGAAAGATCTCGATCATGCTCTTGTTGTTTCTCGTGTGCTCAATTCCGAGAAGGCCAAACTTGGGATTGGCCATGCTAGACTCAAAGAGGGGTTTGATACACTTGACAAGGCTCACAAAGTCTTGAAGAGTGTTCATGCTAGTCTCAAGGAGTCTCGTGATCAACTCCAAGTATCGCTGACCAAGGAGAATGCCACTTTTCCTTATATGGTTTTAATTGATAATGCAAATGCTACTAACCCTTGTTGTGAGCATGTGCATCTTGTGGAAGAAAATGCCAAGTTAAAGAAGCAACTTGAGAATGTGTCTTGCATACAAGGTGAAAAGAACCTCAACGACCTTTTGAGGAATCAAAAGGAAGTTGTTGCCAAGGAGGGGATTGGGTTTGCACCCAAGCCCAAGAAGAAGAAGAATGACAAGACCAAGCAACCTCCTCCTCTCAAGCAATTCTTCGTGAAAGAGGGCGAGGGTACTCCTAAGGAGAAGAAGAGCATTGCGAAGGGTGGTGGAGTCAAAAAGGGGATTGTCACTCCTTCCAACAAAGCCGACGACTTTAACCTGTCTTATGTGTTATGCCGTGCGAGTGATGGACATGTTTATGCTAAATTTGTTGGTTATTCTTATGAGTACATTGAATGGTCTATTTGGGTTCCTAAGACCCTTGTTGTTAACATCAAAGGACCCATTACAAAATGGGTACCTAAAACCAAGCATTTATTTCTTGTAGGAGTTTGCTTCAGGAGGGGGATCATGGTTGCTCGATAGTGGAGCCACAAATCATATGACCGAAAGCAAAGACTTGGTGGTGGACGTGCACAAAGGTTCATCTATGCCCACCAATGTCAAATGGGGTGATGCTTCATCTTCTAAGGTATTGGGTCTTGGCAAGGTAGTCGTTTCTCATGATCTCACGGTCGAGAAAGTCATGCTTGTTGAGTCCCTTGCATACAATTTACTTTCCGTTCGTCAACTTGCACTCATGGGTTTTGCTACTTTATTTGATGTTGATTATGTGGCCCTCTTGTGGAGCAAGACTCTTAAAGTAGCCTTTGTTGGGCATGTCGAGAACGGTCTCTATGTGGTCAACTTATCGGAGCGACGCACTAAGACCGCGGCATGCCTAATGGCTAAAGTTGATGTGGGATGGCTTAGGCATCGCCGTTTAGCCCATGTCAATATGAGATCTTTGCAAAGTCTCCTCAAGGGGGACCATGTCCGTGGACTAACAAATGTTAGTTTTGCCGAAGATCGTGCTTACAGTGCTTGTATCGAAGGAAAGCTACATGAGAAGGCTCACCCTCCCACGACTATCATCTACTCGACGAGGCCTTTAGAGCTCCTTCACATGGATCTCTTTGGGCCTCCATCCTTTGATAGTCTTGGGGGTAGGAAGTATTGCTTGGTGATTGTGGATGATTATTCAAGATACACTTGGGTATATTTCTTCAAGAGGAAGAGTGAGACCCAACAAACCATCATCAACTTTGCAAATGAAGCTCAACGTCAACATGATCCAAAGATCTTGATGATTCGAAGTGACAACGGCACCGAGTTCAAGAACTACACCTTGGATGAGTTCCTTAGTGATGAGGGGATCAAGCATCAATATGCCACACCTTATACCCCTCAACAAAATGGTGTGGTGGAGAGGAAGAACCGGACATTTATGGATGCGGCAAGGACCATGATGGCGGAGTTCAAGTCTCCGTACAACTTTTGGGCCGAAGCCATCAACACCGCCTGTCATGCATCCAATCGGCTCTATCTCCGCAAAGGCTTGAACAAGACTCCATATGAGATACTTACTGGTAACAAGCCCAACCGCAAGTACTTCCGGGTGTTCGGGTGTAAGTGTTTCATACTAAAGAAAGGTGTTTGTTTGTCTAAATTTGAGGCTAGAGCTCATGAGGGCATATTTGTTGGTTATGCTACAAACTCTCATGCTTACCGTGTCCTCAACAAGTCCACCGGGCTCATTGAGGAGACGTGTAACGTGGAGTTTGATGAGAATAACGGCTCCCAAGTGGAGCAAAGTGGTACTTGTGATGTAGGTGATGAAATTCCTCCCCAAGCCATAAGAAGAATGGGTATAGGTCATATCCTGCCCATTGAGGAACCCCTTGTGGCCGAAGGAGAAGGACAATGTTCCACTCAAGTGGAACCATCACCAACCAAAGACCCACACGCTTCCGAAGAATAAAGTGAAGGCCCTCAACCTGATGAACAAGGCCAAGTGCAAGATCAACTGCAAGATAGTGTTGACCCACCAAGTGATGCACAAGGCCAAGTTCTCTCTCCTGAGCAAGTTCATGACCAAGAGCAAGCTCAGGATCAAGAACAAGCTCATGATGACACTCATGATGATCAAGTTATCGCTCCTCAACTCTCCCTTGAGGAGCAATTGGAACGTCATGCTGACAAAATTGCTTCCAGGCTCGCTTCAAGAGAGCATCACATGGAGAATATCCTTGGAAGCATTACACAACTGCACCAGCATCAAGTTTCACATGCAACATATAGAACCTTTCAAAATTAGCATCATAGACGGTATATAGACACATGCATCTCAATTAGCACTAGGTTTCATTGGAACTCATCGGCACAAAGGTTATGGATCATGAGGTATATACTGCGTTTGTGTGAAGGCTAAACCAAATGGAGACCTATAAAGGTGGGGACGAATTTTGACTTGGACTACGTTTTGAGCTACAAAACAGTTTGAATTTCTGAATCGGGAAGAATATACAATGACTTCAATCTTTCAACCCTATTGCATGCATGTCCATATGGGAAGAAGGTTGGAGAATCATTTTTATGCCCCAGTAACTTCTGTGTAAACACCATAAAAAGTTACCTATCACATGCGTGATAACTTACACAGCCTAGGCGTGATATTTTTTTACTCAATTTTCTTTTGTTAAAACGTACCAACATGAGATCTAATTTCGTGGGTCTCATCGTGACAAACTTAATGGTGAATACTTTGAGTTGGACCAACGGTATAAGCTAGAAATGATTACGAAATTTCTAAATGAAGAGAATATAGTACTCCAATGAATAAGGCGGGCACACTTCCTAAAATCCAACTTTGAAAATAAATTAGATGAATAATCTTTTTGTGATTTAAAATTTATACCAAAACTTATTTTCAATACTAAATTAAGAGTATATGTTTTATCACATATAATCCACATTTGGTTGGTCTAATTTATGGCCGAACTTGATTTTTGGGATACGTGAACGCCTTATTCATTGGAATAGAGGGGTATATGATGACGACTTTCAGACCTATAGTGCATTCATGCTTGTGCATGTGACGAGAAGATTGGAAGAACCATTTTCTATGTCTAATAAAATTATGTGTAAACTATTTGATAACTTACCATTACAGGCGTGGTAGTTTACGTCACCGAGACGTGGTAACTTTTGAACCAAAAAAGTCATTGTAACATACCAATACAGGATCTAGTTTTGAAGGTTCGTCAGTGCCGATTTAGTGGTGAAATGGATTTTCAATCGGACCAACAGTTTGAGCTATAAGATATTTTTGAATTTTCTAAATGTGAAGAATATAGGGTAATGCTATCATTTTTTTGTCGTTTTACACTAATATATGGGGAATAGTCACGAACTCCATCGAACGATTTCATATACCATGGGGAGCAGCTCCCAACAAATGTTTCACCCCCCTCCCCTTGTTCATTTGCTGGGGGAGGGCACGCCGAACCACGATTAGCCAAGAAGCCCAGTTAACTATTTTTTTGATGCCTTAAAAATACACACTATAAAAACAGGGAAAATATAAATTCATAAAAAAGCCATGATTTTGAAAAATACAAAAAAATGCCACTATACTTTACAAAACTATCACTTCTCTAATTTACAAACTCACAATGGTATGATTTTTAAAAATGTGCAGCATTATCTACAACAAAAAATTATGAAATTTACCATGGAGAATTTTCACTGTGCAAAAAATGTCATATTTTTTGAAAACATTTTTTTCTTTAGGTTTGCCATGGACCAAAAACAAAATGCCCATGTGTATTTTTTTTTTGTTTTATTGGGTCCACTGCAAAATAATTCATAAAAAATGGCATGTCAGTGAAAATAAAATAAAATTACCATGCCCACAAAAAATTAAATTGTCATCCTCTTAATAATAAAATTACCATGCTCTAAAATTTTCGTGCAAATAATAATAATAATGCCATCCTCTCAATAATAAACTACCACCCAATTAATGATTAAACTGCCATCCTCTTAATAACGAAAATGCCATGGTTTCAATAATAAAAATGTCATGCTCTTAATAATAAAATTTTCATAAACTTATTAATAACAATGCCATGGTGTTAATAGTAAAAATTTCATAATCTTAATTATAAAAATGCCATGTTATTAATTATTAAAATACCATTCCCTTAATAATATATTTCCATGTGAGAAATTAAAAAATCAATTCCAAAATTGCCATGAATAAGTGCTAAAATTACCCAAAGCTTGTCGTGGGCCATTACAAAAAGATCTCAAATATTCCATTGTTTTGAAACACAAAAAAATGGCATCGGGCTCTAGCTGACCGGCTAAACGTGTAATAGCGAACGGCTCTAGCTGACCGACGTCGCATCGGGCTTGTGCCAAGATCCGTGCAACGGTGGGGAATGTGTTTACTGGAATGGGCTCCCTGGCTGACGTTCGGCATATACCATTTCTATTTTTCTGCATACATGTAATTAGAGGTAGGAGGAGTGCACGGATGAAAGAAATGTGTGGGGTTCTAACACTGAAAACACAACGTTCTCCCGTTAGTCCACTCCATTTAAAATACGCGTACTCCATCATGGAACCCGTCTGATGGAATTTGGTTTAGCCAGTAATCTCAAATTTACTCTTGGACGAGTAGGCAACTGATCTGCATGTTTTACAAACATACCTGTAGTACTATTCGATCTGCAGATAAGAACAAGAACAAAGTACTAGCTCCTCCGGGAACCACACGCCGTGTATCCACGTAGACGATTGGACAGCGAGAGCTAGCCCTACTCCGAGAAGGTGCACCTAATTTAACCCTACTTGGAGAAGGCACATTGATGGAACGCCTCGTCAGATCAGGCCAGGTTTCCAAAAGCCAGCAAGCAAAGCTTACTCGCACTCTATGAATCAAGCAGCGTAAGCAGCAGCACTGAAAGGAACCCTAGTTATTACACGTCCACGATGCTGCATTATGATTTGAATGCTGCCGCTGCTAAGTTGTTGCCGGCTAATCTAACGACCCGTCCAACTCCTCCCCACCAAACCCTGCAGCGGCAGCGGCCTGATTAGTTATGAGCGGCGTCTGTATTCTTCTGAAGGCAAACAAGATCACATCATGGCGATGTGGCCTTGCACAAATGAAGATCCTTATCGAGGTCACACACGCGATCTTCACAAGATATTTGGATGCAGCCCGAGTGAAAATTCATCATGGATTCATCATAGATCCATCATGGAGGGGCTGTCCAATGATGCGGAGGCGTTGTGGTTCTGATGTCACCGTCGCCGCCAGACGCCAGCCACGGTGGTGGTTCGGTTCGGCGTGTCACCGGTAGGCCGCGGGCCCGCGGGTCAGCGGCGGCGGGCTCGGCCCACTGAACTCCTACGCTCGGCCGTTCACCGTTATAAAAGTCTAGCTGCCTAGTGGAGCAAAGGCCGCTTCTTTCCCTCGGTCGCCACTCGCTCCAGAAGCTGCTCCTGCCCGGGCCAGCCGCCGCCACTGAGAGTGAGCTCGGCTACCCCAGTTCTTCCTTCCACTCTCGAAGCTACCCTGCCTCTCTGTAGCTTAGCTCCCTTTCTCCTGCTTTCCATGGCGTCAGGGGAAGCAGAGCCGCTGCAGTACACGGTGAGCCATTCCAAAAGAGCTTCACCTTCTTCTTCCTCTTCTTCTTCTTCTTCTTCCTCCTCTGGCGAGGCAGTTTTGCTGACATTGTGTTTGGGCTTTGCTACCGGTGCTGGCTTGCAGACCACCGTGCTGCGGGTGTCCATCCACTGCGAGGGGTGCAAGAAGAAGGTCAAGAAGGTGCTCCACAGCATCGAAGGTATGTACCAACTCATGAATCAGCTTCGGTTAATTGGTTGAACTTTCATTCTCATGCAAGTTGTTCTTCTCGCAACGACAATTAGTTGGTGTGAAATACTTTCTGTTTCTTTGTTTGCGGTTTTGATTAATCCAGTGTGCATCAGGTGTGTACAAGGTGACGATCGACGCGATGCAGCACAAGGTGACGGTCACCGGCAGCGTGGCCGCCGACGCGCTCGTCAGACGGCTGCTCAAGTCCGGCAAGCACGCCGCGCTCTGGCCGGTGCCGGCGCCTGCGCCGCCCGCCCCAGAGGCCAAGAAGCCCGAGGAGGCCCCGTCTGCCGGGAAGGGTGGCAAGGGCGCGGAGAAGGTGGACGCCAAGCCCAAAAAGGTGGCCGACGAGGCAGAGCCGGAGAGCTCCGAGAAGCCAGACAAGGACGAAGGTTCAGAGAAGAAACCAGAGAAAGCGGCGGCAAAGAAACCCAAGGACGAGGCCAAGGAGGAGGGAGAGGTTCCTGAGAAGAAGGAGAAGGGCTCGCCGGAGCCGCCAGCAAAAGAAGCGGCAGCCGCCGACGAGGCCCCGGAGGCGGGCGGAGAAGAGACGGGGGGCAAGAAGGGGAAGAAGAAGAAGAACAAGCAGCAGAAGGAGGCCGGCGAGGGGGACGCCGCTACGGAGAAGCCTCCGCCACCGCAGCAGCAGCAACAGCAGCCAAAGACAAAGCAGCCACAGCCGCAGCAGGAGATGCCGCCTGTGCCGGCGACGGGGCCGGGGCCAGAGCGCGCGCACGGCCACGGCGGCCCGTTCCCGTACTACGCGCCGCAGCCGGTGATGAGCTACAACATGGCGCAGCCGAGCGCGAGCGTGTCGTACTACGCGCCCACGCCGGTGGCGTCCATGCAGCCAATGCCACCTCCTCCGCCGCACATGCCGTACGGATACTCGCCTTACCCGCCGATGATGATGCCGCCGCCACCGCCGGAGTACATGTACGGGCCGCCTGGCATGCGGTCGTCCCCGCCGCAGGAGCCCTACAACAGCATGTTCAACGAGGAGAACCCCAGTTCCTGTAGCGTCATGTGACGCCGCCGCGCCGCCGCCGCCAGCCGCCGGCACGGGATCGAGTCTGTAGTTAAAAGCGGGGGTGGGAGGCTTCGTAATAGAAGCTTTGTCTAGGCTGAGTGGAGTACGTACCCTCTTAATTAGGTGGTCAAAGCTCTTATTGACCACACTTTTTTTTTCTCTTCAAATTTTCAACTTGATTAGCTCGTCATGTAGTGACATGAGTATTTTATTTCACTATTAATATGGTTATTTTTGCTACTAGCTTGTTTCAATAATTTCCAATTTGGTATCCATTAGAGAGGACAGTCTGCTCAGTCCCACATGAATTTGGTACTCAATCCATTCGAATCATGTCTACACAAATAACCTCTGATGCAGAGAATCCACAATTTTGTGCGCAAATTCATTTGAACTCGTGCCTACAAAACTGCCCATGGTATACAAATCCACAAAATATGGCAAACAAATTCGTGTCCAAATCAAGCATTTCTCCGGCATCTGAATTTGGCGGGGTGCTGCTTTTATTTCCCGGGAAGCCGATCTTGTGATTCTGGTGAAGACAGTGATGTCTAGTTCAAATGTGACACTCCTAGGTCAGTGAAGTGGGGCCCACTTCACTTTGGCAAAGAAGGGGCCCTTGGCCAGCCTAATTAAGCTGGCATGCATGTTGGCTCACACAGGCTTTTTGTAATTTTCCTGCTATGATGATTGTCCTGCAAACTAAAGTATGGGCTTGATGGAGTTGTCACATGTTGTGCTACTAATGCAATGATGGTTCTTGCATTGCTTTGTGGTGGTACTCTACTCACTTTGATTGATTAGGGGGGTGCTCCGTAATGATGGAACGCTAGTGGCGACAGTGGTCAAATCAGGAGGGACAAAGAGCTGTTTAAATTAGTGGTACTGCCTGCCAGTCCTCCCAATCCCATTGTTAAATAGGTTGAACCACTGGCTTCAACTTGTTTGTTTGTTAATCAGGTGCACTGTGTGCATCGCACCATATACCTGGAAATGTTAGAATACATATGCAGATAACCACGTATCTCTTTTCACATCCCAATCCCAATCCCAATCCTACGTGACATTCGGCTTTTTGTTTCCAAAGGTTTTTCAGAAAATTTTCTATAAATTGTAAAAGAATTAGAATTCATATACAGTTTCCCTATATTATTTGTGTTGGTTCATAATATTTAATCCTATGGATTTTTTTTTCCTCAAGGATTCTTTTCTACTACATTTTGTAGAGAATTTGGCACCATGTCAAACCTCTTTCGAAATAATTATTTGTCTTTCTATGCTGCCATAAAATAAAATACTATAGGATTCAATAGGCATGACATAATTGAAGCATAGGATCAAACAGCTGACAACGAAAAAAATCTGAAGAATTAGAATCCCTCAAATTATTTTATGAAAATAGTTTTATTAAAAGGGTCTCTTAGATTATACTCTCCATCCCAAAATAACAAAATAAGTGACTCAACTTTGTACTAACTTCAATAAGTTGAGTTACTTATTTTGGGACGGAGTGAGTATCAAATGCATTTTAGGAGGACCCTTATGGGTGGGTGGGGGGGGGGGGTCATTAAAATTGTGGAATCACAAGGATGTATCTGTGAAGACATTAGTCTAAACAATGAAAAGGATACTATCAAGTGGACTTTGACAAAAAAAAATGGTATATGCTCTGTTAAATGCTACTACGGAAAATTGATTGAAATTAGATACCCACACAGCTTTATGTGGAAAACAAAAATTCCATAGGGAGTGAGGATGTTCGTGTGGTTAGTTCTTAGAAACAATATCATACCAAAGATAACTTGATTAGAAGAGGATAGATTGGTAGCAGGGCTTGCCCTTTCTCTGGTTTAGATGAATCTACAAATTTTTTGTACATGAAATGCTCCTTGGCTAGTATGCTGTGAAATATTTTTAAATGTGCTTTCAATTTGACTTACGCTCTTGCAATACTACTTGGATGAATAATTTTAGAGCTGCTGAAAAACACCTGATCTTTACCGGAGTGTGTGTGGTATTTTGGACAATTTGGAAAATAAGAAATGGTAACATATTTTACAATGCAAAAATTATTGACCCTTCTATCTCTGTCAATATGATTGCTAGATGACCTAATGATTGGATTATTTTGCAAAAAAAGCAGGAAAATAGGAAAAGCCGAAGTGGGTGGTAAAAATGCTCGAGCAGACATCAAGTGAAGTGTTTCGTGCGCTCTAGGGATTGCGTTTTGGTGTGCTCGGGATACAGTGAAGATCTGTGGAAGTGAAAAGATGATGAAGGAAGCTACTTTGGCGGGTATTCAATTCGGTGCCGAGACTCATATGCACCCGTCGAACAAATACAAAAAAAATTCAAAAAATTCTGATTTTTTTAGGTGGAAGAGGTTCCAATGTGTGATGTTCGTGCCAAATTTTATCTTGTTCGGACATCTGAGGAACTCATGACAAAATATGTCAAAACAGAACGTGAACAGTAAACTTTCTTACAACCACAAAATTTGTTTTTTTAGAGCCACTGAAATGTTCAGAATCAATGAAATTTCGTATGGACTTCACGCACATGAGCATCTACCATCACAAAAGAAAAACCAGTTTTTTACTATTTTAAATAAATTTACTGTTCACCTCTAGTGCAGATGCACCTGAGAGCCAAAATGCAGCGTCCGTTTGGCCCTTTTTTCTACTCTGCTGCTGTACTAAACCTGTAATGGGTGAACATGTGCACTCTGTTTCTGCTACTCGCTCTCTATGTAGTCAGGATTTTTTTTGGAAATATCCAGCTTGGCTTGCTTCATTTGATTTAGAAGAAAGTATAGGGAAGACAAAGGGTGATCAAGTGATCGGTGGTGACAATCAAAGCGAAAAGAAGAGAGAAAATAGAAAAGCGATGTGGCACGCCACCTCCCAAAACCCTAGGATTTATCCCACGTCATGGTCCCCGAACGGGGGCTCTATATATAGTCAGGAAGTTGGAAAACCTCCCTTTTGTTAGCATAAGAAATGTCCTAAAAGCATTGCTTCTCATCGTCCTTGGTGATTGTTGATGGTGCGTTGAAGCCCTGCTGGATCTTTAGTTAATCGTCAATCAACTTGATATATCTAGGTGTTGTAGGTCATTTACAACATATATGTTGCTTCTATTTTCTGTTTAGTAGATGTAAAACATTGTGGTTTCAGCTAAATGAAATCACAGGGAGAGCCCTCTTTATATATAAACAGGGGCCTCCTTGTAATAAATATAGAGAGACCGATGGCACGATTAAAACTGGTTTTTCTTTATTAAAAAAAGGTCAAATATCAGAGATTGAATCTATGGATGTACACCACTATAACATAATTAATAAGGCCAAAGTCATCAACAAATAGAAGACATCATATAGACAACAATGACAAGATGTAAGTCGCATTATCCCACAAAAACGCCTGCAATAAGGAAGAACACACCCGCACCGACGTCATCACATCCAGCATGAGACCGTCGGGACAAAGAATTTTCATCTTGACTGCTGAGTATTCAACAAGATACGAATGAAAGTTCATCGTTGCTGGGACTGGCCAACAAAACCGAGATCACTGATTTTCGTCCTAGATATAACACGATGTTCATGTGGGGACCCCGACTTAAGAGTCGAGATCACCGAATGCACATGTACAGTGATCCCAGAGATCAATGCTCACTGAACACACAGAAGCTGAATAACAAGAGTCTTACATCCATACATACCGTCTTACACAAATTATGACCATTATGGCCAAGTCTTACATAGATAAAGCCTCATGGGCTGAATAGCAAATAATCTCAAGTAGCGGAAGTCTTCGTAGATAAATAGAACCCGTGCCATCTGCCTTAACCCTACATGCATTCTGACTGGAAAAGCGTCCTAGTTCGCATGTTCGTCTTCATAGAATACTTCTTCAAATTCCTGCTCCTCCATGCCTAGCCAATTAAATAACCAGTGGCAAGCCAATGAGTACTTTGAATGTACTCGCAAGCAACCCATGATTTGGTTCAAGGTAACAATGCAAGTTGTACAACAATAAGCAGCCTAGCTACAAGCTAGATAAGATGTTCTACCATTTGTGAAACATGCATCAATGTACTTGGGTAACCTCGAAGACAGGTTACAAATATCAACATGAATAGAGTTCAATTCATTATCAACGAGTCAAGTCACCACCTTGACACAACACACACACACACTTTCACCGAGATTGTAAAATTCTGGACATAGTTTAAGTAGCACCTCCCAACTGTCCATGACCGTGGACACGGCTATTCGAATAGTTTTACACTCTGCAGAGGTTGCGCACTTTACCCACAAGATCCGGAAGCTTTCGTGTCACCCACGATCCCGTAGTACCTCAAGTACTCGGGGGAAGCACTCGGTCATTACCTTTCCCTAAATGACACTAACATAGGGTCCACTCGTTGGTGCACAGCCCTCGTGTACAAACGATAAATCATGGGACTAGCCCTTTTTACAATTTCATGCATACAAGAAGTGACCAACGGTGTGTCCGGTGCCCTGTGAAAACAGTCATGGTCGCCTATCCGAGCACGACCCCGTCCCGGGAGTGACCTCAAGTCTCCCTCGTCACTAGTGATGTGGGCACCATGCTAGTATCAGCCTAAGTAATCAATAATGCCCCATCCCATAAGGGGTAGAGTGGTTGCACATGTTTGGTTGGGACGGTAATCACACATAAATCTAATCCATCATTTTACCCACACACAAGAACTTTCTTTGGTACACCACTTCTTCCTCAAGTGGTGACCTTAACTCAACATCACCCTCGGAAATTAGGGGCACCCGATGGGGTTTTCGAAAAGAATGCAACCACGAAGGATTCATGGTACATATGCATCATCATGCATCGACATCTAATCCTTTGTCATTGCATCTATGCACATGGTAAAGATCATGAGTAGGGGTATGCATCATGTGGTGGCTCTCAACAAGTTTACCACCGTCATTCTCTATCATCACGCAATCGGAAATAACAGGGTTCCGAGGAACAAAAGGGGGTATCATGGTCAAAGGGTTGCTTGCCTGTATTGGCTTGGTCTTCAAGGTCTTCAAATCCCCCCCCCTCCTTCTTCTTCAGCAACTTCGTCAAACACGGTATCTAATCGTCGCAATAAATAACGGAAAAATAAGACAATAATAAAAACAGAAAAATCAAAGTGCTTAGAAAAATGTCAACTTATTTTTATAAAATACTAGAGGGAAAACTAAGATGGCAAAAATTCTTAGTTTGGGATTTGGAGTGACAGAATGGGGTACATGGATTTTTAAACATAGATTTTAGTGTTCAAATTTAGATTTAAATTTGAATAGAACAGAAAAGGTTCATGAATATGGGTGAAAGTGATATCATTAAATAGGTTGGAATTTTACAAGTTTTTAGGAACTGGAATTATTTTATTTGGATTAATATTTAATCCAGAAGATTTTTTACAAAACAGACAGAAAAGGAAAAAGAAAAGTGGCACTGTGCCGCTGGGCCAGAACAGCTGCAGCGCAGCAGGCCCAGCCAGAGAGGCGGCCCAGCGCACTCGTGCCTGCGCGCGTGCTAGGTTTCAAACCTAACGGACGGGGCCCAGGCGTCAGCGAGAGGGGAGAGAGGCGAGGGAGAGGAGAGACTGACAGGCGTGGCCCGCCTGTCATCCCTAACCCTGCGGCAGAGGGCCGGCGAGCTCACCGGCGGCGATGCAGGGCACGGCGAGGTCGGGCGAGGGCACGGTTAGACTCAGCGTCGAGTCGCCGTTCGGGTGGAGGTGGCTGCAGTCGCCGGGGTGGCCTAGTTCGTCGGCGGCGAGGTCACGCGGCGGAGGTGCTTCGGGTGGTGGTGGTTTCTGGCCATTGATACGTCCAAAATGTATCTATAATTTTTGCTTGCTCCATGCCTCTTTTGTGTGATATTGCTATGTTATTTATACACTTCCATACACTTTTGATCATATTTGGACTAACTTATTAACTCAGTGCACCCCAGTGTCAGTTTCTGTTTTCTGCTGTTTTTGTATTTCAGGTTTTCCCATCACGTAAACTGCCAGAAAAATCCCGGAAAAATTATATAAAAAATCAGCGTTCCGGAAGCTTCCACACGGTCGAAGTAGGGCCGGAGGGGGGCCACCAGGGCTCCAGGCGCCCTGGTGGCGCGGCCCCCCTCCTGGCCGCGCCGGGGGGGGGGGTGCCTGGGCCCCCCAGGTCTCCGCTGATGCCCCCCTTTGGCATATATTTATATCGCGTCCCGAAACCCTCGAGGACGGAACCCTTTTTCGCGATCTCATCTCTGTTCCGCCGCCGCCGCGCTTCCAAGATCGGGAGCACCAGGAGAACTCTTCCCGGCACCCTGCCGGAGGGGAGGATCACCACCGGGAGCCTCTCCACCACCATGGACGCGTCCCGGATGAGTTGTGAGTAGTCTCCCTTGGACCATGGGTCCATGACCAGTAGCTATGTGATGTTCTCCTCCCCTTCTTGTGCTTCACTAATTAGACCTCGTGAGCTGCCCTACATGATCGAGGCACATATGTAATCCTTATGCTGTTGCTATGTTGAGTTTGCTGGGATCCGATGGATTGTGAGATTGTGTTCAGATTGTGTTTGAGTAATATATTTGATTCACCTATTTTATATTTATGTTCTTAAGTAATTCTTGCATGTTCTCCGTTGCAATTTATTGCTTTGGCCAAGTAGTAGGTAGTGACTCCAAGAGGGAACATTATGCTCGATTGTGGGTTCATGCCCCTCGATGACTAGTTTGAGTGACAGAAACATGAGTCTAGGGGATGTGCTGTTGCCACAAGGGGGAAAACAACGATGCTTGTACTCGAGGGTGCAAGGATTGTTTACTTTACGCAAAGTTCTTTTAATGCAGTTGTCTGTTGCTTTGAGTTTATAATATGGGTGGGACTCGCAACTTAATACCAGCGAGATGTTCTGGATAGATATCTCAAGGTGGATGATTAGTAGTAGATGCAGATGGATTTCGGTCTACTTGCCTTGGCGTACCGCCCATGCTTTGAACCTCTACCTTTCTTGCAACATAGTTAGCATTGGTTTGCGCACATAATTCTGTCAATTGCCCAGCTGTAATTCGTTTACCTCACATAGCTGTTTTATCGTCTTTTGAGAGAGAGACATCACTAGTGAACATCATGGGACCCCGGTCCATATTCCCATCACTGATCACATCCGCTATTTACTTTCTGCTTTTACATACTAGTTACAGTTTTACCTATCACTATTATCTCTTGCGTTTGACCCTTTGTAAACGACAAGGCCGGAGGGATTGACAACCTCTCTGTACTCGTTGGGAGCAAAGTTATTTGTATCTGTGTGCAGGTCCAAGTTGATTGCTAATATCGGGCGCCGTTAGCAGTTGACACCTTCTTGTTGAAACTAGGAGTCTCAGGGGAAATCGATCCTTGGTATCTTTGCCAAGGGAAAACTACCGCTACACTGCATCTCAAACCTTCCACTTGGGGTAACCAACGAGGGGCGAGAAGCCATCAAGCAAAGTTTTCTGGCGCCGTTGTCGGGGACTCCACTCTTCAAGATAGGGGAATTGCACGCTATCTTTTACCTTTGCTTTTAGTCTTGTTAGTTTACCTTTCAGTTTTTGATTTAGTATCTTTTATCAAAAATCACATAAATAGTTATTTCATTCTTTAGTTGTCATTATGTTGGGTCCTTTTGTCTTTGGCAATGCAGAAGTTCTCACCTTTAAACAAAGAGGTGGGGAAAGTCTAAAAGATGCTTGGTATAGAATTAATGATTCTCAAAAAAGAGCCACCAAGAAGCAATCTACTACTATCCTGCTTAGAAATTTTTATGTTGGAATTAATTCTTGGAATAGGTTTATTCTAGATACTGCTATCAATGGAAATTTCCTAGAGGACCCAGTTTGGGAGTCTCTTAGTGTTATTGAAAATCTTGTTGGGAATCCCCCTGTTGTTAGCATTCAAGAGGACATCACCCTAGCTCACATTATGAAAAAACTTGAAAAGATAGAGCTAGAGATGCCAAACATTAATAAGATAAACGAGTTGGGTCGTAAGGTCCAAGGGAATTTGAATAGGCTTGATAGCTCCATGCATAAAATTTTCAAAACTTTGGAGACCATCAAATCCCATGACTTGGACTCTTCTAGGATAGACAAAATTGAGGAAATCTTTGATACTCTAGGAACCACTTTCTCCTCAATCAAAACCAGAAAGGTAGAAACTCCGGCAAAGAAGGAGCCTAAGTTCGTTCACGTTCCAAAGGCTCCCCGCTCTAAAAGTAATCCATCTATTGCCAAAGGGGTTGAAACTGTAAAGACTTTGGAAGAAACACCTCTCTTTGATGAATTTATAAATGAATCTTCCTTTGACTTTTTTCCTTTTGGTCTTCTCCCTAGAAGTATCTCTATGAGGCCTTTATTTGAAAGTCCTCTTAAGACTAGTTGTACTATTGAAGAGCTTTTTGATGATCTTGATGATGGTTCAATTGATACAACTTGATCTCTATGCATTATGCCTAGCTTAAAGGCATAACAGAAAGCGCTTTTGGGAGGCAGCCCACAATGAATAAATTTTATTTTGCTTTTGTTGTGTCTTGATGTTGTTACTACAGTAGCATCATCATTGTATCTTTGCTTTTCAACTTTGTGCCAAGTGTAGCCTCTGATTGCAAGAAAGTTCAAAAGTTGTGACGTGCTGTCCAGGAAAAAGATTCTGTCCTTGGACAGAAAAATTCGTATAAAATCACCAGATCATCTTTTTGGTCTGAATTTTTTCGACAGCGTGCTCTATACAATTGTCTTTCGGGCGTCTGTTCTCGGTTTTTTGATTAGAGTTGCAGAAGTGCCCCGAATCATTTACTACCTGCTGTTCTGTTTTTCACAGATTCTGTCCTGTTTTGCCTTTCCTTCATTTTGCAAACCTTGAGCTTGCTTTTTCTTTGCAAAAACCTTTTGGCAATCTTGAGAAACAGTAGACCTTCAAGAATATCCTTATTTCCAGCAAGGAACAATTATATTATTATGGGTACTAACCTCGCAAATCAGATTATGATGAGTTATGTATGAAGGGAGTTTTCAAGTGTGCGAGGGAAGATGATAAAAAGATTCAGGAGTGTCAGACGCTCAAGCTTGGGGATGCCCCCATGCACCCCCAAGAAATATTCAAGGAGACTCAAGCGTCTAAGCTTGGGGATGCCCCCGTGCATCCCCTTCTCCATCAACATTATCAGTTTGTCTTTCGTTCCACTATATTTTTATCACTTCATGTGTTATGTGCTATGCTTGGAGCGTCTTGCTTTTAGTTTTCCTTTTTAGTTTTCGTTAGCTTTACTTGCTTTTCATAACGAGTCGGAACTCAGCTTTCTTTGTGTGGGAGAGAAACACGCTCCACTTCAACCTAGAACACAACATAGAATTTTCATGTCTATCTTTGCTGTGTATGTTCTTGGTATTTCAATAGCTACTGTCATGCTTAGCTCTTAGTTTTCATGCTTATCTTTTTAAAGAGCCTTTTGTTTAGTTGGTTGCTGGAACTCTCTTTAGTTATCATGCTTATCTTATTAAGAGAGTTTGCTTCTGTTGCATTGGTCGATATGTCTATGATAAAAATGCTACGTGCATAATGGCGCTTAGTAGTTCATGTTTTCTTATGGTTAGTCTCAAATAGCTGGGGGGTTCCCAATGTGTTATTGGAGTACCAACATGATTTGTTTGCCTATGATGTGGTATGGTTTAGTAATATCTTCCTTCAAGAATTTATTTTGATTGACTTGGCGTATGCTCGCGCATATTTAAGACTGTAAAGAAAGTCTGTCAAGCCTTGATGATCTTTTATTTCTGAGTAGCGATATAACTTCCATGCCTGATTCAATGTTGCTTTGTCGCTCTGCATGATTATGACCGTCATTGCTCTCTTAGTTGGTCGCTCCCAGTCTTTTGCTAACCTCCACCTGTACTAAGCGGACTGACTGCTTGTGCATCCAAAATCCTTTAAACCAGTTATGCCATATGAGTCCACCATACCTTCCTATACATGGTATTTACCTGCCATTCCTAACGAAGACTTTCATGTACCATCTCGAAATTATTCAAAAAAATGCATCTCTATTTTGTGCCTCTGTTTTAGTTCATGAGGAAGTAGTAGTTAATTCATGATCTTTTTAGGTTGGACAAGCTTCACCCCGGGATTGCATGTCTAATGTGCAAACGCATAATACGAGAAGGAACTGGCATTGAGTGCGCCCGGCTCATTAAAAAATAATACAAACAAACAAACCCTCCTTCACGCTTTGTTCATGAGAAATCAGAAAACTTTGGCAGTGATAAACAAAGGAGATTAAGAGGATGTGATCGTCCTCATTCGGGAGCCGTTACTCGAAACTTGTCTACCTCGAGAAGTAATTGAGTTATCTGCTACCATTCGTTGACAAAACATGCATATCCAAAAAAATAATTTTTATTTCTGTTTTTAAAACCAAGAGCTTTGGTACATGCTTTGTCTTTGTTTCCGACCACGGGTTTTCAACCTTGCCAACAAAAGCCACGGTTCGAGAGTCTCCGCCTTCTTTAAGCACCAACTACTGAGAGCATGATTGTCATTCTGAGTGTAATGTGCATTGTCCCAAAGTACCATTGTCTTTTGCATTATTATGATATCGTTTATTCTGAAATCATTGTATCTAGTCGTCACTTTAGCCTTGGAGGTGCCCCTGCATTTATGTTTTGCTTCACTAAAGGGGGCAAGCGAGATATCACTTTATCATATTTGCACACCATGCTCATTACAAATCTATTTGATGTTTTAGTATCATGTTGTAAAACTTTCAGTTCTTTGTGATTTTCTCATAAGGCAACTTAATTACTACAGATTCATTGTCTCAGTAAGCTTTTGTCATGTGACTATGAAAAATCCTTATATGGTTAATAGCATGTCACCACAGAAATTATACTTGTTATCATTTACCTACTCGAGGACGAGCAGGAATTAAGCTTGGGGATGTTGATACGTCCAAAACGTATCTATAATTTCTTCTTGCTCCATGCCTCTTTTGTGTGATATTGCTATGTTATTTATACACTTCCATACACTTTTGATCATATTTGGACTAACTTATTAACTCAGTGCACCCTAGTGCCAGTTTCTGTTTCCTGCTGTTTTTGTATTTCAGGTTTTCCCATCACGTAAACTGCCAGAAAAATCCCGGAAAAATTATATAAAAAATCAGCGTTCCGGAAGCTTCCACACGGTCGATGTAGGGCCGGAGGGGGGCCACCAGGGCTCCAGGCGCCCTGGTGGCGCGGCCCCCCTCCTGGCCGCGCCGGGGGGGGCGCCTGGGCCCCCCAGGTCTCCGCTGATGCCCCCCTTTGGCATATATTTATATCGCGTCCCGAAACCCTCGAGGACGGAACCCTTTTTCGCGATCTCATCTCTGTTCCGCCGCCGTCGCGCTTCCAAGATCGGGAGCACCAGGAGAACTCTTCCCGGCACCCTGCCGGAGGGGAGGATCACCACCGGGAGCCTCTCCACCACCATGGATGCCTCCCGGATGAGTTGTGAGTAGTCTCCCTTGAACCATGGGTCCATGACCAGTAGCTATGTGATGTTCTCCTCCCCTTCTTGTGCTTCACTAATTAGACCTCGTGAGCTGCCCTACATGATCGAGGCACATATGTAATCCTTATGTTGTTGCTATGTTGAGTTTGCTGGGATCCGATGGATTGTGAGATTATGTTCAGATTGTGTTTGAGTAATATATTTGATTCACCTCTTTTATATTTATGTTCTTAAGTAATTCTTGCATGTTCTCTGTTGCTATTTATTGCTTTGGCCATGTAGTAGGTAGTGACTCCAAGAGGGAACGTTATGCTCGATTGTGGGTTCATGCCCCTCGATGACTAGTTTGAGTGACAGAAACATTAGTCTAGGGGATGTGCTGTTGCCACAAGGGGGAAAACAACGGTGCTTGTACTCGCGGGTGCAAGGATTGTTTACTTTACGCAAAGTTCTTTTAATGCAGTTGTCTGTTGCTTTGAGTTTACACTATGGGTGGGACTCGCAACTTAATACCAGCGAGATGTTCTGGATAGATATATCAAGGTGGATGATTAGTAGTAGATGCAAATGGACTTCGGTCTACTTGACTTGGCGTACCGCCCATGCTTTGAACCTCTACCTTTCTTGCAACATAGTTAGCATTGGTTTGCGCACATAATTCTGTCAATTGCCCAGCTGTAATTCGTTTACCTCACATAGCTGTTTTATCGTCTTTTGGGAGAGAGACATCACTAGTGAACATCATGGGACCCCGGTCCATATTACCATCACTGATCACATCCGCTATTTACTTTCTGCTTTTACATACTAGTTACAGTTTTACCTATCACTATTACCTCTTGCGTTTGACCCTTTGTAAACGACAAGGCCGGAGGGATTGACAACCTCTCTGTACTCGTTGGGAGCAAAGTTATTTGTATCTGTGTGCAGGTCCAAGTTGATTGCTAATATCTGGCGCCGTTAGCAGTTGACACCTTCTTGTTGAAACTAGGAGTCTCCGGGGAAATCGATCATTGGTATCTTTGCCAAGGGAAAACTACCGCTACACTGCATCTCAAACCTTCCACTTGGGGTAACCAACGAGGGGCGAAAAGCCATCAGCCATTTCCGGCCGCTACAGAGAGGGGAAACAAGGGGGAAATGACCAGTGAGGTTTTGCGGTGCTAGATCGAGTGAGAGGAGTGGCGGAGAGGGTCTGTACCCTGAGGTCGACGGCGATCCGAGGCGGCGGAGCTCGAGCTCGGGCCCGTCTGGAGAGGAGTGGGTGGTGTAGGAGGAGGATTGGGAGTGTGAGAGAGCGGCTGGTGAGGAGTGGGAGGACCGGAGGTGTCCTTTTATAGGCGAACGGCGGGGTGCCGTGGACCCGTGCGCCGGCGAGCTTCTGCTTGTTGCCACAAGGCTCGGGAGGGGCCGGAGCCGTGTCTGTGGCGTTGCTGGATGCGGTCCAGAGCCAGGGGAGAGAAGAGAGAGGGCAGGGGGAGGCCAGGGCATCGCGCGTGTGTGCATGCCCATTGGAGCTCTCGGGCGGCCGTCGCGCGTGCGAGCTGGGGCGAGAGGAGGGAGAAGGAGGAGGGGGCCGACCGGCTGCCGTGTCGTGGACGTCGAGGCGGCCTCGGGAGACACGATCCCGACGCCCTAGGTGGTCGGGCGCCTCGGGCAGGTCGCGGCTACAGTGCGGGAGCGCACTGTAGCGCGCTCCAGAGCGCCCATATGGACGGCATGGCCGTGTCCCACGCGCTCTGGGCACGGCCACCGTGTCCATTGGCTCTAGGGGTAAGTAAATAATGTAGGAGAGGCATTGGATGCCAGGGAGAGCTTCTAAAAGAAGAGAGGACTGAGAGAGAATGATGAAAACTGCTGTCCAGAATGTAAAATGGGGTTTTACCCCTACTCAATCATTGAGCTGAGGCCAGGGGAGAGTTACTGGAGGTGCAAGGGGACCTGGGGAAGCTGTGGTAAAAAGCCTAGCTCAAGGAGAACAAGGAAAGAGGTGAAAGTGGTAATTTTGGAAAATCACCAGAAGGTGTTTGATGTGGTTTTGAGCAATCAAATGATTTCCACTAGGCATGAGACTTAACAGGATCAAATGGCATATAGAAATAGGGTGTTCCACCAAGTTTGGGATCATTTGAAGAAACTTGCCAATGTAACTTTGGTGAACCCTAGAAATCAATAGAAATAGATTTACCAAGTTTAAGTTAAGCAAATCATCCCTCCTTGATGCACCACTTGGTGTAGTGTCATCATTTGGGGTTGTGATCATGCCCACAAAGTTTGATGTCACAAGTAAAAAGTTGGTAATGTAAAGTTGTTCAAATTTGAATATGAACAGAAATGGTTTTGGGGTACTCTGATCAAGTTACCCTTCTCCAAAACTTGTGCCATTTGGTCTAGATACATTATTAGACCATGCTAGCATGTGTACCAAGTTTGAGAGCATTTGGACAAGTTTGGCACTATAAAGTTGCTCAAACTTCAAAAATATATGCGGGAGGCGTCCATGGTGGTGGAGAAGCTCCCGGTGGTGATCCTCCCCTCCGGCAGGGTGCCGGGAAGAGTTCTCCTGGTGCTCCCGATCTTGGAAGCGGCGGCGGCGGCGGAACAGAGATGAGATCGTGAAAAAGAGTTCCCCTCTCGAGGGTTTCGGGAGACGCTTTAAATATATGCCAAAGGGGGGCATCAGACGAGGCTCGGGGGGCTCAGGCGCCACCCCGGCGCGGCCCAGGGGGAGCGCCACCAGGGCGCCTGGGGCCCTGGTGGCCCCCCTCCGGCTATGCTTCGGGTGCCTGGTAGCTTCTGGAACGCTGATTTTTTATATAATTTTTCTGGATTTTTTCTGGCAGTTCTCGTAATGTGAAAACCTGAAATACAAAAACAGCCGAAAACAGAAACTGGCACTGGGGTGCACTGAGTTAATAGGTTAGTCCAAATATGATCAAATGTGTATGGAAGTGTATAAATAACATAGCAATATCACCCAAAAGAGGCATGTAGCAAGCAGAAATTATAGATACGTTTTGGACGTATCAACATCCCCAAGCTTAATTCATGCTCGTCCTCGAGTAGGTAAATGATAACAAGAATAATTTCTGTGGTGACATGCTATTAACCATATAGGACTTTTTCATAGTCATATGACAAAAGCTTACTGAGACAATGAATCTATAGTAATTAAGTTGCCTCATGAGAAAATCACAAAGAACTGAAAGTTTTACAATATGATATTGAAACATCAAATAGATTTGTAATGAGCATGGTGTGCAAATATGATAAAGTGATATCTCGCTTGCCCCCTTTAGTGAAGCAAAACATAAATGCAGGGGCACCTCCAAGGTTTAAGTGATGACTAGATACAATGATTTCAGAATAAACGATATCACAATCATGCAAAAGACAATGCTACTTTGGGACAATGCACATTACACTCAGAATGACAATCATGCTCTCAGTAGTTGGTGCTTTTAAAAGAAGGTGGAGACTCTCGAACCGTGGCTTTTGTTGGCAAGGTTGAAAACCCGTAGTCGGAAACAAAGACAAAACATGTACCAGAGCTCTTGGTTTTAAAACAGAGGTAATAATTTTTTTTAGATCATGCATGTTTCGTCAACGAATGCTAGCAGACAACTCAATCACTTCTTGAGATGGACAAGTTTCGAAGAACGGCTCCCGAATGAGGGCGATCACATCCTCTTAATCTCCTTTGTTTATCACTGCCAAAGTTTTCTGATTTCTCATGAACAAAGCGTGAAGGAGGGTTTGTTTGTTATATTAATTTTGAGCCGGGCGCACTCAATGACAGTTCCTTCTCGTATTATGGGTTTGCACATTATACATGCAATCCCGGGGTGAAGCTTGTCCAACTTAAAAAGATTATGAATTAACTACTACTTCCTCATGGACTTACAACAGAGGCACAAAATAGAAATGCTTTTTGTTTGAATAATTTCGAGATGGTACATGCAAGTCTCCGTTAGGAATGGCAGGTAAATACCATGTAGGAAGGTATGGTGGACTCATATGGCATAACTGGTATAAAGGAATGTGG
This sequence comes from Secale cereale, assembly GCA_902687465.1. Taxonomy (NCBI): domain Eukaryota; kingdom Viridiplantae; phylum Streptophyta; class Magnoliopsida; order Poales; family Poaceae; genus Secale; species Secale cereale. Next base: position 74,368,757 of record LR738710.1, read on the forward strand.
ATGCACAAGCAGTCAGTCCGCTTAGTACAGGCGAAGGTTAGCAAAAGACTGGGAGCGACCAACTAAGAGAGCAATGACGGTCATAATCATGCAGAGCGACAAAGCAACATTGAATGAGGCATGGAAGTTATATCGCTACTCAGAAACAAAAGATCATTAAGGCTTGACAGACTTTCTTGAAGGAAGACAAGTCAATCAAAATAAATTCTCGAAGGAAGACATTACTAAACCATACCACATCATAGGCAAACAAATCATGTTGGTACTCCAATAACACATTGGGAACCCCCCCCCCCCAGCTATTTGAGACTAACCATAAGAAAACATGAACTACTAAGCGCCATTATGCACGTAGCATCTTTATCATAGACATATCAACCAATGCAACGGAAGCAAACTCTCTTAATAAGATAAACTTGATAACTAAAGAGAGTTCAAGCAACCAACTAAACAAAAGCTCTTTAAAAAGATAAGCATGAAACTGAGAGCTGAACATGATAGTAGCTATTAAAAGACAAAGAACACACACAACAAGGATAGACATGAAAATTCTATGTTATGTTCTAGGTAGAAGTGGAGCGTGTTTCTCTCCCACATAAAGAAAGCTGAGTTCCGACTCGTTATGAAAAGCTAAAAGAAAACTAAAAAGGAAACTAAAAGCAAGACGCTCCAAGCATAGCACATAACACATGAAGTGATTAAAATATAGTGGAATGAAAGACGAACTGATAATGTTGATGGAGAAGGGGATGCACGGGGGCATCCCCAAGCTTAGACGCTTGAGTCTCCTTGAATATTTCTTGGGGGTGCACGGGGGCATCTGAAGGAAATATGCCCTAGAGGCAATAATAAAGTTGTTATTTATATTTCCTTATATCATGATAAATGTTTATTATTCATGCTAGAATTGTATTAACCGGAAACTTAGTACATGTGTGAATACATAGACAAAACAGAGTGTCCCTAGTATGCCTCTACTAGACTAGCTCATTGATCGAAGATGGTTATGTTTCCTAACCATAGACATGAGTTGTCATTTGATCAACGGGATCACATCATTAGGAGAATGATGTGATGGACAAGACCCATCCGTTAGCTTAGCACTATGATCGTTTAGTTTTACTGCTATTGCTTTCTTCATGACTTATACATGTTCCTATAACTATGAGATTATGCAACTCCCGAATACCGTAGGAACACCTTGTGTGCTATCAAACGTCACAACGTAACTGGGTGATCATAAAGATGCTCTACAGGTGTCTCTGAAAGTGTTCGTGGTGTTGGCATAGATCAAGACTAGGATTTGTCACTCCGAGTGTCGGAGAGGTATCTCTGGGCCCTCTCGGTAATGCACATCATAATAAGCCTTGCAAGCAAAAGACTAATGAGTTAGTCACGAGATGATGTATTACGGAACGAGTAAAGAGACTTGCCGGTAACGAGATTGAACTAGGTATTGAGATACCGACGATCGAATCTCGGGCAAGTAACATACCGATGACAAAAGGAACAACGTATGTTGTTATGCGGTTCTGACCGATAAAAGATCTTCGTAGAATATGTAGGAGCCAATATGAACATCCAGGTTCCGCTATTGGTTATTGACCAGAGATGAGTCTCGGTCATGTCTACATAGTTCTCGAACCCGTAGGGTCCGCACGCTTAAACGTTTGATGACGATTGGTATTATGAGTTTATGAGTTTTGATGTACCGAAGGTAGTTCGGAGTCCCGGATGAGATCACGGACATGACGAGGAGTCTCGGAATGTCCGAGACATAAAGATTGATATATTGGACGACTATATTCGGACACCGGAAGTGTTCCGGAAAAGTTTCGGATTTAACGGGATTGCCGGAGGGGGTTACCGGAACCCCCTACGAGGGGGGGTGGTCCATAGTGGGCCTTATGGAAAAGAGAGAGGCAGCCCATAGGGGCTGGCTGGCGCCCCACCTAGGGTTCCTAGTTGGACTAGGATTGGGGGGCGCCACCTCTCCTTCTTTTCCTTTCCCTCTCTTCCTTCTTTGGTAGTTCCTACTAGGAATAGGATTGCAATCCTATTCCTAGTAGGATTGCACCCCTAGCCGCACCATAGAGGGGCCGGCCGGCCTCCCCCTTGCTCCTTTATATACGGGGGCAGGGGGGCACCCAAAGACACACAAGTTGAATTGTTCCAGCCGTGTGCGGTGCCCCCCTCCACAGAAACACACCTCAGTCATACCGTCGCGGTGCTTAGGCGAAGCCCTGCGCCGGTGAATACATCATATCCGTCACCACGCCGTCGTGCTGACGAAACTCTCCCGTGAAGCTCAACTGGATCAAGAGCTCGTGGGACGTCATCAAGCTGAACGTGTGCTGAACGCGGAGGTGCCGTACGTTCGGTGCTTGATCGGTTGAATCGTGAAGAAGTTCGACTACATCAACCGCGTCACTTGACGCTTCCGCTCCCGGTCTACGAGGGTACGTAGACACACTCTTCCCTCTCGTTGCTATACATCTGGTAGATAGATCTTGCGTGATCGTAGGAAAATTTTAAAATACTACGTTCCCCAACAGTGGTATCAGAGCCAGGTCTATGCGTAGATGATATGCACGCGTAGAACACAATGAGTTGTGGGCGATACTAGTCATACTGCTTACCAGCATGTCATACTTTGCTTCGATGGTATTGTGAGATGAAGCGGCCCGGACCGACATTACGCGTACGCTTACGCGAGACTGGTTTCACCGTTACGAGCACTCGTTGCTTAAAGGTGACTGGCGGGTGTCTGTCTCTCTCACTTTAGCTGAATCAAGTGTGGCTACGCCCGGTCCTTGTGAAGGTTAAAACAGCACATACTTGACGAAACATCGTTGTGGTTTTGTATGCGTAGGTAAGAACGGTTCTTGCTAAGCCCGTAGCAGCCACGTAAAACTTGCAACAACAAAGTAGAGGACGTCTAACTTGTTTTTGCAGGGCATGTTGTGATGTGATATGGTCAAGACATGATGAGTTATACGGTTTTGTATGAGATGATCATGTTTTGTAATGTTATCGGCAACTGGCAGGAGCCATATGGTTGTCGCTTTATTGTATGAAATGTAATCGCCATGTAATTGCTTTACTTTATCACTAAGCGGTAGCGATAGTCGTAGAAGCAATAGTTGGCGAGACGACAACGATGCTACGATGGAGATCAAGGTGTCGCGCCGGTGACGAAGGTGATCATGAAGGTGCTTTGGAGATGGAGATCAAAAGCACAAGATGATGATGGCCATATCATGTCACATATTTTGATTGCATGTGATGTTTATCTTATTATGCTTCTTATTTTGCTTAGAACGACGGTAGCATTATAAGATGATCCCTTACTAAATTTCAAGGTACAAGTGTTCTCCCTGAGTATGCACCGTTGCGAAAGTTCTTCGTGCTGAGACACCACGTGATGATCGGGTGTGATAGGCTCTACGTTCAAATACAACGGGTGTAAGACAGTTTTGCACACGCAGAATACTCGGGTTAAACTTGACGAGCCTAGCATATGCAGATATGGCCTCGGAACACTGGAGACCGAAAGGTCGAGCGTGAATCATATAGTAGATATGATCAACATAAGATGTTCACCATTGAAACTACTCCATCTCACGTGATGATCGGATATGGTTTAGTAGATTTGGATCACGTGATCATTTAGATGACTAGAGGGATGTCTATCTAAGTGGAAGTTCTTAAGTAATATGATTAAATTGAACTTTAATTTATCATGGACTTAGTCCTGGTAGTATTAGCATATCTATGTTGTAGATCAATAGCTCACGATGTTGCTCCCCGTTTATTTTTTATATGTTCCTAGAGAAAACGAAGTTGAAAGATGTTAGTAGCAATGATACGGAATTGTTCCGTGATCTGAGGATTATCCTCATTGCTGCACAGAAGAATTATGTCCTTGATGCACCGCTAGGTGACAGACCTATTGCAGGAGCAGATGTAGACGTTATGAACATTTTGACAAAAGCTCGGTATGATGACTACTTGATAGTTTAAGTGCACCATGCTTTACGGCTTAGAACCGGGACTTCAAAAATGTTTTGAACGCCATGGAGCATATAAGATGTTCCAAGAGTTGAAATTAGTATTTCATACTCATGCCCGTGTCAAGAGGTATAAGACTTCTGACAGTACTTTGCCTACAAGATGGAGGAGAATAGCTCAACCAGTGAGCATGTGCTCAGATTGTCTGGGTACTACAATTACTTGAATCAAGTGGGAGTTAATCTTCTAGATAAGATAGTAATTGAAAAAGTTCTCTAGTCACTATCACCAAGTTAGTAGAACTTCGTGATGAACTGTAATATGCAAGGGATGACGAAAGTAATTCCCGAGCTCTTCGCAATGCTGAAATCGGCGAAGGTAGAAATCAAGAAAGAGCATCAAGTGTTGATGGTTAACAAGACCACTTGTTTCAAGTAAAGGGCAAAGGGATAGAAGGGGAACTTCAAGAAGAATGACAAGCAAGTTGTCACTCCCGTGAAGAAACCCAAAGCTAAAACTCAAGCCTGAAACTAAAGTGCTTCTACTGCAAAGGAAATGGTCACTGGAAGTGGAACTGCCCTAGATACTTGGCGGATAAGAAGGATGGCAAAGTGAACAAAGGTATATTTTGATATACAGATTATTGATGTGTACTTTACTAGTGTTCATAGCAACCCCTGGGTATTTGATACCGGTTCAGTTGCTAAAATTAGTAACTCGAAACGAGAATTGCAGAATGAACAGAGACTAGTTAAAGGTGAAGTGACGATGTGTGTTGGAAGTGGTTCCAAGATTGATATGATCATCATCGCACACTCCCTATACTTTCGGGATTAGTGTAAAACCTAAATAAATGTTATTTGGCATTTGCGTTGAGCATGAATATGATTAGATCATATTTGTTGCAATACGGTTATTCATTTAAAGTCATAGAATAATTGTTATTCTGTTTACATGAATAAAACCTTCGATGGTCATACACCCAATGAAAATAGTTTGTTGGATCTCGATCGTGGTGATACACATATTCATAATATTGAAGCCAAAAGATGCAAGGTTAATAATGATAGTGCAACTTATTTGTGGCACCGCCGTTTAGGTCATAATGGTGTAAAATGCATGAAGAAACTCCATAGTGATGGACTTTTGGAATCACTTGATTATGAATCACTTGGTGCTTGCGAACCATGCCTCATGGGCAAGATGACTAAAACTCCGTTCTCCGGAACAATGGAGCGAGCAACAGATTTGTTGGAGATCATACATACAGAAGTATGTGGACCAATGAGTGTTGAAGCTCGCGGCGGGTATCGTTATTTTCTGACCTTCACTGATGATTTGAGCAGATATGGGTATATCTACTTAATGAAGCACAAGTCTGAAACATTTGAAAAGTTCAAAGAATTTCAGAGTGAAGTGGAGAATCATCGTAATAAGAAAATAAGAGTTTCTACGATATGATCGTAGAGGTAAAATATTTGAGTTAGCGAGTTTGGCCTTCAGTAAAAACAATGTGAAATAGTTTCACTACTCACGCCACCTGGAACACCATAGTGTAATGGTGTGTCTGAACGTCATAAACCTTACTTTTTTAGATATGGTGCGATCAATGATGTCTCTTACCGATCTACCACTATCGCTTTTGGGGTTATGCATTAGAGACAGCTACATTCACGTTAAATAGGGCACCATCTAAATCCGTGGAGATGACACCGTATGAACTGTGGTTTGACGAGAAACCTAAGCTGTCATTTCTTTAAGTTTGGGACTGCGATGCTTATGTGAAAAAGGTTTCAACATGATAAGCTCAAACCCAAATCGGAGAAGTAAATCTTCATAGGATACCCAAAAGAAACTGTTGGGTACACCTTCTATCATAGATCCGAAGGCAAGATATTCGTTGCTAAGAATGGATCCTTTCTAGAGAAGGAGTTTCTCTCGAAAGAAGTGAGTGGGAGGAAAGTAGAACTTGATGAGGTAATTGTACCTTCTCCAGAATTGGAAAGTAGTACATCACAGAAAATTGTTCCAGTGATTGCTACACCAATCAGTGAGGAAGTTAATGATGATGATCATGAAACTTCGGATCAAGTTTCTGCTGAACGTCGTAGATCAACCAGAGTACGTTCCGCACCAGAGTGGTACGGCAACCCAGTTCTGGAAATCATGTTACTAGACCATGATGAACCTACGAACTATGAGGAAGCAATGATGAGCCCAGATTCCGCAAAATGGTTTGAGGCCATGAAATCTGAGATGGGATCCATATATGAGAACAAAGTGTGGACTTTGGTTGACTTGCTCGATGGTCGGCAAGCCATCGAAAATAAATGGATCTTCAAGAGGAAGACCGACACAGACGGAAATGTTACTGTTTACAAAGCTCGACTTGTTGCGAAAGGGTTTCGACAAGTTCAAGGAGTTGACTACGATGAGACTTTCTCACCTGTAGCGATGCTTAAGTCTGTCCGAATCATGTTAGCAATTGCCGCATTTTATGAAATCTGGCAAATGGATAACAAAACTGCATTCTTTAATGGACTTATTAAAGAAGACTTGTATATGATGCAACCAGAAGGTTTTGTCAATCCTAAAGGTGCTAACAAAATGTGCAAGCTCCAGCGATCCATCAATGGACTGGTGCAAGCATCTCGGAGTTGGAATATACGCTTCGATAAGTTGATCAAAGCATATAGATTTATACAGACTTGCGGTGAAGCATGTATTTACAAGAAGTGAGTGGGAGCACTACAACCTTTCTGATAAGTATATGTGAGTGACATATTGTCGATCGGAAATGATGTAGAATTTTTTGGAAAGCATAAAGGAGTGTTTGAAAGGAGTTTTTCAAAGAAAGACCTTGGTGAAGCTGCTTACATATTGGGCATCAAGATCTATAGAGATAGATCAAGACGCTTGATAAGACTTTCGATGAGTACATACCTTGATAAGATTTTGAAGTAGTTCAAAATGGATCAGTCAAAGAAGGAGTTCTTGCCTAACTTGTAAGGTGTGAAGTTGAGTAAGACTCAAAGCCAGACCACGGCAGAAAAATATAGAGAGAATGAAAGTCATTCCCTATGCCTCAGCCATAGGTTCTATAAAGTATGCCATGCTGTGTACCAAACATGTTGTGTACCTTGCCATGAGTTTGTCAAGGGGGTACAATAGTGATCCAGGAGTAGATCACTGTACAGCGGTCAAAATTATCCTTAGTAATTGGATGACTAAGGAAATGTTTCTCGATTATGGAGGTGATAAAGAGTTCGTCGTAAAGGGTTACGCCGATGCAAGCTTTGACACTAAATCCAGATGACTCTAAGTATCAATCTGGATGCGTATTGAAAGTGGGAGCAATTAGCTAGAGTAGCTCCATGCAGAGCATTGTAGACATAGAAATTTGCGAAATACATACGGATCTGAATGTGACAGACCCGTTGACTAAACTTCTCTCACGAAGCAAAACATGATCACACCTTAGTACTCTTTGGGTGTTAATCACATAGCGATGTGAACTATTTTATTGACTCTAGTAAACCCTTTGGGTGTTAATCACATGACGATGTGAACTATCAGTGTTAAATCACATGGCGATGTGAACTAGATTATTGACTCTAGTGCAAGTGGGAGACTGAAGGAAATATGCCCTAGAGGCAATAATAAAGTTGTTATTTATATTTCCTTATATCATGATAAATGTTTATTATTCATGCTAGAATTGTATTAACCGGAAACTTAGTACATGTGTGAATACATAGACAAAACAGAGTGTCCCTAGTATGCCTCTACTAGACTAGCTCATTGATCAAAGATGGTTATGTTTCCTAACCATAGACATGAGTTGTCATTTGATCAACGGGATCACATCATTAGGAGAATGATGTGATGGACAAGACCCATCCGTTAGCTTAGCACTATGATCGTTTAGTTTTACTGCTATTGCTTTCTTCATGACTTATACATGTTCCTATAACTATGAGATTATGCAACTCCCGAATACCGTAGGAACACCTTGTGTGCTATCAAACGTCACAACGTAACTGGGTGATCATAAAGATGCTCTACAGGTGTCTCTGAAAGTGTTCGTGGTGTTGGCATAGATCAAGACTAGGATTTGTCACTCCGAGTGTCGGAGAGGTATCTCTGGGCCCTCTCGGTAATGCACATCATAATAAGCCTTGCAAGCAAAAGACTAATGAGTTAGTCACGAGATGATGTATTACGGAACGAGTAAAGAGACTTGCCGGTAACAAGATTGAACTAGGTATTGAGATACCGACGATCGAATCTCGGGCAAGTAACATACCGATGACAAAAGGAACAACGTATGTTGTTATGCGGTTCTGACCGATAAAAGATCTTCGTAGAATATGTAGGAGCCAATATGAACATCCAGGTTCCGCTATTGGTTATTGACCAGAGATGAGTCTCGGTCATGTCTACATAGTTCTCGAACCCGTAGGGTCCGCACGCTTAAACGTTTGATGACGATCGGTATTATGAGTTTATGAGTTTTGATGTACCGAAGGTAGTTCGGAGTCCCGGATGAGATCACGGACATGACGAGGAGTCTCGGAATGTCCGAGACATAAAGATTGATATATTGGACGACTATATTCGGATACCGGAAGTGTTCCGGAAAAGTTTCGGATTTAACGGGATTGCCGGAGGGGGTTACCGGAACCCCCTACGAGGGGGGATGGTCCATAGTGGGCCTTATGGAAAAGAGAGAGGCAGCCCATAGGGGCTGGCCGGCGCCCCACCTAGGGTTCCTAGTTGGACTAGGATTGGGGGGCGCCACCTCTCCTTCTTTTCCTTTCCCTCTCTTCCTTCTTTGGTAGTTCCTACTAGGAATAGGATTGCAATCCTGTTCCTAGTAGGATTGCACCCCTAGCCGCACCATAGAGGGGCCGGCCGGCCTCCCCCCTTGCTCCTTTATATACGGGGGCAGGGGGGCACCCAAAGACACACAAGTTGAATTGTTCCAGCCATGTGCGGTGCCCCCCTCCACAGAAACACACCTCGGTCATACCGTCGCGGTGCTTAGGCGAAGCCCTGCGCCGGTGAATACATCATATCCGTCACCACGCCGTCGTGCTGACGAAACTCTCCCGTGAAGCTCAACTGGATCAAGAGCTCGTGGGACGTCATCAAGCTGAACGTGTGCTGAACGCGGAGGTGCCGTACGTTCGGTGCTTGATCGGTTGAATCGTGAAGAAGTTCGACTACATCAACCGCGTCACTTGATGCTTCCGCTCCCGGTCTACGAGGGTACGTAGACACACTCTTCCCTCTCGTTGCTATACATCTGGTAGGTAGATCTTGCGTGATCGTAGGAAAATTTTAAAATACTACGTTCCCCAACAACATCCCCAAGCTTGAGCGTTTGACACTCCTGAATCTTTTTATCATCTTCCCTCGCACACTTGAAAACTCCCTTCATACATAACTCATCATAATCTGATTAGCGAGGTTAGTACCCATAATAAAATAATTGTTCCTTGCTGGAAATAAAGATATTCTTGAAGTTCTACTGTTTCTCAAGATTGCCAAAAGGTTTTTGCAAAGAAAAAGAAAGCTCTAGGTTTGCAAAATGAAGGAAAGGCAAAGCAGGACAGAATCTGTGAAAAACAGAACATCAGGTAGTAAATGATTTTTCCGGGGCACTTCTGCAACTCTAATCAAAAAACACGCACGAAAGACAATTACATAGAGCACGCTGTCGAAAAAATTCAGACCAAAAAGATGATCTGGTGATTTTATACGAATTTTTCTATCCAAGGACAGAATCTGTTTCCTGGACAGCACGTCACAACTTTTGAACTTTCTTGCAATCAGAGGCTATACTTGGCACAAAGTTGAAAAGTAAAGATACAATGATGATGCTACTGTAGTAACAAACATCAAGACCACTAAAAACTGAAAGAACAAACTGAAAGCAAAGATAACAAGGGTTGTCTCCCTAGAGCTCTTTCTTTATAGCCATAAAGATAGGCTTAAGACTTTAATGATGCTCTCATAGGAATAAGAGTTGAAGAACAAAAGAGAGCATCAAGAAGCAAATACCGAACACATTTAAGCCTAACATGCTTCCTATGCATAGGAATATTGCAAGAAAATAAATTATTGAAGCATAAAGCAACTAGCATAGGAAGGCAAAACAAGCATAACTTCAAAACCTTCAACATAAAGAGAGGGAACTTAATATTATTGAAATATCTATAAGCATATGTTCCCTTCTCATAATAATTTTCAGTGGGATCACGAATAAACTCAACAATATAAGCATCACATAAAGCATTGTTACCATGATCCACATGCAAAAAGGTACTCTTACTCTCCACATAAGCATCATGAAGAGGATAAAACTTAGTATAAAAGAGAGACATAAGCTCTTGCCAATCAAGCAAGTGCGAGTTATCAAGAAGCTTATACCAATCTGAAGCTTTATCTATAAGTGATACGGCGAACAATGTCCTCATGACAAACTCCCTTGATACACCTGCAAGCTTAAATAATGAACATAATTGCGACAGATATAGCAAGTGTTCACCGGGATGTCTGTCTCCTGCATAATGATTAGCCAAAACATAATCGATAATACCAGCTGGTATTTTATAGGGCACAATTTCAGTAGGGGGAGGAGCAACCACCACAGGTGTGGGGCGTCTTCCCACAAGCAACGATCCAATAGCAAGGTTGCCCATAAGCATAACTAGTGAAAAGACATAAAGAAAACTGAAAGGTAAACTAACAAGACTAAAAAGCAAAGGTAAAAGATAGCGTGCAACTCCCCTATCCTGAAGAGCGGAGTCCCCGGCAACGGCGCCAGAAAACTTTGCTTGATGGCTTCTCGCCCCTCGTTGGTTACCCCAAGTGGAAGGTTTGAGATGCAGTGTAGCGGAAGTTTTCCCTTGGCAATACCAAGGATCGATTTCCCTGAGACTCCCAGTTTCAACAAGAAGGTGTCAACTGCTAACGGCGCCGGATATTAGCAATCAACGTGGACCTGCACACAGATACAAATAACTTTGCTCCCAACGAGTACAGAGAGGTTGTCGATCCCTCCGGCCTTGTAGTTTACAAATGATCAAACGCAAGTGATAATAGTGATAGATATAATTGCAATAGTAAGTAAAAGCGGAAAAGTAAATAGCGGATGTGATCAATGATGGTAATATGGACCGGAGTCTCATGATGTTCACTAGTGATGTCTCTCTCCCAAAAGACGATAAAACAGCTATGTGAGGTAAACGAATTACAGCTGGGCAATTGACAGGACCATGTGCGCAAACCAATGCTGACTAAGTTGCAAGAAAGGTAGAGGTTCAAAGCATGGGCGGTACGCCGAGGTAAGTAGACCGAAATCCATCTGCATCTACTACTAATCATCCACCTTGAGATATCTATCCAGAACATCTCGCTGGTATTAAGTTGCGAGTCCCACCCATAGTGTAAACTCAAAGCAACAGACAACTGCATTAAAAGAACTTTGCGTAAAGTAAACAATCCTTGCACCCGCGGGCACAAGCACCGTTGTTTTCCCCCTTGTGGCAACAACACATCCCCT
>LR738710.1:74380347-74440196 GCA_902687465.1 Secale cereale
CACATCCCCTAGACTCATGTTTCTGTCACTCAAGCTAGTCATCGAGGGGCATGAACCCACAATCAAGCATAACGTTCCCTCTTGGAGTCACTACCTACTACTTGGCCAAAGCAATAAATAACAACGGAGAACATGCAAGAATTACTTACGAACATAAATATAAAAGAGTTGAATCAAATATATTACTCAAACACAATCTGAACATAATCTCATAATCCATCGGATCCCAGCAAACTCATCATAGCAACAGCATAAGGATTACATATGTGCCTCGATCATGTAGGGCAGCTCACGAGGACTAATTAGTGAAGCACAAGAACGGGAGGAGAACATCACATAGCTACTGGTCATGGACCCATGGTCCAAGGGAGACTACTCACAACTCATCCGGGAGGCGTCCATGGTGGTGGAGAAGCTCCCGGTGGTGATCCTCCCCTCCGGCAGGGTGCCGGGAAGAGTTCTCCTGGTTCTCCCGATCTTGGAAGCGGCGGCGGCGGCAGAACAGAGATGAGATCGCGAAAAAGAGTTCCCCTCTCGAGGGTTTCGGGAGACGCTTTAAATATATGCCAAGGGGGGGCATCAGACGAGGCTCGGGGGGCCCAGGCGCCCCCCCGGCGCGGCCCAGAGGGGGAGCGCCACCAGGGCGCCTGGGGCCCTGGTGGCCCCCCTCCGGCTGTGCTTCGGGTGCCTGGTAGCTTCTGGAACGCTGATTTTTATATATAATTTTTCTGGATTTTTTCTGGCAGTTCTCGTAATGTGAAAACCTGAAATACAAAAATAGCCGAAAACAGAAACTGGCACTGGGGTGCACTGAGTTAATAGGTTAGTCCAAATATGATCAAAAGTGTATGGAAGTGTATAAATAACATAGCAATATCACCCAAAAGAGGCATGGAGCAAGCAAAAATTATAGATACGTTTTGGACGTATCACCGTGGACCCGTGCGCCGGCGAGCTTCTGCTCGTTGCCACAAGGCTCGGGAGGGGCTGGAGCCGTGTCTGTGGCATTGCTGGATGCGGTCCAGAGCCAGGGGAGAGAAGAGAGAGGGCAGGGGGAGGCCAGGGCATCGCGCGTGTGTGCATGCCCATTGGAGCTCTCGGGCGGCCGTCGCGCGTGCGAGCTGGGGCGAGAGGAGGGAGAAGGAGGAGGGGGCCGACTGGCTGCCGTGTCCTGGACGTCGAGGCGGCCTCGGGAGACACGATCCCGACGCCCTAGGTGGTCGGGCGCCTCGGGCAGGTCGCGGCTACAGTGCGGGAACGCACTGTAGCGCGCTCTAGAGCGCCCATATGGACGGCATGGCCGTGTCCCACGCGCTCTGGGCACGGCCACCGTGTCCATTGGCTCTAGGGGTAAGTAAATAATGTAGGAGAGGCATTGGATGCCAGGGAGAGCTTCTAAAAGAAGAGAGGACTGAGAGAGAATGATGAAAACTGTTGTCCAGAATGTAAAATGGGGTTTTACCCCTACTCAATCATTAAGCTGAGGCCAGGGGAGAGTTACTGGAGGTGCAAGGGGACCTGGGGAAGCTGTGGTAAAAAGCCTAGCTCAAGGAGAACAAGGAAAGAGGTGAAAGTGGTAATTTTGGAAAATCACCAGAAGGTGTTTGATGTGGTTTTGAGCAATCAAATGATTTCCACTAGGCATGAGACTTAACAGGATCAAATGGCATATAGAAATAGGGTGTTCCACCAAGTTTGGGATCATTTGAAGAAACTTGCCAATGTAACTTTGGTGAACCCTAGAAATCAATAGAAATAGATTTACCAAGTTTAAGTTAAGCAAATCATCCCTCCTTGATGCACCACTTGGTGTAGTGTCATCATTTGGGGTTGTGATCATGCCCACAAAGTTTGAGGTCACAAGTAAAAAGTTGGTAATGTAACGTTGTTCAAATTTGAATATGAACAGAAATGGTTTTGTGGTACTCTGATCAAGTTACCCTTCTCCAAAACTTGTGCCATTTGGTCTAGATACATTATTAGACCATGCTAGCATGTGTACCAAGTTTGAGAGCATTTGGACAAGTTTGGCACTATAAAGTTGCTCAAACTTCAAAAATGGACAGAATGGTTTTGAGGGGTTTTGATGATGTTTTCTTGCTTCCCAAGGCATGGGGCTTGGCAAAATCATCAAATATGTCATATATGACATGATAGAATTTCCCTGGAATTTTTAGAGAATATTTCCTTTGTAAATATTTCAAAAGCTAGAAATATCCAGAAAGGGTTTCTGAGGGATTTGCGCAATATTTTGAACAAGACCAAGTGTTGAAACTCTTATATATGGACAATATATGTCCTAAGAGTCTCCCTGAATTTTGGCAAATATTTTTTGAAATAGTTAAATAATTTTTCCCTATTAAAGACCATTTCTGGCCTTAAGAAAAAGCTTTTTAATAAAACAGGAAAATAACTTTTAAAATTATATTTTTGTGGTTTACGGAAGTCCTATATCTACTAGGTTTCAAATATACTCTTTGAAATATTTTTCTCACCCTAAATCAAGCACTTGCAGTGCAAACCTCAATTCAGGGGTTTTTGGAAAACTAATTTTTGAAAATACTTTTTGGCCAAATTATTTTTGTAAGAAAATACTATACTGTTATATACACTTGGTATGATCATTGGGCAGAAGTTTGGGGTAAGGAGATGAAATATACAAGAGGGAGTAGTTGACTTTAAAGAGCACTTGAAAATCACAGAGAGAAAAAACTTAATTCCAAATAAAAGCCAAATGATGTCAATAAAAGTTGTTGGTCCAAATTTTCATGCTTTATTAATGCAAATGACATATTACAAAATGCAGGGTGTGACAGTTCATTTGCCCGGTAGTGCACCGGCGGCGGCGGCGAGGAGGCTCGGACTCAATACACGACCCGAGCTTGCCGATCCCATATTTTTCTTTTAAAAAACATGTGAAAAGAGAGCTGAGATTTAAGAATTTCAATGTGCGCGGAAATTTAAGAGAGCTTGATCAGATCAGACGGACCCCAAAGCGGTACGAAAGGGGCATTGATTTTCAAGCTAGGGGGGGAGGCGACGCCGTAGGGTTCCTGTGCCTTTTTTTGAGCATCAGTACAGACGCAAGCGCTCATATATACGTGCATACACTCATTCCTATGAACGCACACACGCACACCCTACCTCTATGAGCACCTCCGAGAGACTGCGCCGGAATATCATCTTGCATCGCCGGAAATCCTGAAATAAATCCATCAATAATGCGAGCACCAGGATTTGAATCCTGATGAGTTGAGAATACCACTGTCCATCTAACATCTCAACTAGATTTGGTTCGCGTAGGATTCCTGTACCTCCGAGAGGCATGAATGGAGGTTCCCGGACTGTTGGCCGTAACTGCGACAGTACTGGAGACGGTACTAATTAGAGATGCAGCCGTATACTGTTACTAGTTGGGAACAGCGGATTTCTTCATGTACGTGAGACAAAGCGGCACCGGCGTAATAAGGTATGTACGGCCTGTGCACTTCAACGTGCACACGTCCCCGGCAAAAGAGAAAAATGACACCCTTTTTCTGAAGAATGCAGAATGAAGGTGTGTGATGGAGTACTCTGTGTGATGTATTTTCTTTCCTGACCATTTTTTTTCTCATAACGTAAGCTGCTCGCGCTGAACGCGCCTGCGCTGCTCGCGGCCACCAGCGTAGAGTCGAGGAGCTCCGTAAAATATTTGCACTGGCCCTGTTTGAATACTCTAACTAGGTTAGAGGTTAGAGTTCTGTAAAATATTTACACTGGCCCTGTTTGGCTGGGTTAGATGCATCTAACCCAAAATAACCTTCCCGTTTGGATGTTTTTGGATTAGTTGAGTCCAAACTAACCAAAACTAACTTAACTCATGCATCCAAACAGGGCCACTGTCCGATGGATGGATCCCCGTAACCGGAGGATGGCCGTGGCTTTGACCGACACGGACGGGCGCCGCCGCGCCGTCTCGTGATCTCGTCCGCATGCACGCGGCCCCGTGCACCCCTCCCTTCTCGGGGCGAGGCGGCGCGCCGCAGGCTCGCCCGATCCGTCCAAGCGGAACGACGCGCCTGGGGCCGGGCGCCATTCCGCAGTTTGACCGCCCCGCTCGCCGCAGCAGAATCTCGTACGCTTCTACGTACCCCTACTCCTACGTAGAGTAGTACACGCCTCGCCGCGGCTCTGTCCAGGACCTGACGCGCGAGCGGGCGGGCCGGCCGGCGGCGACGAGCACCACGGAGGGGAATTGATGGCGCGCAGGTGGGCGCGTCAGGGCGCGCGCGCGCGCCCTGGCACGAACGCTCGTGGCAGAGCCCGCATCGACTGCGGCACGGGGTTTGTTCTCTAGCGTGTGGCTCTTGCGGGGAGGCCCTGTGCCCGACGGTACCACCCCTGCGAGCCCTGCAGATGCAAACGTACCACGTATGCGTGATGAAATGCCACCATCCCATGCATGATGAGGATCTAGCTGGGCGCTGGTGCAGCGGCCGCCCGTGATCCGTCCGTCGAGAGGGACAAGCCTGGCAGGCGGCTTCAATGCCGATGGACGGCATGGCAGAGCGCCCGCAGAGGCGGGCCGATGCGAGCATTCACGCCGCTCCCTTCTCTTCCGCGACCGTGTTCGTTCGTCCGTTCGTTCGTCTAGATTTTGGTCTGAAATTTTTACACCGGTGCATGGGGTATGAATGTATGATGATCGACGAGCGCTCCTGCTGCTGTGCCTGTCCGTTTTCTAGCTGCCTTAATTGGGAGCGTATGTATGCGTGAATCGTGATGTTTTAAGGGGATTTTCTTGCCTTAAGCCTGACGGAACTGAACTGAAATTCCCGGCCGTGTCCCGGACACAGCAGCGAGCTTTCTTGCACAGTGTTGCCAACAGCTTGATGATGATGACCAATTATGTTAGGTTTGACACGGCCGGCAGGGAAGATCCATCTTTTCTTGTTAGATTAGATCTGGAGCTGGCCGACCGATCCGCGCTGACTAGACTTGGATGCATTGTACTACAACATTGTTGCTCTCTGAAGCAATTAATTGCAGTACTACGGGACTGTTTGGTTTGACACTAAGTTTGTCAAAAGTTGCCACACCTAAGATTAGGCAAGTTTGATCAACTTAGGTGTGTGTTTGGTTCAAGCCACACTAGAATCCCACATCACATACACTTAAAAAGTGTGGCAAGATTTCTTTAGACTTGCCAACTTGTGGCTCTTATTTTAAAGAACTAACCTTAGACAAGTTTGACCACATTGTATGGCAAAGTGTGGTACTTCTAGGACTAAAACCAAACAGCCCCTACGTACTACTTACTGTACGACGAGTAGTGTGCATGTGGGTCGTGTGGTCTATAATCACGAGGCCATATTCCTAAACATAAGACGCTTCGGCAGTTCAATTTAAACAGCTATGCTCAAGCATATGTAGACGTGTTCTAAGTATTACACATCAAAATCTATATTATTGATTTATATTGTCAAAACGTCCTAATGTATTATAGTACTATTTATAAAAAGAGGTATAGTAGATTAGATTGACTCCCTTCCCGAAAGACCTACTTCATCTCGAAATCATTCCTTCCACTTCCACCTCTCCTGCCGCATGTGGATGCACATGCACAGCACAAAAGGATATGATATGCCCCCAAGTCGTAGCCATGAGCATACGGTTTGACCAGTGAACATGCCTCCTTTCCTTCCTACTAGTACTATCAAATGTTGCATATAGGAATCCTACGGAAAAAGTCCATTTTAAACCTTGAACTTGTAGAGGTCAGACGAAATGGACCCTCAAGTCAAAATCCCGGTCGATTGCACCTTAAACTATGCAATCCCGGTCTAAATCGAACCCTGACATCATTTGAACTGGGATTTGTCTGGTGGGCCGGCCCGCTAGATTTTTTTGGTTCAATAACAACAATTCCAAAAGGTGCACACCCTGGGGAGCTCGTAACTTTCATTGGGCCGGTTCCTGGTACTCGCACGAAAAAAGGTTTTCCCTCGGCAGGTTCCTGGTACTCGCGCGAAAAAAGCGAAAAAAACAAATAAAAAATGACCCATGCGAGGATCGAGCTCGCGCCACAGAACATCGGACGAGTACGAATAACCACCTAACATACAATGCGCTACTGATCAATGCCAAGGAGAAATTTATAAGTATATTTGCAGTCGCGTAATTTATTACAGATGTAAACGTTTACTGTAGCGAATTGATTTTTATTTTTTAAAACATTTTGGAAAAAGCTCATGAATTACAGAAAAGTTCATTTGTTTTGAAAAAAACAATTGGTGTTGGAAAACAAACCACTAGGACACATTGTTTTCAAATCCCATAAATATTTTTTTGAATGCTGAATTTTTTTTAAAGTATATAAAAACCGGCCCATTTAGAGCTAATGAATAGCAGGCGCGAAAAAAATCTGGAAAATTATGCGGGAGCAACTCGAACTCTCGACCTCAGTTTTGTTAGCTGCTGCAAGTCTGCAACTTGCCAACCGAACTAGTGAGTTCAAAATATAGATTCACGGCGCGAAACATTACGTATCGAACTGCTTTTGAACATTTGCAAATATTGTGCACTGAAGATTTTGTAATATCCATTGAACATTTTCTTGATATACACTGAACATTTTAAATTATACACAATATTAAATATATGATGAACATTTTTAAATACACATTAAACATTTGGGTAATATATGACTGAACAAAATTCAAAAACATGCGGAACTATTTATATTCATTGAGGAATTTCTAATGTACGATGAACATTTTATAATGCATGATTAACTTTTTTTGGTAATATAAATAGGAAAATGGTCCGAAGGAAATAAAAAATAAATCAAAAAAAATGAAAAAAGAAAAGAATATAAATATAAATATAAATTCAAAAACAAAAAAAGAACCAGAAAATAAAAAAATGAAAAAAAACAAATAACAAATGAAAAACAGAAGCAACAAGGCGCAGCACGCACTGCTGTGAACTGGGCCGGCCCATCAGCGGGGGCTGCAAGCGTTTCCTCCCCAATCCCGGTCCACATCAGCAATCCCTGTTTGGGAAATGATCCGAAGGTTCGATTTAGACCGGGATTGCAAAGTTCAGGGTGCAATCGACCGGGATTTCGACTTGGGGGTTCATTCCGCCCGACCTCTACGAGGTCAAGGTTTAAAATGGACTTTTTCCGGAATCCTACCGGTGAAGCAGGCGGGAGCGGGACTCCTGAGCCCGTGCATGTGCAAGCAATTGACCCGTAGTCCAGTTTTGATGCCAAAGGTACTACAAGGCGCCACAGGTAAGTAAATAGTACGTGCGCGGGGTGGCCAGCCCAAGCATAATGCAATGATCAGAACACGCATCAGCAGAGCTGGCAGCTGATGAGTGGCAGAGTGAGTGATGAGAGATCCCATTCTCATTCTCACCTCGAGAGGTGATTGGCGAGATCTCAGCTTGAGCCGTGATTGGCAAATGGCAATGGCCTCATTACACCCAGGAAAAAGAGGCCGTGCAGTGCAAAGCTGACATGGAGCTGAAAGCACAGCTCCGTCTCAATGAAGAAAGGAAAAGGGGGCTAGATCTTTGCTGATGGGTCTACTCATTTGCTCAGGGACTCTCATCTTTCGCTCCTCCACAGGTCTTAGCCCGGAAGCAATTGTAGTTACTTTATTAACATTGACATGGAATGATGAAGGGCATGATTGCCGGGGTTGAAAGCTTGTGGCCTTGGACAAAGCGAAATATGATGATTGGCGAGCGGTTTGGGCCAGGAGGTGTCGAAACCGGACCGGCGGCGGGAAAGAAGCTTCCGCACCGGGGAAGGCCGTCGGCCCAGTTGGCGTAACATCACTTACCAAGGACGCAGGCCCAATCATCACTCATAAAAAAAAGGATACAAGTTTGTGCAGCTTGCATACTGAAAGAGTAAGCATAAATAAATAGTATCATCACCATTATGATGTCAAAAAGAAAAATAGTACTGTATATCACAATTAACTTCGGAGCTCAGACACCAATCATACAGTAGCACATACAGAGAGTAGCGAAAAACTGGCGAATACTTCATTCATTCTGCTTTAGCCTTTCGGGTTTGGGTGATAATAATACAAGAAATTGCTAATAAGCAGCAGTAGTTCTCCAAATGAAAAAGGGCAAGCAGCAGAAAATACTCTCTTATCCAGGTAAGCCGCAGGCTGGCACGATCAGACCGGAGAAATGTAGCCCTCCTCCTAGGCCCTCCCTGCATGCAAAGATGCACACAACAAGTTCAGATTAGTCGTATGCGCGACGAAATGACTGAGCTGCTTGTTTCTCGCTGCCGATAATAAGCATAGACAAGGGGGAGCTGCTTCAACTTTCCACACCCAAATGTATGTGAGACTCTGAGTTCTAACCAATGATTCCCTTTTTGTTTCTGTGCAATAGGCCAGGCTGTGTTCCAGACAAGCTATCCACTACGCAAATGTTGTGATAATTATTCTTAGTCTGAAAAATCTACCAGCACAAATTTAACTTGGGAGCTTCAGAGCTACACAATGCGTGCGATTTAGAGATGATCTTCCTTTTCGGTGCGATTTAGAGATGATCTTCCTTTTCGGTGCCGACCAAGCCAGCATACTTGCTACCATCTTTACCTGAAAGCTCTCACATGGTCCACTCGGGATCCCGGGGGCTGAAGAAGGAGGCGGTGACCTTGGAGTTGAGCAGCTTCAGCGCGAGGCCGGACTCGATGCACCTCGGGGTCTTGTACTGGTTGATGGAGCTGCCCTGGCTGACCAGCAGATCCATCAGAGCGTCAAACGCGCCGGCCTCGACCAGCCGTATCTCCAGCGGGCCTACCGACTTGTCGTGCGCCCTGCAGCGCCTGTAGATGTAGTCGAGCGACTCCTCGACGGAGATGCAGCAGCTCTCGAGGAGCTGAGGGTCGAGGGGCTTCGCGCCTTCGCAGGTGGACTTGATCTCCCAGAAGAGCACATAGTGGCCAGGGACGGTGGAAGTGTCTGGGTAGCTGGTGTACTCCAGGAGGATGTGGTTCCTGTCCTCCAGGATCTTCTTGGCGCGCGTGACGCTGTTGTGGAGATCCTCCTCGTTGGTCTTGTCGGTGTCGATGCTGAGGATCACGTTTCTCCGGCAGATGAATTTGAACTGCGGCGCACGGTTGTAGAAGCCTGTGACCTGAAGCACATCGCCAACCCTATACCTGTAAAGACCTGGACCAAAACATACAACTTCAGAGCTCTTGACACATATGTACATGTAGCCTTGTGTTCATATCCCTTGCTAGCTGCCTGTCGCTAACATTTATCGTTCCGGCATCCATCATTGAACTGAATTTTTCTACTCTCTGATTTACAGCGACAGAAGAGCTGCCAGTTTCCGATATTCGATTCATAGCCATTGTTCCAGTTGTAGCTAACAAAGGATTTTTGAGACAAAATTGATGAACTTCAAAAGGTATATGTTCAGAAAAATGAGGTTTTGACTGCACAGTGGTCAAATATCAAACCATACATACATCAATTATGCTCAAATATATTCTGGTGGAAAAGTTGATGTTAGTTCTCAACCTAGGAGTTTAGATAATTCTGTTACGATTAGATATTTGCAGGAGGCCTACTTACCAGAAAATGTGGTGACCACAAGCTCATAGTAGCATCCGACCTTGACATCCACCAGGCTGACAAGCTTGTCATTCCCCACCACCTCCTCATCATCCGTCACTCTGAGGCCATCCTCCAAAGGAATGAACTCAAAGTAGGCCATGTTTGGGAGGATGGTGTAAGACACGTCAGTTGGTTTGCACAGTGGCCTCAGATTGACACCAAAATAGCTCTCCGATGAAGCGTACATGGTGCATACCAAGGGAATCCTACCACCACTATAGAACTCCAGCATGGGGATGTATTGTGCCATTGTGCCTGTAAGAACAGCTTCAATGTACTTGACGTTAGGCCATAGCTTGCCTAGAATCCCCTTCCACGGCCCACAGCTGCAGATTTCCTCAAGCTCATCAGCGAGCTCCGGGTTGGGCAATGCGAGAAAGCCCTCCATGGCCAACCGACACTCAGTGTTGGTGACATTGGGATTGAGTTTACCAATACGAATGTCATTGACAAGGTCACACCAGTGCTGCTCAAGAAAGCTGATAGACCGAAGGAACGCCGAGGCGAAGACTGCCCCAAGACGGAGGACATGCTGGCGTTCAACCAGGCCGCAGAGCAGCTGGCAGTACATGCTCTGCTGGCTATCAGGGCAAAGGATGACCTCATCAGGACTGGTGTAGTTGTTGTACAAGTCATGTTTGCGGTGCAGGAAGTGAGGGCTTTTGTAATAGCTTGTGAGGACTGATCGAACTGGAATGCCAGAATTCGTCAGTGTTTCCGCTTTCACAAAGAGAAGATACATGGCCTTCCCCTCACCAAGGCCTGATACATACCTGCAGATTGAGCCAAGGAGTAAATTGTTGCTCGCAAGGTAAAATTTGACAGCAGAACACACGTGTAATGGCTCTGTTTATTACAGATGAATACAGCCAGGAACACAAGCAGTCAAACTAATTCAAGATATGTAGAGGTGAGGCAGTTATGTTCAAACAACAATTTACAAAGGTTATGTCCAAAATTCAGGTAACATACTAAGTCAAATTATCTTTGGAAGCAGTTGACCACAAGAATTTCAGAAATGACAAAACCGCCCGCAATAACAGTTAATATGCTATGATCCGCAAACGTTGGATAAGAAACAGAAGCTTACTTGTTCATTATCGGCATTAGCAGACTATAAAGGTAGGTTCGACGGTCAAGATCCTCAGATATGGCTGGCATCAATCTTGGCTCACCCCGAGAAGTTCCAGAGCTATAAATTAATAATGATTAAAAATCAAAGGCATGATCGTCATACAGATAGTATAACTTCAAATGATATAATCTACTATTGTATCAGGTACGCAGTTCAAAGAAGTGACGGGAAACATAATTTCATAAACTCCAGCTGTCAGGGTAAATGACAATGGCAGTCGAGGAAGTAGCAAATCATTAGCATCAAGTACAATAGTCATTCAGCCTGTCCAGAGAGAATGATTCAAACTAGCTCACTTCTAATGGGAGAAGACTAACTATGTGAGTCGTGAGGTCTCATCCAGATATAGATAGCCACCATAACAAAATATATGGGAAGTTTCTGTCACCACAGAACCATATTCAAATACAAATAACTGGGCTTTCAGATGCGAGAACCACAAAGCAAAATTACCAGTGCTCAGCATCAAACAGCTAGCTATGCTTGATGAATCAGTTCAGTCTCACAGATATAGTCATGTGAAACAATCGACAATGTATTTAGCAATCCGAGGCATAATATCTTGCAATAAATGTTATATATAGATAGGATTTTGTATATTTTTAGAGATGGTTTCAAGAACACATAACATGGCTAAACACATCATCTTAGTTAACTTTTAAAAAACATAGCAGTGCCATGAACTTTGCGGGACTGTCAAATTTTGGAACCAAGTGAGGACTGGCACAATCTTATGTTCTCATTTGTTTACATATCACTCCACATGAGTGCCCAAGAATTACAGATTAGAACAGCATGTCTGTGACGTTTTATCTTGTCGGCGTGCCAAGTTAGCTCAGTTTGGCAATTTCGAGCCTGGTACATGCTAAAAAAGCAACCAATTTACCCGACTAAGAAGCAGCAATAATATTTATTTCTCCTATTAGTCCCATATAATAACATAAGACACTTATGTCAAGTCCAAGAAGAAGCAGGGAATGATAAATTTCCAACAAAAAATATATGCTGGTTCTTTCTATCTATAACATACATATGCAGAAAGCTAGCTTATGAGAGCAACAAAACCAGAGGCTCACCTTCTCAGCAGTTCTACGATTCGGTCTCCAGATATAATGGAAGAATCCTCGCCAGTTGAGATCCTCGTGATGTACGGCTGGACCACATCATATGTCACTACTGGGACGTTTCTCTTGAAGGTGGAAGTGTTTGTGGATCTATTCATGAATTTGCTCAAGTACTCACTAGCCTGGTTCCTTTCAAGGATTTTTGTCAGTATAAGCTGTTGGGCTTCCTTGGCATTCACTGTCAGCATCTCGAGCTCTTGAAGAGCGTCGTTTTGCTTGAAGCCTAAGTCATTATTGTCCATGCTACAAGCAAAAGAAGGATCAGAAATGGACTTTAACTTGAAGAGGAGGGAAGGGCTCAAAGTAATATCTTCTGGAGCTTGTTTGCCCCTTATATAATGCGATGTGCATGATCATGAGAAGCATATCTGCTTAATATTTCCACTTTACAAGAGAGATTCTTACCCAATTAGAAAGCGCAGCCCATCTGCCCGTGTAAGATGATCCACTTACTATCTTTCTGGACATGACAGCATGTTTCAATATTTCTGGAAGCCGCACTATTATTGTTCTACTGAAAAATGTAACGCAAAACAATGAAATGCTGAAATTTTATCAAGTTGTGTGCACTCCAATATCCATTACCTCATTTTGTCTTGTGACATGAAACTCCACCTGTTTATCATTATGCACCTTTTAAGAATTACATCTCATTTTTCCTTGACAAAACCATGTAAAGATATGTCAGCCTTGAAATACATCTAGAAAGCAATTGGAACATGTTTGACGCATAGAGATTCGAAAAAAAGTAGTATGCTTAATTAACCGGTATACATGACCGCATGGTTGCAAATATTAAAAAATGTAGGCCAAAAAGGCTAGAAACAAGTTGAAGATCCCAGAAAGCGATTATAACATGTGTGACACATAGAGATTCGAAAAAAAAAAACAGTAGTATGCTTAATTAACAGGTATAAATGATAGCATGGTTGCAAATATTATAAAATCTAGGCCAAAAAGGCTAGAAACAAGTTGAAGATCCTAGCAATGGTGCAAAAAACGTGCCCTCATATGGTTCATCTTTTTGTATGAAGTATGATCTGATACAAATTGAGAGGAGACCATATCTTAATTGTGTAGGTGAGTTGTACCATGATGTCTCCTCATTTGTAGACATTCCACACAAATGCAAAGCCCTAACCTATATAGCTGGCTGTTTAACGATTAACGTCGTCTGAGGGACAGGATAACCTGGTAGGAGTAGCACTGGATCGACTGACTCTGGCACTCTTACATACTCTTCCGGAGTAGAGAGTAGAGACCCTCTGCTTGTGCATAATAATGCAACTTGTTACCAGATCCATGCAAGAGTGGTGCAAAATATTAAGGTTCTCATAATCGTGAGCACGGAGAGAAAAAAGAAAGCATTAAAAACAAACTTGATGCTTCCCCATGGGCCTGAGCATCACCGCAAAATATCTGTGGACCTTTTCAGGTGCACATGGAGAGACAAGGATAATCGGTTAACCAAGCTAAAGTTACAAATAATATGCTCCTATGAATACATATCATGTACAGCCATCATAGAGGATCACACACAACCAGGGCCAACCAAGCATCACAGTAAAGTGAGCAGCATCGAAGATAAGAGTGCATTTTATCCACTTCTAAATTATACTGGAGAAGTTGTATCAACATAGGAATGCTTCATCTAGAATACAAAACACTATGAAGTACATGCTTAACTCTGTTTTGTAAATTATAGCACCATGAGTACTTGCAGGGGATCAAAACTAACTAGGTCCCAAACTCGATTTAGCCAATGTAACTTTTGGCCATAATCAAATACCAAATGCAATGCTCTATGCACGCCAACTAGAAGCATCCAAGGATTAGTTGACAATAACAGGGCCAGATTGTTCTGAAAGATAAAGAAAGGTTATTGTTGATGTTGAATTGATGGACAATTCCCTTATCTATTTCTCTCAATTGGAGACCAAATTCCGCCCTACGGAAGCGAGAAATTTGTACCATACGTTAGCCTATTCCAAAAGATGACGTAGACAGAATAAGCGCGTACGCAACAATTTGCAGTCATGGTGGCTGTTTGTGATATTCTCTAGTCAGCTCAGGATAAAGGGTGTGCTTTCACAGCTTGCGGATGCTCGCCGCATATGGTGCACTGCCTATGGTGGTTTCTTGCTCCTCATCCATTAACTATGTACGGAAAAGGGGAAACATTGCACAGATTCTTTGCTAAAGTCGCAATGCTAAAACAAAAAAACTGTATGATCTCTTGTAACTTGTCCTTGCCGTATAACCTCCTTACCTTCCCTGATCCTCGTCCCTGTGAAAGATCACCTCGCCTTCTCACTTGGCGAAAGAAAACCGACACAGATGTCCTCTTGGAAGCGGCCAACCTGCATCGACCATGAACATAACAAGGACATGTGCAACAAAAGAACTTGTAGCGACAGATGTAAACCTTACATGGTTTTGGGGTTTTGTCATTCTATCAAACACTTGGTGGGCACGGCATTAAAGAAGAAGAAAGCGATCCTCATCCCAAAAGCAAAAAGGGGTAAATCTTTGCGTATATTTGTTCTCCGGAATAAATCGCTCAAGTCAACATCATCCTAAAGTCCAGCATTTAGAAAATATCTACGTCTAATCTCCATGCCTCCAAAAGTTTTTCAACAAAAACAGCGCAGCCAAATAAACTTAGAGAAACAGTGCCAGGAGGCACCCGGTGTTTACAAATCAGAGCTGTAAAACTATGAAAAAATATATAACACTTTCGAGATTAGATCAATCATGGATCCCACATTGCCACTATGAGGAAATGAGGGAGGCAAGAGAACAGGGCACTTTCATCATGGAGGTGTGGGCATGCTTGGGGGGGATGCACTGTGCTTTTGAGAAATATACATGCTCACCTTTTGTGTTCCTTCTTTCCGTCAAGAACAACAGTAGGGGCCTGGACTGTCTCATGCTTGCTCTCTGCCCACTACCTGACCTAGGCCAGTAGCTTCTCTTTGGAAGAGGATGCTGGATTGGTGCTTGGTGGGGGACATCAAGGAAGGAACTACACATCTTCCTATCCACTGCTAAGTAGGAGAGCACCTACAGCCGCAACCTGGATTTTTTTGTGTGCGCGCCAATGGCTGGAGGTTTCTTCAACAGCCCAACACACTTTTGTAACAAAAGGTAGGAGTGAGACTCTCTGCTTTGGGTGGATGGTGCTCACAACCTTGTGGTACACAGAGTACTCAGTGTCTCCAACAGTTATAGCAGCTTGCTTTGCTGCTGATACTTGGCTGGACACAACAAACCCATCTAGAAACAAAATTATGTGAATTTTATCTACCGGGGGCTCATGATGCTCTAACGGGGTTTCTTTTGAGTTTTAAATGCAGTATGCAGCAACTCCCTATCAAGAACCAGCAATATTGCTTAAGATTATATAAATAGGTAAAATTCATATGATTTTGCCAAACAAAATATGTGGAATTATTCATGTTTGGAATAAGCCACTGGTTGCTGGCTAATGATGATTATAGTTAGATAGGGAACAATCTTGCCCATTTTTATGGAGCTCCCCGATGTTTTTTCATCATCATTTAGTTTGTAAAGAGACTTCTAGAGCTGATGCCAATTAGAATCCGACACCTTGAACAGCAAACAGCCCCTTCGCCAACTTATTGAAGAAAGCAAGCACAATAATCCAAGACAGACATAAGAGCAGAGACTAAAATGCATTTCAGAATTCAGGCACATTGCCAGGAAGCATATTACACCAAGTCTAGTGTTTCCTCTCAGAAACATAGACCATTCATGGACAAAGATATAGTGATTCTTCAAGTAAGGTTTCCATAAGCACTGCGTGCAGTCCACGGTTTTATCATAGACCATTCATAGGCAAAGCATAAACACCCATAACAGATTCCTCAAAAAAGGTTTAAAGCGGTTTCATAAATATTTATCCTAGCAAAATCTTCCACACGGAACTCATCTACTGCTTGATCTCAGCCCTCTTCTGCTGCCAGAGCCTGTCCAAAGAACCATCGGCATCACCCTGCAAGGCAGATGGTGTAAGAACCAATGACAGAGTTGCAGCAACAATCATGTATGAATTAAGATCTCGACACCACTTAATCAAATCAGTCATTATCATCGTACAGAGTAGCCACAAGAATACAGCAATAACCGATGCAAACAGAAACCTAGTCTAAAAGGATAGCAATACACCGTACGACCAGTACAAAAAGAAAACGTTTCAGCCAGTCAAGTTAAAAATACTCATGCACTACTGACCAAGTATATCTGTATATGTAATTTAGATGTTAATAGGGTTCATCTAATCATCATAATTTTCAAATGCTTGATGTTGTTTTTGGCATTTTGGTTCTGGAGAATCTCAAACTGTATCACACATGTAACATATGTATAACTGCAGATAAAAGAAGCTTGATGCGAATTAGTGAATGAACCTTCAATTTGAGTGGGCAAACAGTGTCATGCTACTGATCTCATAACAAAAACCATCTTCAATAACTATTACTACTAATTTACTGGAATCATGGAATGTTTTGCTGAGAAGAAATAATAATGCTGAAATTTGAGGACTCGGTGTGTGCAGAATAGAGAATACCATAGAGTTACTGGTCTGACTAATGCAAAGGATATCTTAAGAAACTACTGACAGCATGTCAATGTCATGATAAATATTATTCTGACCCGCTAGACAAACAAACAAAAAAAGAGAGAACAACCCATTTCCTGAAAACAATCAGAATATGGAGAATCTAGATCACTCACACAGTGTGCTTTAAGACAAATAAATGGAGTCAGGATATAGCAAGGGTAAAACACCTGGGCGCGGACGAATCCAGAGAGAGCAAATGTGGTGAAACTGCCATTATACAGTCCATTCGCATCCACATGCCCAATGTTGATCTGGACAGAGGCATGGTCCTTGGCAGTTATGATCCTGTTGGTGGCAGAGCTGCAGGAACCAATACAAAGCAAGAATGAGCAAGGTTGCAATACCACAGTACTGTAAGTCTGTAACCAAGACGACAATACATCAATACGTACCACTTCCTTGGGACATAGAGGTCCACCATATCACCCACCTCGTTCTGCATAATGGGGACTGGAGGGATACTGGGACACTACTGCAGGTTATCAAAGAAGCACATTCATATTTATCAGAAAAACTAGTTGCAAAGGACACTACGGTATAAAGAAGATATCTGACTAAAAAAGCTAGTTCCATCGATCAAAACCAGATACAAGGATGACTATGAAGTCTCCTATGGTTTATTCCAAATAGTACAGCTGCTGTCAACAGTAGGAAACTGCGCAACATAGCTTCAGAAACCAGACCACTAGCTGCCAAGCAGGAAAAATTTCTGGCCCAATTCCCATTCAAGAATGTTCTACTAAAAGTATAAAATATGTTTTATCAGTCACGTTGCTCGGTACCCTGACCCTGCACCAGGCAAGCATGTTTTTTGAATAAAAACCAGGCAGGCATATTGGGAGCCATTGATCCAAAATAACTGGATTTGGGCATCTTTGTTCCCAAGGCATGCTTTAGCAAAACTGGACAACTTTACACGAATGATACAAGATGGATTAGATATTTAGTCAAATACTGTACTTGCGTGCATTGCTATAGAAAGCAGAACACCCACCTGAACCCATCCTAGAAATTCGACCAAACACCCAGCCAGCCTACAATCTTCTAGGTTATAGACGAATTAATTATGATCAACGATCACACGTATTCTCAGTGAAATCAATCGCAACAAACAACTACCACTGCCACTAAACAATCGGAAATTGCCTCGTTATTAAAAATGTCTAAGAATTGCAGCCATAACATAAACCCTATCTCTTCTCTCTGGCATCCTCTGGGCATCGAACGGCAGTCAAATCTCAGCAGCCGAACCATACAGATCACGCGTAGACAATTCTAGCGCATGCTAATCGTATAAATGTAGAACACAAATCATCCCCAGATACAGGCCCGGCGATAACTCGACGGCAAATCAAGATGGAGCGAGATTGTCCAGCGCAAACGGTGGATGGATGTGGGGAGGATGGAATCGCGACGCACCTCGGTGGAGGGAGGAGACGGACGGGTGCGGCGGCGGCGGCGCGGTGATGGGCTGCGGAGAGGGATCAAGCGGTGGCCGGATTTGGATTTATACCAAGCAAAAACCCTAGGATTTTTTTTTCTCCGAGGGGTGTGCGGGATTTCTGCGGCAGTTGCACGGGCTTTTGGGCCCATTGGGCCTTCGTCATCCGGACATTTGCCGTTTCTCTTAGGTTTATTTTATGGTCTTTCCGGTTTTTCTCATGTAGTTGTGCTTTACATCTGTAGCTTTTTATTTTGCGAGAATAACTTCAGATCTATTTATCAACTGTTAAGGTGGTACAAAGAATATCAGAAGTAAAAAATACAGTTTTGGCGAACCAACCTGTGGTTGAGATTGGTAGGTGGACAGTGGTATCCCCTACCCACCAGGGTTCAAATCCTGGTGCTCGCATTATTCCTGGAATAATTTCAGGATTTCCGGCGATGCGCTTTCAGTGGGAGGAGACGTTCCTGTCGACGACGAGGCGCCTACGGTGACTTCGTAAATCTCAAGATGATATGCCTGCTCGGTCTCTCGGAGGTGCTCATAGGGGTAGGGTATGCGTGTGTCCTATCCTAGGAGACACGGGCGGCGCCCGTTTGGTGCGTGTGGAGGCGGGGCGCTCGGTCAGATGCGATCGGAGCTCGACGTTGCAGGCCCGACGGCTGCCGACGACGCCTCGGATCTCGCCGGTGGTGGAGGCTTGAGGCGCGCAGGCTTTGCTCTGCGTCGTGGCGAGGGATGCGGTTGCATTTCGAGGTCGAGGTGCACGGATCTGGCGTGATTGCCGGTGCTCTTGTGTTGCGGCCCTGCAAGGGGCTGCACCGGGTATGGTGAGTGGTGGTTGTGAGCCTACGAAGCCGGAGGAAGCGGGCTGTGAGCCATGGCGTCTTGACATGGTGGTGGTGAGCCCGCGACAAGGAGTTGCTGCGCGGAGGTCGCGCGGTGGGGTGTGCTGCTGCTCCAGCAGCGCGGATCTGGAGAGCAGAGCGTGTGGTGCTCAAACGCTGGGGCGGCGGCCCTGAACCTCTTCTTCTTCGGCGGCGGCGGTGGACGTCGACCAGGGGATTGTGTGTTGTGTAGTGTTTCGGATCTGCTTGGATTCGAAGGTGTGGAGGAGCTCCGGGCGAAAGTCCAGCACTGACTTTGGGTCGGTGCCGGCAACAGCGGCGCCATGGCCATAGTGTTGTTCCCTTCTTGAAGGTGTTGTCGTGGAGCTTCATTACACGACTCTTCGGGAGAAATCTCTAGTTTCGGAAGGTCGAAGCGGGCGATGACGGCGGCTGCGTCGTTTCCTTCTTTGAGGCATCGCCTTGGAGAGTCGGCATATTTCGGTTTGCACGGATCTCTTCGTCGGCGGGGACAGTGGACGTCGAGGCGGTGGCTCCGGGTGGTTTCTGATTATGCGCCGAGATGGTGATCTCGGGAACAATGCGAGTGGCAGCTCTATGAGGTGGGGCTCTATCTCGACATTGGTTGGGTGGCATCCTTGTCCCGCATGGGCGATGGGGGTGTCGGCTCGGTCGATGCGCTGCAGAAGCGACGCTCTGACTGTATGTCGGGGCGGCGGCCCCGGATGTGGTGCGACGTTCGTGGTCTGCGAGCAGTTGCCCTGGGCAGCGTGGGCCGCGGGCAGCCGGTGAAGGAAATATGCCCCAGAGGCAATAATAAAGTTATTATTTATTTCCTTATATCATGATAAATGTTTATTATTCATGCTAGAATTGTATTAACCGGAAACTTAGTACATGTGTGAATACATAGACAAAACAACATGTCCCTAGTATGCCTCTACTAGACTAGCTTATTGATCAAAGATGGTTATGTTCGAGACGTTAAGATTGATAGAGTCTCGGAATGTCCGAGACGTTAAGATTGATATATTGGACGAATATATTAGGACACCAGAAGCGTTCCTTAAAGTTTCGGAATTAACCGGAGTGCCGGGGGGTTACCGGAACCCCCCGGGGAAGCTATGGGCCTTAATGGGCCATAGGAGAAAGAGAGAAGGGAGGCTAGGGCTGGGCCGCGCGCCCCCCACCCCTTGGTACGAATTGGACAAGGAAGGAGGGGGGACGGCGCCCCTTTTCTTCCCCCTCTCTCTCTCCTTCCTTCCCCCCTTCTTCCTCTTGGTGATTCCTACTAGGAATAGGATTGCAATCCTATTCCTAGTAGGATTGCTCCTCCTAGGCGCACCAATAGGGGCCGGCCGGCCTCCCCCCTTGCTCCTTTATATACGGGGGCAGGGGGCACCCTATAACACACAAGTTGATCTCTCCAGCCGTGTGCGGTGCCCCCTCCACAGAGACACACCTCTGTCATACCGTTGCAGTTCTTAGGCGAAGCCCTGCACGGTAACTTCATCATATCTGTCACCACGCCGTCGTGCTGACGAAACTCTCACGTGAAGCTCAACTGGATCAAGAGCTCGTGGGACGTCATCAAGCTGAACGTGTGCTGAACGCGGAGCTGCCGTACATTCGGTGCTTGATCGGTTGAATCGTGAAGAAGTTCGACTACATCAACCGCGTCACTTAACGCTTCCGCTTTCGGTCTACGAGGGTATGTAGACACACTCTCCCCTCTCGTTGCTATGCATCTGATAGATAGGTCTTGCGTGATCGTAGGAAAATTTTAAAATACTACGTTCCCCAACAACTGGGTTGTGCGGCGTTGCTGCTCGAGGGGAGCGGTGGTATGTCGTGGCGGCGGCCTCAGAAGGCGGCACCGGTGGAGTGCGCTAGGCATGTCGGAGCGGTGGATGTCGGGGCGGCGGCTCCGAGAGGATCACTGTGGCAGCCAGGCTTATGTGGCAACGATGATGGTTGGAGCGATGTCGGCGACGCGGCAATGGTTGCGGTAGTCGGCTCTTCTCCGACGTGTTCGCGGTATTGCCTCGGTTTGTTTGTTGCCGTGGAGTCGAAGCTGCGGCGGCGAGGCCCTGTGGTATATGATGACTGGCTGCAAGTTGTCTGTTTGGCGATCTTCCGTGGCACTAGCTTTCTCCTGGTTTTGTTCTTTTGAATTCTTCGTCAGAGTCGGAGCTGCGTTGTCTGGTTGCAGGTCGACATGTTGTCGATGAGGGTGGGCTTTGCCCTGTGTGTGTGAGTCTTTGGGAGTGGGCTTGGCCCTTGTTGTTTCGGTTTTTGCCCGGTTTTTCGTAATTAACTGGGCAATTCTCTTCTACTTAACTAATAGACGAGGCAATCTTTGCCTCCGTTTCGAAAAAAACGTATTTCACATCTAAGTCATACTCTCTCCGTTCCTAAATATAAGTCTTTGTAGATATTCCATTATGAACCACATACAGATGTATATAGATGCATTTTAGAGTGTAGATTCACTCATTTTGCTCTGTATCTAGTCCACAGTAAAATCTCTACAAAGACTTATATTTAAGAACAGAGGGAGTATGTCATTGATTTTACGCTAAGATTCGTGCAAGCATTTTTGTAATCCTTTGTTTTTTTTTCTAGTTTGATTGATTCACTTAGATGTGCAATAACTATGGCACGTCTAGATGTGCACTAGACAGACAAAAAAATACATCTAGGTCCGTAGACCACCTAGCGACGACTACTAGCATTGAAGTGAGCCGAAGGCGTGCCTCCGTCTTCGCTCCTCCCCAATCGGAGCCGGACAAACCTTGTTGTAGCAGACAGTCAGAAGTCGTCGTGCTAAGATCCCAAAGGACCAGCACACCATAGCAGCATCCGTCACCGATGAAAAGAAACGTGTATTAGAAGGATACAACATGTAGACACACGAACATAGACGGAGGAAGACAATATCCACATGGATCCACCGAAAACAAACGTAGACCGAATCTCGCGAGATCCGACAGAGACAAACCTCCACACACCCTCCGATGATGCTAGAAACACCACTGAGACAGGGGCAAGGTAGGGATAACCTTATTCCATCTGCAGAGAGTCACTGCTCTCTCGTCTCTCTGATAAGGACACAAACCCTAACAAACCTCACAAGAGTATTAAAAACTAAGCCCTTCTCCCGGTAAGGGTGAGGATCCACCACACTTTCATGTTCCTGAACCCACGGAAGACGAGGTAGACCGTCGGCGGCACCGGCGGGAGGCACGAGAAACCCTAGCCAAGGGTCTCCTTTCTTCCCACGGAAGAAAGAAAACACGTCGTTTCTAACAATTGTCCAAGGGTACTGTGCGTGAAGCACAGTTGTGCTCCACAGCGAAGGTGTGCTCCGTCGGGATATATATATTATGATATATTTTTAGTTATTGATTGTTTTTTAGATAGCTATCCACTTATTCCATGTGGTATATATTATGATATGTGAGAAACACAACTTGCACGACACAAAAATACTATTCGAACTACAAATACAATTTTTTTTGCGGGGAGTACAAATACATTTTGTTAATACATGGCAAAAAAATCAAAACATGGTAAACCTTCGAGTATAGAAGTAATTTTCAGAATACTTCGAGTATAAAAGCCCATCCATTGCGGCAAAACTTGAAGTAGTTCATGGCGAGCTGCACGCCTGGACCGTAAAGTTTTGAAGGGGCCTGCTACCTCTTGAGCATGCGTAGTTTTTTCCTTGAAGAGGAAAGGGTGATGCAGCAAAGTAGCGTAAGTGTTTCCCTCGGTTTTTGAGAACCAAGGTATCAATCCAGTAGGAGACTACATGCAAATCCCTCGTACCTGCACAAACAAATAAGAACCTTGCAACCAACGCGATAAAGGGGTTGTCAATCCATTATCGGTCACTTGTAAAAGTGAGATCTGATAGAGATAATAAGATAAATATTTTTGGTATTTTTGTTGTATAGATTGAAAAGTAAAGATTGCAAAATAAGAGATCAGTAAAAATAACTAGTTGATGGAAGATTAATATGATGGAAGATAGACACGGGGGCCATAGGTTTCACTAGTGGCTTCTCTCAAGATAGCAGATTCTACGGTGGGTGAACAAATTACTGCCGAGCAATTGATAGAAAAGCGCATAGTTATGAGAATATCTACGCATGATCATGTATATAGGCATCATGTCCGTGACAAGTAGACCGAAATGATTTTGCATCTACTACTGTTACTCCACACCTCGACCGCTATCCAACATGCATCTAGGGTATTAAGTTCATAAGAACAGAGTAACGCCTTAAGCAAGAGGACATGTGTCGGTGCACTAAAGTAGGGGTACCTTAGTATCCCGACTTGTGCACGGGCAGTAGCAGCATCCCGTGGCAGGGCTTGCCGCGCGTCCGCCAAGGCCCACTGTGGTTCCTTTGGAGCCATTCAAGAACAAAGTATTCAAGTTAAAGAAACAAAGCCCCGGCAAGAGGAGCTTGCTGGGAAGGCCACTCAAGGCTCAAGACCACCTCTTTGGTACAAGACCCTGGCAAGAGGAGCTTGCTGGGAAGGACAAACACGACATTTCAAGAGACTTGCCGCGACGCACCCCCGCGTCCCGGCAAGGCTCGGAGAGCGACAAGCTTCCGGGCGCGACAAGATAACAGCCGCGGCAAGGCGCTTGCCGCGGCGAACTCCCACTAAGTGCCCGTGCTCCAGCTCACCCGCCAACGCGTCGCCCTGGGACCCTTCCAGGCGCACGTGGCGGAAGGCTGTGCAGCCTGGGGTACACGGTGGCGAGCTGCGATGACAAGGCCACCGTCATGGCGGACGGAGACGCCCTGACGGACGCTTTTTGCACTGTTTGGGGCGATGGCGACGGGCATTTAATGCCCTTGTCCCCTGCCGTCGGGGTTAGGTATAGAGCACTATGCATATACTGTTCCAACTACCACCACTTTTACATTTCTACCCTCGACTGCGTTGCCACCTGTCGGTGACCCCTTTGACCTATAAAAGGAGGCCCATGCGCAACGTGGAAGGGGTTCCGATCTTCGATCACTCTCACGCTCGGTGTTGCTAGCGATAAGTACTGTAGATCCTCTCGCTCCCGAGCCAAGAACGCAATACAAACCAAGGCAGGAGTAGGGTTTTACGCATCCGTGCGGCCCGAACCTGGGTAAACTGCTCGCGTGTTCGTCTCGATCCGCTCTTCGTGCACCCTCCGCTCCCTTGCCGTACCGAAAAGGGGCTCCGGTCCCATAGGTGTTCGTGGGCGATCAGTTTCCCCGACATCTTTGGCGCGCCAGGTAGGGGGGCGTCGAGGTTGTGTGAACCCGATCCGGTGTTCACGCGGGCGAAATCTCCACCAACTTCATCAACTTCATCAACTTCATCGACTTCATCAGCATGCCGCCGAAGAAGAAGGCTTCGGAGGCAGCAGGCCCGTCCGCGTCAATCCCACCACCGCCGGAGCCAATGGCTGGTGGGGTAGACGCCGGCGGAAGGACGAACCCGGCGAGGAAACTCACGGCGCCGCCAAGTCCAAGGATAAGACGGGCGACCGAGCGCACTCCAAGACCTCGGCGTCCGTGCATGCTCCGCGCCCGTCTCAGGAGGCGCCGGACCGGAAGCGACGTGGTACACAAGGTACCATACGCTTGCTGGGCCAAGGTCAAGCTAGCGGTACGCGGGACGCTCAAGGCCAACGTGCTAGCACGAGCAAGGCGCGATCGCCGGGACGAGACGCTGCTCCTTCTAACGCTGTTAGAAGTCCGAGCATATCTCGCTCCTTGCACCGCTCGCCACCGCTCCCCGCCACTCCAGCAGAAGCTCTAGCTCGAGCTCAGCTACTTCTCGACTTCCCTCCAGCGGCCGACAAGGCCGACGACTGGAGGGCCACCATCCAAAGCCTCATCGCCTTCGCCAATAACGACACTCCGCAGCAGCCGACGACGTCGCGGCCGCGGCAAGTTAGCCAGGCGCGGGCTGATGGCGACAAGACCGCCGGGGGTGCAACTACCGTGCACTCCCCGCCCCAAAGGCCGAAATCGCCGACTCGCCGGATCAACATCGACGACGACTCCACGGCGTCGTCGGATCCACGAGCCCGCCGCGATCAACGCCAAGTCTTTGACGATAGACGACAAGAAGACGCTCGAACTCGCATCGAGCGTCGAAGAGAAGCGCGGCGACAATCCGACCAGCGCGCTGGGCCCGCTGTCGACATGCACGCGCCCGGAGAACCAGGCGACTTGCCGTACGCGGCGGGTTGTCCTGCGTTCACCCGTGAGCTGCGGCAAGTCCAGTGGCCCAGCATGAAGAACTTCAAGCCCGACGTACCCGAGAAGTACGACGGCAAGACACATCCGTCAGAGTTCCTCAGCATCTACACCATCGCGGTGCAGGCTGCCGGGGGACGAGACGAGAAGATACTAGCAAACTACTTTCCGCTCGTGCTCAAGCCGAACGTCAGATCTTGGCTCATGCACTTGCCGGAGAACTCCATCTCTTCTTGGGCCGACCTGTGCGATCAGTTTGTCGGCGCCTTCACGGGC
Organism: Secale cereale; assembly: GCA_902687465.1. Classification (NCBI taxonomy): domain Eukaryota; kingdom Viridiplantae; phylum Streptophyta; class Magnoliopsida; order Poales; family Poaceae; genus Secale; species Secale cereale. The sequence goes on from LR738710.1 coordinate 74,405,721, forward strand.
GGCCACAAGCCCCATGGCCAGGAGAGTGATCTTCATATACTTGCCCAGAAGGAAGGAGAGTCCCTGCGAAAGTACATCAAAAGATTCAGCCGCGTCCAGCACAACATCCCAGATGTCCACCCTGCCACGGTTATTAGCGCGTTCCACCAGAACGTGCGTAACCGCAGGATGAGGGAGGAAATGGCGATGTGCAAGATCCGAGACGTCAGTGAGCTCTATGCCCTGGCCGACAAGTGCGCACGCGCCGAGGAGGGGAGGAGACTCCCCGGAGAGGATACTGGAGCAGGGGGAACAGATATTGAGGATGCCGCCCCGGCAAAGAAGAACCGGCGGCGGAACAACAGGAAGAAGAAGAACAAGGAAGTACTGGTCGTTGAGTAGTCCGGCAAGGAGGCTGGCGCCAAGAAAGCCCAGGCTGGCAGCTCCGGCAAGGAGACTATGGCGGCCGCCGACAAGCAGGACGGCTCCGACAAGCAGTACTGCAAGATCCACCGCACCAAGGGCCACGACCTCCAGAACTGCAAAAGGGTCGAGTACCTCGTCGAGCAGCAAAAAGCTGAGTACGAGCGACGCGACAAGGAGAAGGCCAGGGAGGTGGAGGAGAGTCCGGCAAGAAGCGGCCATTCAATGGCCGGGGAGGACGCCGCGGCAAGGCCAAGCAGCGGCAAGGAGATAGACCTCCCCACGGCCGCGACAAGGACGAAGACGAGGACGACAACGAAGACATAGAGGACGGGGATAATAGCGAGCAGGAGTTCCAGAAGGCAACGGAGGTTTTGTGCGTAGACGGTGGAGCTTCTCTGCATACTTCCCACCGCCAACTCAAACAATGGGTACGGGAAGTCAATTCGGCAGAGCCACCCGTCGAGTCGCGTAAACTCCTGAAGTGGTCCAGCACGCCCATCATCTTTGACATTGAGGACCACCCTGACCGCACAACTGCGGTCGGGTGCTTGCCGATGTTAGTTTCACCAACTATCCGCAACCTCAAGGTCACCAAGATGTTGGTTGACGGCGGGGCCAGCCTGAACCTGATCTCCTCTGCTATGGTCCGGAAACTTCAGATCCCCGATAGCGAGCTCGAGGAAACCGGCACATTCCAAGGGATCAACCCGGGAAGGAGCAAGCCGAAGGGGAAAATCACACTGCCGGTGACTTTTGGCGGAGAGCTGAACTTCAGGACTGAGAGGATCACCTTTGACGTTGCCGATATCCCATTGCCTTACAATGGGATACTTGGCCGTCCGGCGCTCGCCAAGTTCATGGCAACCTCTCATTATGCCTACAACATGCTCAAGATGCCAGGCCCGATAAGCGTCATCTCTGTCCCTGGCGACAAGAAGGACGCGCTTATTTGTGCCGACAAGATTTACCGGGACGCAGCAGCCGCAACAGATAGCAAGACACTTGCCGCTGAAGCTCCCGGGGGGAACAACAAGACCAAGTCCGGCAAGAGCTTCGGGGCCCACTCCGGCAAACGAACCTCCTCGGAGTGCTGCGCTGCCGTCGAGGACGCACCATCGAGCTCCACCGGCAAGTGCAAGAAGGCGATGGCAGCTCCACCCACAACCAAGAAGGTGTCCGCCAAGGAGGACGGCACTGGTGGTACTTTCACCATCAGTGCCACGCTCGATCCTAAATAGGAAAGCGCACTCGTTGCTTTCCTGCGGGCGAACGTCGACGTGTTTGCATGGCAACCGTCTGACATCCCCGGTGTTCCCAGGAAAGTGATTGAGCAGAAGCTTGCCGTTTGTCCTCACGCGCGGCCCGTCAAGCAAAAGGTTAGAAAGCAAGCGATGGAGTGCCAAGAGTTTATTGCAGAAGAAATCAAGAAGCTGGAAGCGACAGGCCTTGTCAGAGGTGTAATTCATCCCACGTGGCTGGCCAACCCTGTCGTCGTGCGCAAGGCAAATGGGAAGTGGAGGCTTTGTATAGACTTCACCGATGTGAATAAAGCTTGTCCCAAAGATCCATTTCCCTTGCCGCGCATCGACCAGATTGTTGACTCCACGGCTGGATGTGAGTTGCTTTCATTTCTTGATGCCTATTCAGGATACCACCAGATATTTATGGCTGAAGAAGATGAGGAGAAGACCGCATTCATTACTCCATGTGGCACTTATTGCTTCATACGCATGCTGTTTGGATTGAAGAATGCCGGTTCAACGTTTGCGAGGGTAGTCCACACTGCTTTTGAGCCATAGATACACAGGAATGTAGAAGCTTACATGGATGATATAGTGGTCAAGAGCAAGGACAGGGCTACCCTGATTCAAGATCTAGATGAAACCTTTGCGAATCTACGGAAGATACAACTCAAGCTTAACCCCGAGAAGTGCGTGTTCGGAGTCCCCTCCGGCAAGCTTCTCGGGTTCTTCGTGTCCCAGAGGGGGATTGAAGCCAATCCTGACAAGATCAAAGCCATCGAGCAGATCGAAGCTCCGAAGCGCGCCAAGGATGTACGAAGGCTTGCCGGCTGTGTGGCTGCTCTCAGCAGGTTCATTTCTAAGTCCGCAGAACGCGCCCTGCCGTTTTTCAAAATCTTGAAAAAGGCAGGTCCAATGGAATGGACTCCGGAAGCGGAGGCAGCGCTACAAGACTTGAAAAGGTACCTGTCCTCCACTCCAATACTTGTCGCACCTAAGCCACAAGAGAAGTTGCTGCTGTACTTAGCAGCAACCAATCAAGTGGTTAGTGCTGCGTTGGTAGCGGAGAGGGAGGCAGATGAGGAGCCCACAGCCCCGGCAAGCACAGCCAGTGACAAGCAGGGGGCTCCCTTGTCAAGCTCTGGTCCCGACAAGGATGGGTCTGCGCAGATGCAGGAAGAGGTGCGGAAGAAGAGGGTGCAACGCCCAGTTTATTTTGTCAGTTCCCTCTTGCAGGGGGCTAGGTCAAGATACTCTGGGGTGCAGAAGCTGCTTTTCGGCCTCCTCATGGCCTCGAGAAAGCTGCGCCATTACTTCCAAGCACATGAAATAACAGTGGTCACTCGCTTTCCGCTGAAGAGGATACTGCAAAATCCAGAAGCGACAGGCAGGATTGTCGAGTGGGCACTGGAGCTGTCAAGCTTTGGCCTCAAGTTTGAAAGTACTTCAACTATCCAGAGCAGAGCATTGGCAGAATTCATAGCAGAATGGACGCCAACGCCAGATGGAGAGAAACCAGAGACGAGCGTCCCCGTCAAAGAAGCAAGCAAGGAATGGATAATGTACTTTGATGGAGCCTTCTCGCTGCAAGGCGCCGGTGCCGGCGTGCAGTTTATCGCACCCACCGGAGAACACCTCAAGTACGTCGTCCAAATGCACTTTCCCAAGGAGCAAGCAACGAACAATACTGCAAAGTATGAAGGTTTGCTTGCCGGCCTCAGAATCGCAGCGGAACTTGGGATCAAGAAGCTTATTGTGCGGGGTGACTCGCAGTTGGTCGTCCGACAAGTGAACAAGAGCTACCAGAGTCCATTGATGGAAGCATACGTCGACGAAGTGAGAAAGCTTGAAGAACACTTTGAAGGCTTGCAGATGGAGCACGTTCCAAGAGCCCAAAACGACATCGCAGACGGCCTGTCAAAGTGTGCTGCACTAAAGCTACCCGTGGAACCGGGGATCTTTGTGCTCAAGCTAACTCAACCTTCCGTAACACCATCGGCTGGACAAAGTAAGAAGAGAAAGTTGATTTCCAGTGACTACTTGCCGGCAGAACTTCCTGAAACCGCCGCCAACAAGGTCCCCAAGATCAACGATAAAGTTGTTGAGGAACAGTCTGCTCCTGCAGATCCTAGGGTCTGTACAGTTGAAGCAGGCGTTCCCGGTAAGTTTTGCCCCGGCAAGCTTGCCGGGGAACGTCAAGCTCCGGCCGAGCCACAGTTTCTTGCGGTAGAAGCTGACGTTCCCGCAGCAGCACTGATGCCTTTAGTCCTTGTTGTTGAGCCTCAGGCTCCAGCATGGGCACAGTAGATTGTCCGTTTCCTTTAAACAGGAGAACTTCCCGAAGAGCCAGAAGAAGCAGAAAGAATAACCCGACAGTCAAGTATGTATCAGTTTGTCGGCGATGAACTGTACAGAAGAAGACTCAACGGTGTCAAATTGAAGTGCATTCCCCGGGAAGATGGGCAGAAGCTGTTGGTAGAGATACATGGAGGCATATGTGGTCACCACATTGGCGCAAGAGCACTTGCCGGCAAGGCGTTCCGGCAAGGTTTCTTTTGGCCAGAAGCCCTCCAAGATGCAACTGCGCAAGTAACCAAGTGTGAAGCATGCCAGTTCCATTCCAAGCAGATACATCAGCCAGCTCAAGCTCTCCAGACGATCCCATTGTCCTGGCCATTTTCGGTCTGGGGGCTCGACATCCTCGGCCCTTTTCCTCGCGCAGTCGGGGGCTTTGAGTTCTTGTACGTTGCCATCGACAAGTTCACAAAGTGGCCGGAAGTGGAACCAGTGAGAAAGGTGACCGCACAGTCAGCAGTCAAGTTCTTCATGTCGATTGTTTGCTGTTTCGGAATCCCTAACAGGATCATCACCGACAATGGCACACAATTCACAAGTCGCACCTTCATGCAATACGTCCAAGACCTTGGCGCCAAGGTCTGCTTTGCTTCTGTTGCTCACCCGAGGAGCAACGGTCAAGCGGAGAGGGCAAACGCTGAAGTGCTGCGCGGACTCAAGACAAGAACTTTCAACAGGCTGCACAAATGCGGAAGAAACTGGATTGAAGAGTTGCCGGCGGCTCTTTGGTCAATCAGGACGACACCAAATCGAGCCACTGGACAGACACCCTTTGCTCTTGTCTATGGAGCAGAGGCAGTTCTCCCCACGGAACTCGTATACGGGTCGCCTCGAGTGCTCGCTTACGATGAGCTCGAGCAAGAGCAGCTGCGACAAGATGACGCACTGCTCCTTGAGGAGGATCGTCTTTAGGCTGCTGTACGAGCTGCTCGATACCAGCAAGCTTTGCGCCGCTACCATAGCCGCAAAGTTAAAGCCAGAAGTCTCGAGGAAGGCGACCTTGTTCTTCGGCGCGTTCAGTCCGCCAAGAATTCCAACAAGTTGACGCCGAAGTGGGAAGGCCCTTATCGGGTGAGACAAGTCACAAGGCCAGGCGCTGTCCGCCTTGAGACCGAAGAGGGCTTACCGGTGAGCAACTCCTGGAACATTGAGCACCTTCGCAAGTTTTACCCATAAGGCGCGGTTGCCGTGATCCGCTCCGGCAACCACCTTTTGTACAAGTCTTGCCGCTGTTGCATGTAAACCTTTGTACAAAGCCGGGCGCAGACCCCATGCATCAGTGAAACTTATGTGCATCGCACAACTTGTCATTTCATGCCTTTTCATTTTTCTTGCATGTACTATCTGACACTTTGTGCAGCACATATCCCCGGTAAGCAATAACGAGCCGCAAAGCTCCATGTCTATGTTTCCTCCCTTTTCTTTTATCTCAAGCAGAAGAAGTATTCCTCGCGCACAAGTTTGTCGGGGGGAAGGAGATAGTGGCATGGACCAAGTGCCGTTCAAGAAAGCCTTGCCTTTGCCGGGAAGCAGACGACACAAAAGCTAAGTTGCCAAAGTTTGAGCAATCAAATTTTAAAATTTTAAAGTTATGTTCGTTGAACAACCGCACTTTGTATGGAAAACCTGTGCGCGGAGGAACCAACTCGTGGCTAGCCGCGCCCTAACTTTGTTTCGAGCACGCTCAACGGCTTAAGTGTGCTGCGACAAGTGTCGCGCCCTTACTTCGTTTTTGAGTTCGCTCAACAACCTAAGTGTGCTGCGACTAGCTGCGACGAGGTTTCTTGTCGGCAACGACACTGCCAGCAGGCTGCTGAAGTTCCGCACTCAGCGCTCGCGGCAAGGGCCCCTTCGCCGGCAAGTTCCCTAAAAGCGTAGGGTAAAAGCATACAAAGCGAAGAAGTCAAGTAAAGGAAATAACATTGCATTAACTACCCAAAATAAAGTTATGTTACAAAATGACTTGTCGCTGTTCTAATGGACTATTGTTCATAACATGGTTGACAGCGACAAAGAAAGCAGAAAGAAAAACAGCCTAGTCTGCGCGGTCGCCCTCGACTCTCTTGATCTTGCCCACCTTGGCCATGATGGGTGCGACAAGGGCCTTGAGCGTCTCCTGGTCGACGTCGGGCGGCAAGGTCCTGAGGACGTTATTGAGGTTGAGTCCTGGGTTGCGGAAGACTATCTTCATCAGCACCTTCTCCAAGACGCCCGTGCAAAGCCTGCGTGCCTCGTTCGCCAGCTGCGTAGGGATCTTTTCCCGGAGCTGCTCGAGGGCCGTCCCCACGCCCTGGAGGAACAAGGTAAGCTTGGCGCTGGGGTGGAGATTCTTGTCGGTGGAGTACCCGAGATACTCCGCCCCCAGCAGTTCCAGCTCCTTGTCAATATTGGTGGCGGCAAGGACAAGACCCTCCGTCCAAAGCTCGACGGTTTGCCTGAAGTTGTTTTGGGAGATGGCGGTGCTCTCCAGCAGTGCCCTCTCGCCCCTGAGATCCTCTTTCAGCTTCGTCTCCCGCTCTCTGGCGCCGTCAAGTGATGCGGTGAGGGTGGAAAGCTTCAGCTCCAGATCGGCGATGGAGTCCTTGGCGACGGCAAGCTCCTTGCCCTTGTCGGAGAGGCGGACCTGCAGCTCGGAGTGGCTGTGGGTGTCCCTCTCCCTCTCCGACGCAAGCGCGGCAACCTTCTCTTCGCTCGTCTTCAAGTGGACCTCCAGTTGCGCCACCCTCGCCTCCAAGTCTCTCTTGGCGGTCTCGGCAGCTGCAGCGGCGTCCTTCGCTTCCTGCAGAGCTCCGCCAAGAGACTGTTCGCGCGCGGCAAGGTCGTCCTCGTGGCTGTCGAGGTCGACCTTCCGCTGCGTTAGTTCACCTTCCCGCCGGGACAACTCCTCGGCGGTGAGCCGTTGCTGCTCCTCTGCTTCGGCCTTCTCAAGAATAAACGCCTGATGCGCCTCGGCGAGCTCCTCCCGCTCCTCCGCCAAGGATCGGAGGGCTGCTTGGTTGGCGGCCCGGAGCTCTTCAGCGCGCTTCTCCAAGTCAGTACCTGCCTTGGCAGCCAGAGCCTCTCGGGACTCCAACTTGGCCTGCCTGGCACGGTACGGGGCCAGAAGCCTCCGCAGAAGCCGCTCCTCCTCGGGCTCGCTACTGCTACCGGGCGCATCGACGAACTTCAGCCCGGCGGAGGCGAGGACCTCCCCGTCGAAGACCTCTCCCTCCGCGGGCGCCCTTGACGTGGACGCCCACGGGAGCTGGATGAAGACTCCTTGCCGGCCTCCAGGTAGGCGCCTGTTTCGGCTGCGGCAGCGGCGGGGTCGGCAGTCGGCGCAGCGTCTGACGCTCCTGCGGCCTCAGGGCCGTCAGTGTGACTGCCGGTACCCTCCTCGGCTACCGCGCCGGCGGCCTTGGCTGCCTCTTCGACGGCGGGCTCGTCAGCACCGACCGCCCCTTCAGTGGCTGCGGCGTCGCCGGTGTCGCCGCGCGCGTCCTCCTCGACGGCGACTTCCGTCTCCATGGGCTCGGCTACGGACGGATCTGAAGACAAGAAAAGAAGAAGAAAGAAGAAAATAATGGTCAAGCAAATATCCAAAAAGAGGAAATCGGAAAAAGAAAAGTTCAGGAGTTTACCTGCGCGGGCCTCCTCTTCAATGAGGTTCCTTGCTGGGGAGTTCTCCCTTGGCGGCGTGGTGGTAGCTCCCGCCGGCGGAGGGCCGCTGGCGCCTTCCCTTGGCAGAGTACTCGCCCTTGGCGGAGTATTCTCCCTCGCCGGGGAGCTCCTCCTTGGCGGAGAGGTCGAGACATGCGGCTCGTCGGGAGCAATCTCCTTCCGCTCCTGGGGCTGCTGCTCTGCTTCTGCACAAGTCAACAAACAAACAAAATGTTAACAAGGATAAGAAGCCCACGCGCGCGCTCGACGAGCGGAAAGGGGACAGAAGACTTACGCTGAGGGCTGCGCTGGGGGCTGCTCTGGGGAGCAGCTGCCTGGTCCGGCAAGCTCGGCGCAGGCGCACCCCCTGTTGCGGCGGCGGGCTCGTCCTCAATGACGATTACTGGGGCTTTGGCCCTCTTCGCCGCTCTCTGGGCCAGAGTCCTGGAAGAAAAACAAGATCAGAATCAGGCAAAGAAGATACAAGACAAAGGACCAACCAAAGATTAACGAGAAACAAGAATCACGAATACTTACTCTTCTTCCTCCTTGTCGTCGGAGCTGAGCACCGAGAAGTCGAAATCCGGCTTGCGCATCCCAGCACGAGGAGCTGGAGGAGTCTGCTCCCTTGGCCGCTTGGCGGGGGCCGGGACGGTGGTCTGAGAAGACCCCGCTCTGGTTGCCGCCGAAGCTCGAGGGGCGGTGGGCACCAGTCCGGGAAGATCCCCCTCCTGTTGCCGCTGAGGCACGGGGCGCTCCCTTGGCGGCCTTGCTCATCGTGGTGGCGCGTGACGGGCGGCGCTGCGGCTGCTGGCTCGTCTGCCGCCCCGTCACGTCTGCGGCCTTGCGGATGCGCCTTTTCGGCGCAACTGGAGGACTTGGTGGTGGTGGTGAGCTCCCCGAGGACGAAGAAGAGGAGTCGAGGTTCAATGAACCGCCCGAGTCTTCGGCAGGATCGCTTGATCCGACGCCCTGCTCGGCGGGCCCGCTCGACTCTGTGCCTTGCTCGGCGGCCTCGCTTGTCCCGACAGGTTGCCCGGCAAGCTTTCCCACTTTGAGGAACTCTTCCTCCTCGGCCAAACTTACCGCCTCCGCTGCATCTGCCTCCTCCAAGGTATATCCGAACTCACCCGCAGCCCTGGCTACAGCTGCCTCCTCCAACCTGGTGGCAATATACGCCATCTCCTCATCGGTGGTGTCGCGTGTGAGGCCCCTCTTCTCATCGGGCTTGATTGGCAGCTCCACCAGGTTGTCGAAGAACGTTTGCACAGCCTCGTCGGAAGGTTCCCGCCAAGTGGGGTCGATTCCGTGGGAGTCACACCACGGCATCACCGCGCGAATGGCGCTGAGCGACGCGTTGTTGCACAACGGAACTACGCCCTGCGGCAACGCAAACCACTCTGGATGCTTGGGGTCGTACTTGAATAGCGCTTGGAGCATTGCGTTGAGCTCCAAGACCGTGAAATTATAATTGAGGCCCGGGCGCAGCCTCATGATGTCTGCCGCGTTATCAAACTCCCAAGCAGGCCTTTTCCTCTCCTGCAAGGGAGCGATGCGACAGCGAAGAAAGTCTGCCCCGACGGCACCTACAGTGAGCTTGGCTTGCCGGAGGCGAAGAATCCTAGTGGTGGCTATCTTCAGCTTGTCGTCCTCAGGGGCCAGGTCACTCCAGTCATTGCCGCGCACTACTGCAACTTGGCGCCGGGAAGTGAACTGCTGTGGGTCGTCCTCCATGATCCACCACCAGTTGGCCCTCCATTCTTCCCACTTGCCGCGGAGCTCCCCAGTCAAGTAAGCCTCTTTCTTATGGAGCCTGAAGATCCAAGAAATTCCGCCGGACAGAGGAGACCCAGACTCGACTCGGGGCGTGAAGTAATGGCGGAAGAGAGCTACATTGGGGTATACTCCGATGAAGTTTTCGCACAGATGTGCGAAAACGACCATGGTCAAGACAGCGTTTGGGGTGAAATCAAGGAGATGAAACCCGTAGGTATTCATGATATCACGGAAGAACTCCAAGTAGGGCGGGCAGAGCCCGCAGTAGAAGAACAGAGCAAAAAAGGCGTAGCCTCCCGGAAACATATCGCAGGCCACGACGGGGAGTACCTTGGTGCGCGGATGCGCCTTTGTCTCCCTCGACCAGAAGAGGTAGAATGAGTCCTTCAGCTCCTCCGCGCTGAGCCTCGACGGGAAGACCGCCATCTTCTTCCGCATTGCTGCTAGCTTCAGCGCCTTGGCGGTCTTCGCGTCCTTCGCCTTGTCGCCCTTCGGGGCCATGGCGGGGACGACGAGGGAAGTCGACGGCGCTGTGGATGCTGGCGGCGGCGGAGGAAGGGCGGATGATACGTCCAAAACGTATCTATAATTTCTGCTTGCTCCATGCCACTTTTGGGTGATATTGCTATGATATTCATACACTTCCATACACTTTTGATCATATTTGGACTAACTTACTAATCCAGTGCACCCCAGTGCCAGTTTCTGTTTTCGACTGTTTTTGTATTTCAGGTTTTCACGTTTCGAGAACTGCATAGAAAAATCCAGAAAAATTATATAAAAAATCAGCGAACCGGAAACAACACTGCGTCCGAAGGGCAGCCTGGGGGGGGGGGGGCACAGGGGCTCCAGGCGCCCTGTGGGCGCCCCCCCTGGGCCGCGCCGAGGGGGCGCCTCGGCCCCCCGAGACTCCCCCGGTGCCCTACTTTGGCATATATTTAAAGGACCCTACGTAACCCTCAGGACATGACTTCTTTTCGCGATCCCATCTCTGTTCCGCCGCCGTCGCCGCTTCCAAGATCGGGAGCACCAGGAGAACTCTTCCCGGCACCCTGCCGGAGGGGAGGATCACCACCGGGAGCTTCTCCACCACCATGGACGCCTCCCGGATGACTCGTGAGTAGTCTCCCTTGGACCATGAGTCCATGACCAGTAGCTATGTGATGTTCTCCTCCCGTTCTTGTGCTTCACTAATTAGTCCTCGTGAGCTGCCCTACATGATCGAGGCACCTATGTAATTCTTATGCTTTTGCTATGTTGAGTTTGCTGGGATCCGATGGATTATGAGATTATGTTCAGATTGATCTTGAGTAATATATTTGATCTACCTCTTTTATATTTTTGTTCATAAGTAATTCTTGCATGTTCTCCGTTGTTATTTGCTGCTTTGGCCGAGTAGTAGGTAGTGACTCCAAGAGGGAACGTTATGCTCGATTGTGGGTTCATGCCCCTCGATGACTAGCTTGAGTGACAGAAACATGAGTCTAGGGGATGTGCTGTTGCCACAAGGTGGAAAACAACGGTGCTTGTGCCCGCGGGTGCAAGGATTGTTTACTTTACGCAAAGTTCTTTTAATGCAGTTGTCTGTTGCATTGAGTTTACACTATGGGTGGGACTCGCAACTTAATACCAGCGAGATGTTCTGGATAGATATCTCAAGGTGGATGATTAGTAGTAGATATTGATGGATTTCGGTCTACTTACTTTGGCGTACCGCCCATGCTTTGAACCTCAACCTTTCTTGCAATGTAGTCAGCATTGGTTTGCGTTCGTGGTCCTGTCAATTGCCCAGCTGTAATTTGTTTACCTCACATAGCTGTTTTATCGTCTTTTGGGAGAGAGACATCACTAGTGAACATCATGAGACTCCGGTCCATATTACCATCATTGATCACATCCACTATTTACCTTCCATTATTACTTACTATTGCAAAAACTATCTATCACTGCTTTTAATCCTTTGTGAACTACAAGGCCGGAGAGATTGACAACCTCTCTGTACTCGTTGGGAGCAAAGTTATTTGTATCTGTGTGCAGGTCCACGTTGGTTGCTACTAATCTGGCGCCGTAGCAATTGACACCTACTTGTTGAACCTAGGAGTCTCTGGGGAATCGATCCTTGGCATCTTTGCTAGGGGAAAACACTTCTACTTACTGCATCTTACACCTTCCACTTGGGGTAACCAACGAGGGGTTCGAGGCCCATCAAGGAGTATTTTCTGGCGCCGTTTCCGGGGACTCCACTCTTCAGGATAGGGGAGTTGCATGCTATCTTTTACCTTTGCTTTTTAGTCTTGTTAGTTTACTTTTCATTTTTGCTTTAGTTCCTTTTATCGAAAATCACAAAAATAGTTATCTTGCTTGCTTGCTACTATGGGTTCCACCGAGAACACCAAGTTGTGTGACTTCACTAGTCACAACAACGATGACTTTATCAGCACACCTATCACTACACCTGCCACTTCAGCACCTTCATATGAAATTAAACCTGCTTTACTGAACTTAGTCAGGAGAGAACAATTCTCCGGTGCTGGAGATGATGCTGCTTTACACTTGAACAACTTTGTTGAACTTTGTGATATGCAAAAGTACCAAGAAATAGATGGTAATATTGTTAATCTTAAGCTTTTTCCTTTCTCCTTGAGAGGAGGAGCTAAAATTTGGTTTCAGTCTTTGCCTAGAAATAGCATAGATTCATGGGACAAGTGCAAAGATGCTTTTACCGGAAAATACTATCCACCTGCTAAAATTATCCAACTTAGAAGTAACATCATGAATTTTAAACAATTGGATAATGAACATGTTGCCCAAGCTTGGGAACGTATGAAGTCGCTTATCAAGAACTGCCCTACTCACGGTTTGACTACTTGGATGGTTATCCAAACTTTTTATGCAGGCTTGAACTTTACCTCGTGGAACTTGTTAGACTCGGCCGCGGGAGGAACTTTTATGTCAACTACACTTGGTGCTGCCACAAAGCTTCTCGATGAGATGATGACTAACTATTCCCAATGGCACACCGAACGCGCTCCAACAGGTAGGAAGGTAAACTCTGTCGAGGAGATTTCCTCCCTCAATGAAAAAGTTGACTTGATCATGTCTGTACTTTTGAAGCAATCTACTGTTGATCCTCGTGATGTTCCTTTAAATTCTTTGATTGCTCAAGAACAAGTAGATGTTAACTTTATCTCTAGAAACAATTTTAACAACAATGCTTATAGGAGTAACTTTGGTAACAATTCTAGACCGTTCCCCTCTAACTCTTATGGGAACAACAATGCTTATCCTAGTACCAAGAACTCCAATACTGAACCAGAGACCATGCTTAGAGATTTCATCACTACCCAAAAAGCCTTTAATAAGAATGTAGAAGAGAAACTACATAAACTAGATGATCTTTCTTTTAAGGTAGACCACTTAGCCAATGAGTTAAAATTGCTAAAAATTGAAACTTCTCCTCTTAAGGAGAGGGAAGTCATCCCTATTAATGCTACTCAAGTACAAATCAATGAAAATATTAGGATGATGGCTAAGCTTAAAGAAAGATGGGCTAGAGAAAGGGAGGAAGAGGAAAGAATTAAGAGCCTTCCTACCCACCACACTGTTGCTACTATCCAAGTTGTTGAGGATGTTCACACTCTTAGCACCCAATGTACTCCTGGTCCCAATGGACCTATTAATGGTGATGCTATATCAACTACCAACCAAGTGAACCTTAAGGACACCACTACCCCTTTACTTGATGCTCGTGACCTTGATTTTGATAATTGCACTCTTACCGAAGTTATTGATTTCCTTCACAAAATGTCTAGAGATCCCCGCACTAGCACGCTTAACCTTGCCTTCACGGAGCATATCACTAATGCTCTCATCAAAGCTAGGGAGGAGAAACTTAGAGTAGAAGCCTCCATACCTAGAAATCTAGAGGATGGTTGGGATCCTATGATAAAAATTTATTTGAATGACTTCTCTTGTTATGCATTATGTGATGTTGGTGCTAGTACCTCTGTTATGCCCAAAAGGATATATGATATGCTTAAATTGAAACCTTATGATTCTTGTTCTTTTGGTGTTCGTCTCGTTGATTCTTCCATAAAGAAACCTTTGGGGAGGATCGATGATGTTCTTATTGTTGTCAATGATAATTATGTGCCCGTTGATTACACTATTATGGATATTGAATGTGATCCTTCATGTCCAATTATTTTGGGACGTCCCTTTTTGCGCACCGTTGGTGCTGTCATTGACATGAAAGAGGGTAATATAAAATTTCAGTTTCCTCTCAAGAAAGGGATGGAACACTTCCCTCGCAAGAAGGTCAAGTTACCTTTTGAGTCCGTTGTACGGGCTAGCTATTCTTTTACTCTTGATAAAACTTGATCTATGCATTATGCCTAGCTTAAAGGCATAAAAGAAAGCGCTTTTGGGAGGCAGCCCACATGAATAAATTTTTGCTTTTGTTGTGTCTTGATGTTGTTTACTGCTGTAGCATCATCATTGTATCTTTGCTTTTCATATTTGTGCCAAGTATAGCCTCTGATTGCTAGAAAGTTCAAAAGTTGTGAGGTGCTGTCCAGGAAACAGATTCTGTCCTTGGATAGAAAAATTCGTATAAAATCACCAGATCATCTTTTTGGTCTGAATTTTTTCGACAGCGTTCTCTATATAATTGTCTTTCGTGCGTCAGTTCTGAGTTTTTTTATTTGAGTTGCAGAAGTATCCCGAACAGGTCAATTACTGCCTGCTGTTCTGTTTTTCACAGATTCTGTCCTGTTTTGCCTTACCTTCACTTTGCAAATTAAGAACTTGCTTTTTCTTTGCAAAAACCTTTTGGCAATCTTGAGAAACAGTAGAACTTCAAGAATATCCTTATTTCCAGCAAGGTATAATTATTTTATTAAGGGTACTAACCTCGCTAATCAGATTACGATGAGTTATGTATGAAGGGAGTTTTCAAGTGTGTGAGGGAAGATGATAAAAAGATTCAGGAGTGTCAAGCGCTCAAGCTTGGGGATGCCCCCGTGCACCCCCAAGAAATATTCAAGGATACTCAAGCGTCTAAGGTTGGGGATGCCCCCGTGCATCCCCTTCTCCATCAACATTATCAGTTCGTCTTTCGTTCCGCTATATTTTTATCACTTCATGTGTTATGTGCTATGCTTGGAGCGTCTTGCTTTTAGTTTTCTTTTTAGTTTTTCATAACGAGTCGGAACCCAACATTCCTTTATGTGGTAGAGAAACACGCTCCACCTCTACCTAGAACATTACATAGAATTTTCATGTCTATCTATGCTGTGTATGTTCTTTGTCTTTTAATAGCTACTATCATACTCTGCTCTTAGTATTCATGCTTATCTTTTCAAGAGCATTTATTTAGTTGGTTGCTTGAACTCTCTTTAATTATCATGCTCACCTTATTAAGAGAGTTTGCTTCCGTTGCATGGGTTAATGTGTCTATGATAAAGATGCTACTTTCATGATGGTGCTTAGTAGTTCAGGTTTTCTTTTGGTTAATCTTAAATAGCTGGGGGTTCCCAATGTGTTATTGGAGTACCAACTTGGTTTGTTTGCCTATGATGTGGTATGGTTTAGTAATATCTTCCTTCGAGAATTTATTTTGATTGACTTGGCGTATGCTCACGCATATTCAAGACTGTAAAGAAAGTCTGTCAAGCCTTGATGATCTTTTGTTTCTAAGTAGCGATATAACTACCATGCCTGATTCAATATTGCTTTGTCGCTCTGCATGATTATGACCGTCATTGCTCTCTTAGTTGGTCGCTCCCAGTCCTTTTTGCTAACCTCCACCTGTACTAAGCAAAATAACCATGCAATTTATAGCTCATGGGAAAGTAGCCTAAAAACTATTGTGGTAAAGAATATGTTGCCTATGTATCTTATTTCTTATAAGTTGCTTGCTGAGCGGTAACCATGTTTCTGGGGACGCCATCAACTGTCACACTTTTGTTGAATATCATGTGAGTTGCTATGCATGTTCGTCTTGTCTGAAGTAAGGGTGATTTACCGTGGGTTGAATAACTATGCATATTGTTAGAGAAGAACATTGGGCCGCCAACCAAAGCCATGCATCATGGTGGAAGTTTTAGCTTGGACCTTAATCCTCAATCTCTCATGAGAATATGCTTATGCATTAAAGAGGAGTCCATCATCTATTTTCTATGTTGTCCCGGTATGGATGTCCTCAAGTTGAGATCTATCAAAAACGAGAAATCAAATGCGATCTATCTCCTTGGACCTTTGTACAGGTGGCACAGAGGTACCCCTTTGTGACACTTGGTTAAAACATATGCAATGCAATGATAACCCATGGGGATCCGAGCTAATTAGGACAAGGAGCGAGCACTATTGGTATTCGATGCATGAGGCTTGCAACTTATAAGATGTTTTATACATGACACATATGAAGTACTACTACCGTTGACACAATTGCTTCCATGTTTTCAAATAAAAAGCTCTAGCACTTAACCTTTCTTTTACTTTTATGTTGAAGCACCAACTACTGAGAGCATGATTGTCATTCTGAGTGTAATGTGCATTGTCCCAAAGTAGCATTGTCTTTTGCATGATTGTGATATCGTTTATTCTGAAATGATTGTATCTAGCCATCACTTACACCTTGAAGGTGCCCTTGCATTTATGTTTTGCATCACTAAAAGGGGCAAGCTAGATATCACTTTATCATATTTGCACATCATGTTCATTGCAAATCATTTTGATGTTTCAGTTTCATATTGTAAAACTTTCAGTCATTTGTGATTTTCTCTTGAGGCAACTTAATTACTTTAGAATCATTGTCTCAGTAAGCTTTTGTCATATGACTATGAGAAAGTCCTATATGGTTAATAACATGTCACCACAGAAATTATTCTTGTTATCATTTACCTACTCGAGGACGAGCAGGAATTAAGCTTGGGGATGTTGATACGTCCAAAACGTATCTATAATTTCTGCTTGCTCCATGCCACTTTTGGGTGATATTGCTATGATATTCATACACTTCCATAAACTTTTGATCATATTTGGACTAACTTACTAATCCAGTGCACCCCAGTGCCAGTTTCTGTTTTCAGCTGTTTTTGTATTTCAGGTTTTCACGTTTCGAGAACTGCCCAGAAAAATTATATAAAAAATCAGCGAACCGGAAACAACACTGCGTCCGAAGGGCAGCCTGGGGGGTGGGGCACAGGGGCTCCAGGCGCCCTGTGGGCGCCCCCCCTGGGCCGCGCCGGGGGGGGGGGGGCGCCTCGGCCTCCCGAGACTCCCCCGGTGCCCTACTTTGGCATATATTTAAAGGACCCTCCGTAACCCTCAGGATAGGACTTCTTTTCGCGATCCCATCTCTGTTCCGCCGCCGCCGCCGCTTCCAAGATCGGGAGCACCAGGAGAACTCTTCCCAGCACCCTGCCGGAGGGGAGGATCACCACCGGGAGCTTCTCCACCACCATGGACGCCTCCCGGATGACTCGTGAGTAGTCTCCCTTGGACCATGAGTCCATGACCAGTAGCTATGTGATGTTCTCCTCCCGTTCTTGTGCTTCACTAATTAGTCCTCGTGAGCTGCCCTACATGATCGAGGCACCTATGTAATCCTTATGCTTTTGCTATGTTGAGTTTGCTGGGATCCGATGGATTATGAGATTATGTTCAGATTGATCTTGAGTAATATATTTGATCTACCTCTTTTATATTTTTGTTCATAAGTAATTCTTGCATGTTCTCCGTTGTTATTTGCTGCTTTGGCCGAGTAGTAGGTAGTGACTCCAAGAGGGAACATTATGCTCGATTGTGGGTTCATGCCCCTGGATGACTAGCTTGAGTGACAGAAACATGAGTCTAGGGGATGTGCTGTTGCCACAAGGGGGAAAACAACGGTGCTTGTGCCCGCGGGTGCAAGGATTGTTTACTTTACGCAAAGTTCTTTTAATGCAGTTGTCTGTTGCATTGAGTTTACACTATGGGTGGGACTCGCAACTTAATACCAGTGAGATGTTCTGGATAGATATCTCAAGGTGGATGATTAGTAGTAGATATTGATGGATTTCGGTCTACTTACTTTGGCGTACCGCCCATGCTTTGAACCTCAACCTTTCTTGCAATGTAGTTAGCATTGGTTTGCGTTCGTGGTCCTGTCAATTGCCCAGCTGTAATTTGTTTACCTCACATAGCTATTTTATCGTCTTTTGGGAGAGAGACATCACTAGTGAACATCATGAGACTCCGGTCCATATTACCATCATTGATCACATCCACTATTTACCTTCCGTTATTACTTACTATTGCAAAAACTATCTATCACTGCTTTTAATCCTTTGTGAACTACAAGGCCGGAGAGATTGACAACCTCTCTGTACTCGTTGGGAGCTAAGTTATTTGTATCTGTGTGCAGGTCCACGTTGGTTGCTACTAATCTGGCGCCGTAGCAATTGACACCTACTTGTTGAACCTAGGATTCTCTGGGGAATCGATCCTTGGCATCTTTGCTAGGGGAAAACACTTCTACTTACTGCATCTTACACCTTCCACTTGGGGTAACCAACGAAAGGTTCGAGGCCCATCAGCGGAGCACTGCTCTCTTTCAACCTTCGGGGAGGAGGGGAGCAGCGGGGGTTTCTGGAGGATGAAGAAGAAGCGGGCGAATGGAAGGAACTGCCCCTGTTTCCCCTGCTTTTAAGGGGGAGAGGGGGGCGTTCCGCATTTCCCCATTAAATAAATAGGCCACAATCTGTCCCACGACGCCGCAATCGATGCGTGCCGTTAGGGAGGGGCGCGGTGGATACGGAGTGGGATGCGGCGCACCGTGGGCCGCGTGTGCCCGTGCACTGTTTTGGGCCTGGCCCAACAGCGCTCGGCACCGTGTGTGGCCCAAGCCTGGGGGCTCCTGTCGGTGCACTAAAGTAGGGGTACCTTAGTATCCCGACTTGTGCACGGGCAGTAGCAGCATCCCGTGGCAGGGCTTGCCGCGCGTCCGCCAAGGCCCACTGTGGTTCCTTTGGAGCCATTCAAGAACAAAGTATTCTAGTTAAAGAAACAAAGCCCCGGCAAGAGGAGCTTGCTGGGAAGGCCACTCAAGGCTCAAGACCACCTCTTTGGTACAAGACCCTGGCAAGAGGAGCTTGCTGGGAAGGACAAACACGGCATTTCAAGAGACTTGCCGCGACGCACCCCCGCGTCCCGGCAAGGCCCGGAGAGCGACAAGCTTCCGGGCGCGACAAGATAACAGCCACGGCAAGGCGCTTGCCGCGGCGAACTCCCACTAAGTGCCCGCGCTCCAGCTCACCCGCCCATGCGTTGCCCTGGGACCCTTCCAGGCGCACGTGGCGGAAGGCTGTGCAGCCTGGGGTACACGGTGGCGAGCTGCGATGACAAGGCCACCGTCGTGGCGGACGGAGACGCCCTGACAGACGCTTTTTGCACTGTTTGGGGCGACGGCGACGAGCATTTAATGCCCTTGTCCCCTGACGTCAGGTTTAGGTATAGAGCACTATGCATATACTGTTCCAACTACCACCACTTTTACATTTCTACCCTCGACTGTGTTGCCACCTGTCAGTGACCCCTTTGACCTATAAAAGGAGGCCCATGCGCAACGTGGAAGGGGTTCTGATCTTCGATCACTATCACGCTCGGTGTTGCTAGCGATAAGTACTGTAGCTCCTCTCGCTCCCGAGCCAAGAACGCAATACAAACCAAGGCAGGAGTAGGGTTTTACGCATCCGTGCGGCCCGAACCTGGGTAAACTGCTCGCGTGTTCGTCTCGATCCGCTCTTCGTGCACCCTCCGCTCCCTTGCCGTACCGAAAAGGGGCTCCGGTCCCATAGGTGTTCGTGGGCGATCAGTTTCCCCGACAACATGATGTAGAGGGATAAACTCATGCAATATGATATAAACCCCATCTTTTTATCCTCGATGGCAACAATACAATACGTGCCTTGCTGCCCCTGCTATCACTGGAAAAGGACACCGCAAGATGGAACCCAAAGCTAAGCACTTCTCCCATTGCAAGAAAGATCAATCTAGTAGGACAAACCAAACTGATAATTCGAAGAGACTTGCAAAGATATTTAAATCATACATATAAGAATTCAGAGAAGAACCAAATATTGTTCATAGATAATCTTGATCATATACCCACAATTCATCGGATCTCGACAAACACACCGCAAAAAGTATTACATCGAATAGATCTCCAAGAAGATCAAGGAGAAATTTATATCGAGATCCAAAGAGAGAGAGAGAGAGAGAGAGAGAGAGAGAGAGAGAGAGAGAGAGAGAATAAGACATCTAGCTAATAAATATGGACCCGAAGGTCTGTGGTAAACTACTCACAACTCATCGGAGAGGCTATGGTGTTGATGTAGAAGCCCTCCGTGATCGATTCCCCCTCCGGCGGAACTCCGGAAAAGGCCCCAAGATGGGATCTCACAGGTACAGAAGGTTGCGGCGGTGGAAATGTGGTTTCGTGGTGCTCCCGGATGTTTTCAGGGTATACGAGTATATATAGGAGGAAGAAGTACGTTGGTGGAACTACGAGGGGCCCACGAGGGTGGGGGCGCGCCTACCCCTGCTGGGCGCGCCCTCCTGCCTCGTGGCTTCCCAGACGTGTACTCCAAGTCTTCTGGGTTGCGTTTGTTCCAAAAACGATCCTCGCGAAGGTTTCATTCCATTTGGACTCCGTTTGATATTCCTTTTCTGTGAAACACTGAAATAGGCAAAAAAACAGCAATTTGGACTGTGCCTTGGGTTAGTTGGTTAGTCCCAAAAATAATATAAAAGTGCATAATAAAGCCCATTAAACATCCAAAATAGATAATATAATACCATGGAACAATAAAAAATTATAGATACGTTGGAGACGTATCAAGCATCCCCAAGCTTAATTCCTGCTCGTCCTTGAGTAGGTAAATGATAAAAAACAGAATTTTTGATGTGCAATGCTACCCAACATAATTCTCAATGTAATTTTCTTTATTGTGGCATGAATGTTCAGATCCGAAAGATTCAAGACAAAAGTTTAATATTGACATAAAAATAATAATACTTCAAGCATACTAACAAAGCAATTATGTCTTCTCAAAATAACATGGCCAAAGAAAGTTCATCCCTACAAAATCATATAGTTTGGTTATGCTCCATCTTCGACACACAAAATACCCAAATCATGCACAACCCCGGTTTCAGCCAAGCAATTATTTCATACTTTAATTTTTTCAAACCTTTTCAACTTTCACGCAATACATGAGCGTGAGCCATGGATATAACACTATAGGTGGAATAGAGTGGTGGTTGTGGAGAAGACAAAAAGAGGAAGATGGCCTCACATCAACTAGGCGTATCAGTGGGCTATGGAGATGCCCATCAATAGATATCGATGTGAGTGAGTAGGGATTGCCATGCAACGGATGCACTAGAGCTAGTTGATGCCTGCCTGGACCATAAACTCCTCCGACAGCCATTTAGAAGGCCGCACTTGAGCTTCCCTAAGTGGTTCATTGTCCGGCTCATGTATCGCGAGCCTTGGTGCTTGCTTCCTTGAGGAACCACCTTGGTAGATTTTCCTATGCATTTTTCTCTGAAAAACTTCTGAAATTTTTAGTGACTCAAAATAAAAGTGAACCAAACTCAACAAGATTGATAGCAACTACTCCCACAAGTGCCTAGAGACTATATTATGCATTAGAACTATTTTTGACCACATAAATTTGACATGCAAGCTCAAGAACAGGGTCACCTAAGCAGCAAAAATTTGCAATAAATAAAGTACTAGAAAAAAACTAATTGGACCATTGGAGGAGTCACATACCGAAAACCAATCTCCCCAAACAGTTTTGTGAATGAAGCTTTGAGCAAGGAGATCGAAAATGGCAGTAAGATGAGCTAGAACACGAGTTTGAGCTATGGGAGGATTTTTTCTGGAGGAAGAAGAAGTGTGTGGGTGCTGGAATAAGTGGAGGGGGGCCACGTGGGGCCCACGAGGCAGGAGGGCGAGCCCAGGGGGGTAGAGCGCGCCCTGTACCCTCGTGGCCAGGTGGTGTGGCCCCCTAATGTGTTCTCAGTGCCAAATATTCTTAAATATTCTACAAAAAATCACATTTCATTTTCGGGGAATTTGGAGAACTTTTATTTTCGGGGTATTTTATTTATTGCAAGGATAACTCAGAAAACAGACAGAAAATACTATTTTTGCTTTATTTAATCTAAATAACAGAAAGTAAAAGAGGGTACAAAGAGTTGTGCTTTCTAACTTCATCCATCTCATGCTCATCAAAAGGAATCCACTAACAAGGTTGATCAAGTCTTGTTAACAAACTCTTTCCGAATAACATGAAACCGGAGAATTTTCGAATAACACTAGGTTACCTCAATGGGGATATGTATGTCCCCAACAATAAGAATATCATATTTCTTCTTGATAGTAGGAAGAGGAAATTCAAAACCTCCAATAATAATCGTTGAAATTTTTCCAGTAGAATTGATACCGTGGACTTGAGGTTGTTTCCTCGGAAAATGTACCGTATGCTCATTACCATTAACATGAAAAGTGACATTGCCCTTGTTGCAATCAATAACAGCCCCTGCAATATTCAAAAAGGGTCTACCAAGGATAAAGACATACTATCGTCCTCGGGAATATCGAGAATAACAAAGTCCGTTAAGATTGTAACATTTGCAACTACAAGAGGCACATCCTCACAAATACCGATATGTATAGCAGTTCATTTATCGGCCATTTGCAAAGATATTTCGGTAGGTGTCAACTTATTCAAATCAAGTCTATGATATAAAGAGAGGGGCATAACACTAACACCGGCTCCAAGATCACACAAAGCAGTTTTAACATAGTTTCTTTTAATGGAGCAAGGTATAGTTGGTACTCCTTGATCTCCTAGTTTCTTTGGCATTCCACCTTTAAAAGTATAATTGGCAAGCATGGTGGAAATTTCAACTTCCGGTATCTTCCTTTTATTTGTAATAATATATTTCATATACTTAGCATAAGGATTGGTTTTAAGCATATCAGTCAAACGCATACGCAAAAAGATAGGTCTAATCATTTCGGCAAAGCGCTCAAAATCCTCATCATCCTTTTTCTTGGATGGTTTAGGAGGAAAAGGCATGGGTCTCTGAACCCATGGTTCTCTTTCTTTACCGTGCTTCCTAGCAACAAAGTCTCTCTTATCATAATGTTGATTCTTTGATTGTGGGTTATCAAGATCAACAACAGGTTCAATCTCTACATCATCGTTATTGCTAGGTTGAGCATCATCATGAACATCATTATTAACATTATCACTAGGTTCATGTTCATTACCAGATTGTGTTTCATCATCAGAAATAGAAATATCATTGGGATTCTCACGTGTGTCAATAACAGGTTCACTAGAAGCAGGCAAAGTCCTATCATTTTTCTTTTTCTTCTTCTTAGAAGGACTAGGTGCATCAACATTAGTTC
The DNA here is from genome assembly GCA_902687465.1 of Secale cereale. Lineage (NCBI taxonomy): Eukaryota > Viridiplantae > Streptophyta > Magnoliopsida > Poales > Poaceae > Secale > Secale cereale. The sequence continues at coordinate 74,428,608 of LR738710.1, forward strand.
TCTGAGAATCTTGCTCAATTCTCTTAGGGTGGCCCTCAGAATACAGAGGTTCCTGATTCATTCTACCCACTCTAGTCACAACTGTAACATCATTATCGTTTTTCTTACTATTTAATTCATTGAGCAAATCATTTTGTGCTTTAAGTACTTGTTCTACTTGAGTGGTAACCATAGAAGCATGTTTACTAATGAGTTTAAGTTCACCTTTAACTCTAGACATATAATCACTCAAGTGTTCAATCATATAAGCATTACGTTTCAATTGTCTACCAACATAAGCATTGAAATTTTCTTGTTTAACAATAAAATTGTCAAACTCATCTAAGCATTGGCTAACAGACTTATAATGAGGAATATCACCTTCATCAAATCAATAGAGAGAATTTACCTTTACTACCTGTGTCGGGTTATCAAGACCATGTATTTCCTTAATAGGTGGTAAATTCTTAACATCTTCAGCTTTAATACATTTTTCTTTCATAGATTTCTTTGCCTCTTGCATATCTTCAGGACTGAGAAATAGAAGACCCCTTTTCTTCAGAGTTGGCTTAGGAGCTGGTTCAGGAAGTTTCCAATTGTTTTCATTACTCAACATGTTATTTCATAGCAATTCAGCTTGATCAACAGTTCTTTCCCTGAAAACACAACCAGCACAATTATCCAGGTGGTCTCTGGAGGCATCGGTTAGTCCATTATAAAAGATATCAAGTATTTCATTTTTCTTAAGAGGATGATCCGGCAAAGCATTAAGTAATCGGAGAAGCCTCCCCTAAGCTTCTGGGAGACTCTCTTCTTCAATTTGCACAAAATCATATATTTCCCTTAAGGCAGCTTGTTTCTTATGAGCGGGAAAATATTTAGCAGAAAAGTAATAAATCATATCCTGGGGACTACACACACAATCAGGATCAAGAGGATTAAACCATGTTTTAGCATCACCCTTTAAGGAGAACGGAATAACTTAAGGATATAGTAGTAACGAATTTTTTCCTCATTGGTGAATAGCGTGGCTATATCATTCAGTTTAGTAAGATGTGCTACAACAGTTTCAGATTCATAGCCATGGAAAGGATGAGATTCAACCAAAGTAATTAACTCAGGATCGACAGAGAAATCATAATACTTATCAGAAATACAGATAGGTGAAGTAGCAAAAGCAGGGTCATATTTCATTCTAGCATTCAAAGACTTTTCTTTCAGCTTAGCTAACAGTTTCTTAAGATCATACCTATCATTGCAAGATAAAAGATCTCCAACAGTTTCTTCATCCATAACATAACCCTCAGGCACAACAGGCAATTCATATCTAGGGGGAGAATCCTCATCATCACTTTCATCAATATTATCAGTTTCTATAATTTCATTCTCTCTAGCCTTAGTAAGTTGTTCATCAAGAAATTCACCTAGTGGCACAGTATTATCAAACATAGAAGTAGTTTCATCAGAAGTATCATGCATAGCAGAAGTGGCATCATCAAGAACATGTGACATATCAGATTCAATACCAGGTGTAGGTGTCGCAAATTTACTCATAACAGAGGGTGAATCAAGTGCATAGCTAAATGGCAGATCCTTACCCCCCTCGTAGTTGAGGGAAAGATCTTGCTTTTTTCATCTCTCAAATTCTTCATAGTGATCAACAGATATAATTCCCAAGTGACTCAAATAATATAGCTATGCTCCCCGGCAACGGCGCCAGAAAATAGTCTTGATAATCCACAAGTATAGGGGATCGCAACAGTTTTCGAGGGTAGAGTATTCAACCCAAATTTATTGATTCGACACAAGGGGAGCGAAAGAATATTCTCAAGTATTAGCAGTTGAGTTGTCAATTCAACCACACGTGAAAGACTTAATATCTGCAGCAAAGTATTTAGTAGCAAAGTAGTATGGAAGTAACAGTAACAGTGGTAAAAGTAACAGTAGCAGTTTTGTAGTGATTGTAACAGTGGCAGCGTAAAACTAACTAAGCAAGGATCAATATGTGAAAAGCTCGTAGGCATTGGATTAGTGATGGATAATTATGTCGGATGCGATTCCTCATGTAATAGTTATAACATAGGGTGTGTCGGGCTCATTTCTGAGAAGTAACTCACAGAACAGCCCTAAGTCACACTGGCTCCCAAGCACAACCAGTGGACAACCTTGATATAGATAACCAGTACAATAATATTACACAGGGTTGAGTCAGGGTGACTCAATAATTTATTACAACCACTCAACACACTAGGGTGGCGAAATATGACAGTGGGTGGTGGAACTCAACGCTGAAAGACTAGCATAGAGTCAAGCGTCAGTGTGAGGCTTGACTATTTTATTGGTGTGGCGGAAGCTTGACGGATGGTACAAGTGATAGACTCAAGACACAGGCGTGCTGACTGGGAACCTTCTAAGCGTCGGCCTCGCTAGCGCAATTCTCCTCCACGGGCTCGTCCTCCTCCAAGTCTGGCCAAGTAAATAGCCAGGGACAAGCCAGTGAGTACTTTGAATGTACTCGCAAACATTATGAAAATAAGGTATACTGAAAGCACATGCCATGATAAATAAACTACATGTATGCAACAATTGACATGACTTGGCATGGTGGAATATGGTTAGTACACGATATTAGTAATAATATAAGAAGATAAAATAAATGCCGGTCGGATGTCAAGTGACATCACGGTAGGACTTAAAGAGAAATGCCAGTCGGGTGTCCACAAGAGTAGTGGCGTGATAAACCGCCTGACACTCGAGGGACGCCTCAAAAAGGACTTTAAGAGAAATGCCAGTTGGGTATCCACAAGAGCAGTGGCGTGATAAACCGCCTGACACTCGAGGGACGCCTCAAAAAGGACTTTAAGAGAAATGCCAGTTGGGTATCCACAAGAGTAGTGGCGTGATAAACCGCCTGACACTCGAGGGACGCCACAAAAGGACTTTAAAAGAAATGCCAGTTGGGTATCCACAAGAGTAGTGGCGTGATAAACCGCCTGACACTCGAGGGACGCCACAAAAGGTCTTTAAAATAAAAGCGAGTGTCCGGGGTAGTCTAGCCAGCCCCTGAGACACTCTTGAAGGTAACAACAAAATTATCGGGTTAGTCCATAAATATAATATTCATCATAAATAAATTCATGATAATTCAGACTATGTCGAAAGCACCATGCAAACATAACATACTCAAGTATATTATTTTCCTCCAGAGACTGACACCGGGACCGATACTTGACCCACCCAACTAAGTCCTTGACCGTGGACGCGGCTATTCGAATAGATATAACTCTGCAGAGGGTGTACCCTTTACCCACAAGTATAGGATCTAGACAGCACCGTGCACTGACTAAAACCTAATACGGACTTTGGGTTGAAAACACTCCTGACGCATACCCGCCCACCGGATGCTTGGACTCACCCACAGCATCACTCCAGACACCTTAAGTCAGGGAGGCTACAACCTCCGAAAAGCATGGGATCACTATTAAACGCGCGGATTACAAGGGGTGCCCCCCTCTCGGCTACAACCGGTAACACCCATGCCCCTGACCCGATGACAGGCTACAACCTTCATCGCAGTTATCTGGGTGGCGTGCACCCGTCCAGGGGTTAACAACTTACTAGACCGTACCCTCCTTTCGGAAGGACCCGTGGCAGCACGGTATACAGCTAGGTGTAAGAGCAAGACTCGATCTAGGCAGACTCAGGAGGTACTGTTAAAATATCATCAGTGTTCTTTTATCAGTATCACATGACACCACTGTGTCAACAAAGGACCATGCCCACTAGCATGTCCCAACCAGCAGCAACATCTCTGCCCTCACGTAACCACTTGTATGCCAGACAAGCTAGTGTGACATGCAAGCCAAGGTAAAACCAACATGACATGACCATGCATGCACATGTGATAACATGCAACGTATGATGCACTACCATACTATGCAACCATGCAAGGAAGTAACATCATATCTCAAGTTCAATAATGCTTGCCTTGTCCAAAGTAATCAGGAGAAAACCCTTCTGAAAATCCAGCAAAAGTTCCCTCTTCTTTTTCTGAAAAATTCAAATTTGAATTCGAATAAGAAAACCAACACAGAACAGAAAAAGTTCTCAAAATATTTTTAAATAAATCTTAAAATAAACTAGAGCAGAAAATAAAATTTTAGCAAAAAGAATCAACTCATTTGGATTTATATTTTAAAAGTTATTAGCTTTTCAAAACCAGGGGTTTTTCTGTAAAACAGAAGTCCCAGAGTTATTTAAAAGAAAACGTTTCGGTTACGGGTACGTCTTCCTGTGCAGAAGGCGTAAAGCGCAGAGTGCGCTTCCACTTAAAACAGAATAGAGAGAGAGAGAGCTGACGGGTGGGGGCCACCCGTCAGGTTTAAATTCAAACGCGCTCGCGCGCGAGTACAGAGAGGCGGCGGCGATCGCCGGCGACGATCGCCGGGGTCTCAGGGTCCGGCGCTGGTCGCAACATGACCAGCGGGGACTTCCGCATCCAGGGGTGGTGGAGGTGGCCACCGGCGGTCACCTGAACGGCGGTGAGCTCGTCGCCGGCGGAGGATGATTCTGGTGAGGTGGTGGCTCGTCGGAGAGGGCTCGGGGAGGTAAATTGACTTAGGGATTCGGCAAGGTGGTGGAAAAGGAGAGGATCGATGGAGTTTGGGCTGCTCTGGTGGTGTATGTGCTCGGTTCGGTTCGAGGACAGAGGCGGCGGAGCGGTGGCCGGAGGGGAAGAAGACGACCCCCTCGGGGCCTGGTGGGTGGTCAGGAGGAAGTATGGGAGGTGGTGAAGGCGAGTGCTGGCGCTAGAGGAGCTCGGGAACCCTTTATATAGGCGAGTCGGAGATGGCCGAAGCGGGTGGGGCTCGCCGGAGTTAATGAGGTCGCCGGGGTTGGTTCTGGTCGGTGATCTGAGTGTCGGGGCATTCTAGAGGCCCGTGGCGTTCGTCCGAAGCCTCCGCGTGGGCGGGCTTGCGCCTGCGCGACACGTTGGCGATGTGCTGTCCGCACGGGCGCGGCGGAGCGGCCGGCTCCGGCGACTGTCAGACGGGCCCCGTGCGGCGTGGCCGGTGTGTCTTTTGTGCAGAGGTGAGAGAGGGAGTGACGCGTGTGCGAAGGAGTAGGTAGGGGTGCTGCTGGGCAGTGAATGGCGGCCTATGGCCGTGGCGTGTCCGCTCGGCCCCGCCGTGGACGCGCTTGGGGAGGCTGCACCGGCCCGGTGCCACCTCGCCGGCGTGGAGTGGCTGGGCGCTGGGCCAGGGAGTGCTACGGCACTGGACACAAGCAACATCGCCGTGCGGGAGGGAAGATGATGGATGCACGGCACCCTGTCTCTGTCGGCCGAAGTAAATTCAGTTAACTGAATTTTAATTCAGTTATGAACAGTGCCAGCAACCTGTTTGATGAAATGCTTTGAGGGTTTAGGCAACTAGTTTGATCATGGGGTTTTGGGTGGTGGTGTGTAGCTACTCAAAAATGAGTTTGCCAGGAGGCCAAGAATTTTGGTGAAGTTTGGAAATGGTTTGGGGCAAAAACATGATTTCTGGACCAAATTTGAACTGAATTTATTTTGAAAATTTTGAACTGTGGGACCAAATGTTTTTGGAGAAATGGGTTGAGGGTACCATATATATGTAGGGATAATTTTGGTGGATGCAGAAGAGTCATAGAAAATATAGTTCCTTTGTAAATGTCAAGAAACTATGATTTATTCAAATTCCCCTTTTGGAATATAAAATAAATAGAAAGAATATTTTTGTGGAGTGGGGAGGAGTTGTGAAATATCACAGAAGGTGTACATGACTTGAGAGGAAAAATTTGGAGTGGCAGAAAAATTATTTGGGAATTTTTATGGTGCTAGAAGAGGTGGAAAAGATTTTTGCTTTTGAAAATAATTGACCAAAGCCAAAGATTCTTAAGAAAGAAAAAGTTCTTAAAACCTCCAAAATACTTAAATCAAATAAGTCCATCCTTCAAACTGAACCATCCAACCAAAATTTTAAAAAACTTAGTTAAAGTTTTGCAAAAGTTTTCAAAACTCCAGAGGAATATTTTTGGGGTGTGACAGCACCTACCCCCTTAAGAAAAATCTCGTCCCCGAGATTCCAGCTGTTCCTCAAACAGGTACGGATACTCAGTCCTTAAATGATCTTCTCTTTCCCAGGTTGCCTCTTCCTCGGTGTGATTGCTCCATTGGACTTTGCAAAATTTTATTGCATTTTGCCGGGTCCTCCGTTCAGACTCCTCTAAAATTTTTATAGGACGCTCCCGATAGGTAAGGTCGGGTTGAAGGTCTAATTCCTGATGCTGCACCTGTTTTTCCGGGTTGCTGATACACTTCCTCAGTTGAGACACATGGAACACATCGTGGACATCTGATAATTCTGCGGGTAATTCCAGTTGATAAGCAACCCTGCCCCTTCTTGCAGTTATTTTGAATGGTCCGATAAATCTCGGTGCTAATTTCCCCTTGACCTTAAATCTCTGTAGCCCCCTTGTTGGAGATACTCTAAGATACACGTAGTCATTTGGCTCAAAGTGGATCTGGCGGTGTTTTTGATCATAATAACTCTTCTGTCGGCTCTGAGCTGCCTTTAGTCGGTCCTGAATAAGTTTTACTTTGGTTTCTGCCTCTATTAGCATATCTGGTCCAAAGATTCGGCTGTCTCCGGTCTCAGACCAATTTAATGGGGTTCGGCACCGTCGTCCGTATAATGCTTCGAACGGTGCCATTTTTAGGCTAGCTTGATAACTGTTGTTGTAGGAAAATTCTGCATAAGGCAAACTATCCTCCCAACTGACTCCGTAGGTAAGCACACATGCTCTCAACATGTCCTCTAATATTTGATTTACCCGCTCTGTCTGTCCTCCGGTCTGCGGGTGGTATGCTGTACTGAAGGCCAGTTGCGTGCCTAAGGCTTGCTGTAAATGTTCCCAAAATCTAGAGACAAATTGGGTGCCTCTGTCGGATACAATTATTTTGGGTACTCCGTGTAGACAAACAATCCTGGATAGATACAGCCTGGCTAGCCTCTGTGTTGAGTAGGTGGTTTTTACCGGAATGAAATGTGCTACCTTAGTTAGTGAATCTATTATTACCCAGATGGCATCATTCCCATGGCGTGACCTTGGCAAACCAACCACAAAATCCATGCCAATCCTGTCCCACTTCCATTCAGGCACTTTAATTGGTTGCAACAACCCTGCTGGTCTCTGGTGTTCCGCCTTCACTCGTTGGCAGGTATCACAACATGCCACATATATGGCTATATCCCTTTTCATCCCGTGCCACCAGAATCTCTCCTGTATATCCTTATACATTTTTGTCCCTCCGGGGTGAATAGAATATGGAGCGGTGTGTGCCTCTGCCATTATTTGCTGTTTTAATTCCTCAATGTTTGGTACGCATAGTCTCTGTCCAAACCAGATAATTCCTTGGTCGTCTTCAATAAATTCGGGCGCTCTGCCCAGTTTCATCTTTTTCCTAATTCCTTCAATACTCGGATGTCCCTTCTGGGCGTCTCTGATCTGGTCCTCTAAGGTTGGTTTTATTTCCAACTGGGAGATGGTCCCTTCCGTGACTAGGGCCATGTTGAGTTTGGCAAATTCCTGGCTGAGCACATGTTGCGAGAGCTGAACGCTGCCATTTCCGGCGTATGGATTTCTGCTGAGGGCATCTGCCACAACATTGGCTTTACCAGGGTGATAGTGAATTCCTACGTCATAATCCTTAATTAATTCAAGCCATCGTCGCTGTCTCAAATTTAATTCCGGCTGCGTAAAAATATACTTAAGACTTTTGTGGTCCGTGTATATTTCACATCGGTTCCCCAGAAGATAGTGTCGCCACTCTTTGAGTGCGTGTATTACTGCAGCAAGTTCCAGATCGTGAACGGGGTAATTTTCTTCATGTCTCCGTAGCTGTCTTGATGTGTAAGCTACTACTTTTCCTTCTTGCATTAACACACACCCAAGGCCTTTCCCGGATGCATCACAGTATATATCAAAATTTTTGTGTACATCGGGTACAACTAGGACTGGTGACGTTGTTAACCTCTTTTTCAACTCCTGAAAACTCTTTTCACAAGCTTCAGTCCATTCAAACTTCTTATCTTTCTTGAGTAATTGGGTCATGGGTCTGGCTATAGTGGAAAATCCTTCAATAAATCTTCGATAATAGCCTGCTAGACCAAGAAAACTTCTGACCTCCGTTACGTTTGTGGGTTGCTTCCATCCCAATACATCCTTTACTTTTCCCGGGTCCACAGCGATTCCATCTTGGGTTAGTACGTGTCCAAGGAAACCCACTTCTCTCAACCAAAATTCACATTTGCTGAATTTGGCATAAAGCTGATGTCTTCTTAATTCTTCTAGTACTATCCGAAGGTGCTGCTCATGTTCTTCGGGCGTCTTGGAGTAAATAAGTATGTCATCGATAAATACCACCACAAATTTATCCAAATATTTCATGAAAACCTTGTTCATGAGATGCACAAAATATGCAGGGGCATTGGTCAAACCGAACGGCATTACTGTGAACTCATATAATCCATATCTTGTGGTAAACGCCGTCTTAGGTATGTCCGTCGTCCGAATTTTTAGCTGATGATAACCTGACCTTAGGTCTATCTTTGAGAAGACTTTAGCTTCAGCTAGCTGCTCAAACAAGTCGTTGATTCTAGGCGGTGGATATTTATTCTTGATAGTGACCATATTAAGTGCCCTGTAATCAATACATAGCCGCAGGGTACCATCCCTCTTTTTGGCGAATAAAACTGGCGACCCCCAGGGTGACGAGCTGGGTCGCACGAAACCTTTTTCCATTAATTCCTTAATTTGCTTCTTTAATTCTGCCAATTCTGTTGGGGCCATACGGTACGGTTTCTTGTATATGGGTGTCGTTCCAGGTGCTAGTTCAATAACGAACTCAATCTCGCGGTCCGGTGGCATTCCTGGTAACTCTTCAGGAAATACATCAGGATATTCACAGACTACAGGAACCGTATTTAATTCCACCGTATCCACTTGATTTAATTTCCCTTGGAATGTGGCAATCTTCCTTGTACCCACTTTGATGGTCTTCCCTTGGCAATTGGTAAGAGTTACTGTGCGGTTATAGCAGTCTATAAAACCTTTGTTTGTGGTTAACCAATCCATTCCCAGAATAATGTCCAAATCAACTGCGTCCAATATGATGAGATTGGCTAGGAATCCCATTCCTTCAATTTCGATGTTCACATCCTTGCAGTACCATTGAGTATTTTGCTTCGATCCCGGGGACTGAATAACCATGGAATTTTGCAAAGGCAAAAAGGGAAACTGATTCTTCGAGGCAAATCTTTTAGAAATGCATGAGTGGGAAGCTCCGGAATCAAATAAAACTGTAGCATTTACTGAGTTGGCGGGGAACGTACCAAACACGATATCCGGTGCGTTCTGAGCTTCCTCAAAATTCACGTGGTTGATATGTCCTGGCTTGTGGTTGTTATTGGGGTTGAAATTATTGCGTCGCGGAGCGTTGGTCGCACCGCGGCCATTGTTGTTGTTGTTGGCTTTGGGAGGGTTGTTTCCTTGTTTCGGGCACTGTTTAGCGTAATGCCCCTCTCCTCCACAGGAGTAACATGTAACTCCAGAATGAAAATTTGTATCCTTAGTCCTATTGTGGAATGCACTGCGGTTCTGAGGTGGAGCTGTATTTGTTGGCCGGGTCATTACTGGCTTTTGAACGTCATTCCTGGGCCTGTTGTTGCGAACCTGTCCTGACTGGTTCATGCGACGCTTGCAAGCCTCATCCATATTGCGGTGTTCATTTTCCAGAATAATAGCCTTATCCACAAGTGTCTTAAAGTCTGGAAAAGTGTGAACCATCAGCTGGCACTTTAGGGATGAGACAAGTCCGTCGAGAAATTTTTCCATCTTTTTGTTTTCTGTCATATATTCGTCGTTGGCGTATCTGGCCAACTGAGTAAACTGATCCAGATATTGGGACACTGTGGAGCCCCGCTGTTTGAGATCCTCAAATTCCCTCTTCTTTAATTTCATAATGCTATTTGGGATATGCGCTCCTCGGAAATGCTCCTTGAGTTGTGCCCATGTCATATTTGCTCCGTCAGGGTGGGTGTGACATAAGTTTTCCCACCACGACGCAGCCATTCCAGAAAAATAATGTGGTGTGTACAACACCTTTTCCTGGTCCGTACACTGGGCAATGTCCAATTTTCTTTCCATGTCTCGAAGCCAGTCGTCTGCCTCTAGTGGCTTGTCAGTGTGCGTAAAGACCGTTGGGCGGGTCTTTTGCAACTCAGATAGTTTGGACCTGGGTTGTTGTTGTCCATGGTGATTTCCCATGTTAATCAAATGCTGCATCATCTCCTGATGTTGTTGCTGACTCTGCTCAAATAAGCGACACACTTGCGAAAATGCTGAATCACTGCTTTGCTGACTCGTCTGTCCTTGAGTAAAATTATTTTCCATCTGTCCAGCGTTGTTCTCATCTGGAGTTGGCATGGAACGGGTCCAGGGACGATGCATTTTCTTTCTGGGGTATTTGCATAACACCAAAGAAAATAATCAAAAGGCAGAAATATGTTTCCAAATAAATTTTTCCCCCGGACAAGGTAAGGCAAGGCAAACAGTTATATTACACAAGTGATTTTAATTATACAAGCAGGATTTAATTATACAGGATACATGCGGAAACTGTATCATACAAGATCATTTTATTCTACTAGCGCACTCTCCGTGCTCTCATCGGCCAGCGGTCATAGCTATTTTACAAAGGCTAGGCGGAACAGGAAATAAATATATTACATCCATGTTCTCAAGTGGTCGTTTGGCGAAGAAGACTGTGTTCGTTCACACAGCTCATCCTAGGTCCTGCTGAGAGTGAGACTCAGGCAAGGCACCCATGATGTGATATCGCCCTCCTCCTCTTCCTCCTCGAGGATCGCCTCTAGTCGTGTAGTCGTTGATGCCGTGCCTGCTGGAGGTGGCACCGTGCTGGTCAGTGGAGATGCTCTGGTAGGGATGGGTGCAGCCGGACGGCTAGCATCGCCAGTCGGGGTCGAGCGCTGAGTCGCAGGATTAGCCAGAGGAATATTTGGTGTAGTGGAGGTGCGTGGAGCACGAGGCGAAGGAGAGCGGTACTCGCTCCTGCGAATGATTCTTGCACGAGACAAGTCCATCCGCGCAGTGAGGTAGTCATCCACCATGGAGGTGAAGGCTGACTCCAAGGCCATGATATACTGGACAAGTGGCTCAATAGCCGTGTCCTTTTCCCCTATGGTGCAGGAAAAAGCATAGTGGCTGGTGTATGGAACGTGACAAGGCATGTAGTAATAGGGACGGTCCTGCATGACGGGCAGGATATCCCTGAGACGTGCGATAGCCTCACGTGCGGCCATCTGGATAGCATGCCTCTCAGTGGGCATGGCTCTCCCCATGAAGCGGTAGTTGCGGAAAGATACGGACGCACCACCCCGAATATATACCGAAGCCTGGTACATAGTCAGGGTCTCTGAGATCTTGTCCGGGTAGATGACGTACTCCGGACGCCCAAGGGACCCCAGCGCGTCTTTCGCGATGCTCGCGAGAAGACGGGAAAATCCC
>LR738710.1:74441116-74559475 GCA_902687465.1 Secale cereale
GGGTATCCACAAGAGTAGTGGCGTGATAAACCGCCTGACACTCGAGGGACGCCACAAAAGGTCTTTAAAATAAAAGCGAGTGTCCGGGGTAGTCTAGCCAGCCCCTGAGACACTCTTGAAGGTAACAACAAAATTATCGGGTTAGTCCATAAATATAATATTCATCATAAATAAATTCATGATAATTCAGACTATGTCGAAAGCACCATGCAAACATAACATACTCAAGTATATTATTTTCCTCCAGAGACTGACACCGGGACCGATACTTGACCCACCCAACTAAGTCCTTGACCGTGGACGCGGCTATTCGAATAGATATAACTCTGCAGAGGGTGTACCCTTTACCCACAAGTATAGGATCTAGACAGCACCGTGCACTGACTAAAACCTAATACGGACTTTGGGTTGAAAACACTCCTGACGCATACCCGCCCACCGGATGCTTGGACTCACCCACAGCATCACTCCAGACACCTTAAGTCAGGGAGGCTACAACCTCCGAAAAGCATGGGATCACTATTAAACGCGCGGATTACAAGGGGTGCCCCCCTCTCGGCTACAACCGGTAACACCCATGCCCCTGACCCGATGACAGGCTACAACCTTCATCGCAGTTATCTGGGTGGCGTGCACCCGTCCAGGGGTTAACAACTTACTAGGCCGTACCCTCCTTTCGGAAGGACCCGTGGCAGCACGGTATACAGCTAGGTGTAAGAGCAAGACTCGATCTAGGCAGACTCAGGAGGTACTGTTAAAATATCATCAGTGTTCTTTTATCAGTATCACATGACACCACTGTGTCAACAAAGGACCATGCCCACTAGCATGTCCCAACCAGCAGCAACATCTCTGCCCTCACGTAACCACTTGTATGCCAGACAAGCTAGTGTGACATGCAAGCCAAGGTAAAACCAACATGACATGACCATGCATGCACATGTGATAACATGCAACGTATGATGCACTACCATACTATGCAACCATGCAAGGAAGTAACATCATATCTCAAGTTCAATAGTGCTTGCCTTGTCCAAAGTAATCAGGAGAAAACCCTTCTGAAAATCCAGCAAAAGTTCCCTCTTCTTTTTCTGAAAAATTCAAATTTGAATTCGAATAAGAAAACCAACACAGAACAGAAAAAGTTCTCAAAATATTTTTAAATAAATCTTAAAATAAACTAGAGCAGAAAAGAAAATTTTAGCAAAAAGAATCAACTCATTTGGATTTATATTTTAAAAGTTATTAGCTTTTCAAAACCAGGGGTTTTTCTGTAAAACAGAAGTCCCAGAGTTATTTAAAAGAAAACGTTTCGGTTACGGGTACGTCTTCCTGTGCAGAAGGCGTAAAGCGCAGAGTGCGCTTCCACTTAAAACAGAATAGAGAGAGAGAGAGCTGACGGGTGGGGGCCACCCGTCAGGTTTAAATTCAAACGCGCTCGCGCGCGAGTACAGAGAAGCGGCGGCGATCGCCGGCGACGATCGCCGGGGTCTCAGGGTCCGGCGCTGGTCGCAACATGACCAGCGGGGACTTCCGCATCCAGGGGTGGTGGAGGTGGCCACCGGCGGTCACCTGAACGGCGGTGAGCTCGTCGCCGGCGGAGGATGATTCTGGTGAGGTGGTGGCTCGTCGGAGAGGGCTCGGGGAAGTAAATTGACTTAGGGATTCGGCAAGGTGGTGGAAAAGGAGAGGATCGATGGAGTTTGGGCTGCTCTGGTGGTGTATGTGCTCGGTTCGGTTCGAGGACAGAGGCGGCGGAGCGGTGGCCGGAGGGGAAGAAGACGACCCCCTCGGGGCCTGGTGGGTGGTCAGGAGGAAGTATGGGAGGTGGTGAAGGCGAGTGCTGGCGCTAGAGGAGCTCGGGAACCCTTTATATAGGCGAGTCGGAGATGGCCGAAGCGGGTGGGGCTCGCCGGAGTTAATGAGGTCGCCGGGGTTGGTTCTGGTCGGTGATCTGAGTGTCGGGGCATTCTAGAGGCCCGTGGCGTTCGTCCGAAGCCTCCGCGTGGGCGGGCTTGCGCCTGCGCGACACGTTGGCGATGTGCTGTCCGCACGGGCGCGGCGGAGCGGCCGGCTCCGGCGACTGTCAGACGGGCCCCGTGCGGCGTGGCCGGTGTGTCTTTTGTGCGGAGGTGAGAGAGGGAGTGACGCGTGTGCGAAGGAGTAGGTAGGGGTGCTGCTGGGCAGTGAATGGCGGCCTATGGCCGTGGCGTGTCCGCTCGGCCCCGCCGTGGACGCGCTTGGGGAGGCTGCACCGGCCCGGTGCCACCTCGCCGGCGTGGAGTGGCTGGGCGCTGGGCCAGGGAGTGCTACGGCACTGGACACAAGCAACATCGCCGTGCGGGAGGGAAGATGATGGATGCACGGCACCCTGTCTCTGTCGGCCGAAGTAAAATTCAGTTAACTGAATTTTAATTCAGTTATGAACAGTGCCAGCAACCTGTTTGATGAAATGCTTTGAGGGTTTAGGCAACTGGTTTGATCATGGGGTTTTGGGTGGTGGTGTGTAGCTACTCAAAAATGAGTTTGCCAGGAGGCCAAGAATTTTGGTGAAGTTTGGAAATGGTTTGGGGCAAAAACATGATTTCTGGACCAAATTTGAACTGAATTTATTTTGAAAATTTTGAACTGTGGGACCAAATGTTTTTGGAGAAATGGGTTGAGGGTACCATATATATGTAGGGATAATTTTGGTGGATGCAGAAGAGTCATAGAAAATATAGTTCCTTTGTAAATGTCAAGAAACTATGATTTATTCAAATTCCCCTTTTGGAATATAAAATAAATAGAAAGAATATTTTTGTGGAGTGGGGAGGAGTTGTGAAATATCACAGAAGGTGTACATGACTTGAGAGGAAAAATTTGGAGTGGCAGAAAAATTATTTGGGAATTTTTATGGTGCTAGAAGAGGTGGAAAAGATTTTTGCTTTTGAAAATAATTGACCAAAACCAAAGATTCTTAAGAAAGAAAAAGTTTTTAAAACCTCCAAAATACTTAAATCAAATAAGTCCATCCTTCAAACAGAACCCTCCAACCAAAATTTTAAAAAACTTAGTTAAAGTTTTGCAAAAGTTTTCAAAACTCCAGAGGAATATTTTTGGGGTGTGACAGGGTGACACAGAACTAGCTCCAGTTCATTAATGTAATGTAGGCATGTATTCCGAATATAGTCATACGTGCTTATGGGAAAGAACTTGCATGACATCTTTTGTCCTACCCTCCCGTGGCAGCGGGGTCCCATTGGAAACTAAGGGATATTATGGCCTCCTTTTAATAGAGTACCGGACCAAAGCATTAACACTTAGTGAATACATGAACTCCTCAAACTACGGTCATCACTGAGAGCAACATCATAGCAACATCAATCTTAGAACATAACGGATACTAGGGATCAAACCCTAACAAAACTAACTCGATTACATGATAAATCTCATCCAACCCATCACCGTCCAGCAAGCCTACAATGGAATTACTCACGCACGGCGGTGAGCATCATGGAATTGGTGATGGAGGAAGGTTGATGATGACGACGGCGACGATCTCCACTCTCTGGAGCCCCGAACAGACTCCAGATCATCCCTCCAGAGAGAGATTAGGGCTTAGCGGCGGCTCCGTATCGTAAAACGCGATGAATCCTTCTCTCTGATTTTTTCTCCCCGAAAGTGAATATATGGAGTTGGAGTCGGGGTCGGTGGAGCCTCGGGGGGCCCACGAGATAGGGGGCACGCCCCCACCCTCGTGGATAGGGTGTGGGCCCCCTGGTCTTGATTCTTTCGCCAGTATTTTTTATATATTCTAGAAATATTCTCCGTTGATTTTCAGGTCATTCCGAGAACTTTTATTTCTGCACAAAAATAACACCATGGCAATTCTGCTGAAAACAATGTAGTCCGGGTTAGTTCCATTCAAATCATGCAAGTTAGAGTCCGAAACAAGGGCAAAAGTGTTTGGAAAAGTAGATACGTTGGAGACGTATCAGCTATCAAACGTCACAACGTAACTAGGTGATCATAAAGATGCTCTACAGGTATCTCCAAAGGTGTTTGTTGGGTCGGCATAGATCAAGTTTAGGATTTGTCACTCCGAGTATCGGAGAGGTATCTCTGGGCCCTCTCGGTAATACACGTCATAATAAGCCTTGCAAGCAAATGACTAATGAGTTAGTCACGGGATGATGTATTACGGAACGAGCAAAGAGACTTGCCGGTAACGAGATTGAACTAGGTATGAAGATACCGATGATCGAATCTTCGACAAGTAACATACCGATGACAAAGGGAATAATGTATGTTCTCATTACGGTTTGACCGATAAAGATCTTCGTAGAATATGTGGGAGCCAATCCTCCTACTTGGGCGCGCCCTAGGCTGCCTCCCTCCCTCTCCCACCTTTATATACGTTGGGAGGGCACCCCTAGAACACACACCAAGATTTGTCTTAGCCGTGTGCGGTGCCCCCTCCAGAGTTTACTCCTCACGTCATAGCGTCGTAGTGCTTAGGCAAAGCCCTGCGCGGATCACATCACCAACGCCGTCGCCACGTCGGCGTGCTGACGGAACTCTCCCTCGACCCTCTACTGGATCAAGAGCTCAAGGGAAGTCATCGAGCTGAACGTGTGTTGAACACGGAGGTGCCGTACATTTGGTACTTGGATCGGTTGGATTGTGAAGATGTTCGACTACATCAACCGTGTTAATACAACGCTCCCGCTTTCGGTCTACGAGGGTACGTAGACACACTCTCCTCGTCTCATTGCTATGCATCTCCTAGATAGATCTTGCGTGAGTGTAGGATTTTTTTTGAAATTGCATGCTACATTTCCAACAGGACAATGTTCCACTCAAGTGGAACCATCACCAACCCAAGACCCACATGCTTCCGAAGAACAAAGTGAAGGCCCTCAACCTAATGAACAAGGCCAAGTGCAAGATCAACCGCAAGATGGTGATGATCCACCAAGTGATGCACAAGGCCAAGTTCCTTCTCCCGAGCAAGTTCAAGATCAAGAGCAAGCTCAAGATCAAGAACAAGCTCAAGACGATGCTCATGATGTTCAAGTCACAACACCTCAACTCTCACTCGAGGAAAAATTGGAGCGTCGTGCCGCCAAAGTTGCTTCCATGCTCGCTTCTAGAGAGCATCACATGAAGAATATTCTTGGAAGCATTACAAAGGGGGTAAGCACTCATAGAAAATTAGCAAACTATTGTGCTCATCATGCGTTTGTCTCTTGTGTTGAACCCCAAATGGTTTATGAGGCGCTCGAAGATCCGGATTGGCTCAATGCCATGCATGAAGAACTCCATAACTTTGAACGCAACAAGGTGTGGCGGTTGGTGCCAAGGCCAAAGGAGAACCACAATGTCATTGGAACCAAATGGATCTTCAAGAACAAGCAAGATTCTCATGGGATTGTCATCCGCAACAAGGCTCGCTTGGTGGCACAAGGCTACTCCCAAGTCGAGGGTATCGACTATGGTGAAACCTTTGCTCCCGTTGCTCTCCTTGAATTTATCCGTTTGTTGCTTGCCTATGCTTCTCATCATAACTTTATGTTGCAACAAACGGATGTGAAGAGTGCTTTTCATAATGGTCCTCTTAATGAGTTGGTATATGTTAAACAACCCCCGGGGTTTGAGGATCCTAAGTTCCCCAATCATGTGTATCAACTTGATAAGGCGCTCTATGGCCTTAAACAAGCCCCACGTGCATGATATGAGCACCTTACCGAGTTGTTGCAAGATCGTGGGTTTGAAATCGGGAAAATCGACCCCACTCTTTTTACTAATAAGGTTAAAGGGGAGTTGTTTGTATGCCAACTATATGTTGATGAAATTATTTTTGTTCTCCTAACAAAGCTTTCAATGATGAGTTTGCCGCACTCATGATTGCGGAGTTTGAGATGTCCATGATGGGAGAGTTGAAGTTCTTGCTCGGGTTCGAAGTCAAACAAAGACGAGAAGGAATCTTCATCAACCAAGCCAAATATACTCAAGACATGCTCAAGAGATTCAATCTAAGTGATTTCAAGCCGGCTACTTCTCCAATGCCTACCAAATACCAACTTGACATTGATCCCAATGGTAAAGCGGTGGATCAAAAGGTATATCGTTTTATGATTGGATACTTGCTTTACCTTTGTGCATCTAGACCGGATATCATGTTGAGTGTGGGAATTTGTGCATGATTTCAAGCCTCACCTAAGTAGAGTCTTGCAACCTCTTGAGCATGCGTTGTTTTTCCCTTGAAGAGGAAAGGGTGATGCATCAAAGTAGCGTAAGTATTTCCCTCAGTTTTTGAGAACCAAGGTATCAATCCAGTAGGAGACTACACGCAAATCCCTCGTACGTGCACAAACAAATAAGAACCTTGCAACCAACATGATAAAGATGTTGTCAATCCCTTCTCGACCACTTGCAAAAGTGAGATCTGATAGAGATAATACGATAAATATTTTTGGTATTTTTGTTGTATAGATTGAAAAGTAAAGATTGCAAAAATAAAAGAACAGTAAAGATAACTAGTGGATGGAATATTAATATGATGGAAGATAGACCCGGGGGCCATAGGTTTCACTAGTGCCTTCTCTCAAGATAGCAGATTCTATGGTGGGTGAACAAATTACTATCGAGCAATTGATAGAAAAGCGCATAGTTATGAGCATATCTAGGCATGATCATGTATATAGGCATCACGTCCGCGACAAGTAGACCAAACCGATTCTGCATCTACTACTATTACTCCACACATCGACCGCTATCCAGCATGCATCTAGAGTATTAATTTCATAAGAACAGAGTAACACCTTAAGCAAGATGACATGATGTAGAGGGATAAACTCATGCAATATGATATAAACCCCATCTTTTTATCCTCGCTGGAAACAATACAATACGTGCCTTGCTGCCCTTGCTGTTACTGGGAAAGGACACCACAAGATTGAACCCAAAGCTAAGCACTTCTCCCATTGCAAGAAAGATCAACCTAGTAGGCCAAACCAAACTGATAATTCAAATAGACTTGCAAAGATATTTAAATCATGCATATAATAATTCAGAGAAGAACCAAATATTGTTCATAGATAATCTTGATCATAAACCCACAATTCATCGGATCTCGACAAACACACCGTAAAAAGAATTACATCGAATAGATCTCCAAGAAGATCGAGGAGAACTTTGTATGGAGATCCAAAGAGAGAGAAGAAGCCATCTAGCTAATAACTATGGACCCGAAGGTCTCTCGTAAACTACTCAAAACTCATCAGAGAGGCTATGGTGTTGATGTAGAAGCCCTCCATGATCGATTCCCCCTCCGACGGAGCTCCGGAATAGGCGCCAAGATGGGATCTCATGGGTACAGAAGGTTGCTGTGGTGGAAATAGGGTTTCGTGGTGCTCCCGGATGTTTTTAGTGTATATGAGTATATATAGGAGGAAGAAGTACGTTAGTGGAGCTACGAAGGGCCCATGAGGGTGGGGGGCGCGCCCTCCTGCCTCGTGGGTTACCAAGCATGTACTCCAAGTCTTTTGGGTTGCGTTTGTTTCAAAAACGATCCTTGCGAAGGTTTCATTCCGTTTGGACTCCATTTGATATTCCTTTTCCGCGAAACACTGAAATAGGCAAAAAAACAACAATTTGCAGTGGGCCTTGGGTTAGTAGGTTAGTCCCAAAAATAATATAAAAGTGCATAACAAAGCCCATTAAACATCCAAAACAGATAATATAATAGCATGGACCAATCAAAAATTATAGATACGTTGGAGACGTATCAAGCATCCACAAGCTTAATTCCTGCTCATCCTCGAGTAGGTTAATGATAAAAACAGAATTGTTGATGTGGAATGCTGCCCAACATAATTCTCAATGTAATTTTCTTTATT
Source organism: Secale cereale (assembly GCA_902687465.1). Classification (NCBI taxonomy): domain Eukaryota; kingdom Viridiplantae; phylum Streptophyta; class Magnoliopsida; order Poales; family Poaceae; genus Secale; species Secale cereale. The sequence continues at coordinate 74,449,000 of LR738710.1, forward strand.
GTGGCATGAATGCTCAGATCCGAAAGATTCAAGACAAAAGTTTAATATTGACATCAGAATAATAATACTTCAAGCATACTAACAAAGCAATTATGTCTTCTTAAAATAACATGGTCAAAGAAAGTTCATCCCTACAAAATCATATAGTTTGGTTATGCTCCATCTTCATCACACAAAATATTTAAATCATGCACAACCCCGGTTTTAGCCAAGCAATTGTTTCATACTTCAATTTTTTCAAACTTTTTCAACTTTCACGCAATACATGAGCGTGCGCCATGGATATAGCACTATAGGTGGAATGGAGTGGTGGTTGTGGAGAAGACAAAAGGAGGAAGATAGTTTCCCGTCAACTAGGCGTATCAATGGGCTATGGAGATGCCCATCAATAGGTAGCAATGTGAGTGAGTAGGGATTGCCATGCAACGGATGCACTAGAGCTATAAGTGTATGAAAGCTCAACTAAAGAAACTAAGTGGGTATGCATCCAACTCGCTTGCTCAGGAAGACCTAGGGCATTTTCAGGAAGCCCATCTTTGGAATATACAAGCCAAGTTCTACAATGAAAATTCCCACTACTATACGAAGATGACAAAACAAGAGACTCTCTATCATGAAGATCATGGTGCTACTTTGAAGCACAAGTGTGGAAAAAGGATAGTAGCATTGCCCCTTCTCTCTTTTTATCTCTCTATTTTTATTTTTTATTTTGGGCCTTTTTTATGGCCTTTTTTCTTTTCTTTTCTTTACTTTTTTTTTGCCCGGAGTCTCATCCCGACTTGTGGGGAATCATAATCTCCATCATCCTTTCCTCACTGGGACAATGCTCTAGTAATGAAGATCATCACACTTTTATTTACTTACAACTCAAGAATTACAACTCGATGCAAGAACAAAATATGACTCTATATGAATGCCTACGGCGGTGTACCGGGATGTGCAATGAATCAAGAGTGACATGTAAAAATTGTGCATGGTGGCCTTGCCACAAATACGATGTCAACTACATGATCATGCAAAGCAATATGACAATGATGTAGCGTGTCATAATAAATGGAATGGTGGAAAGTTGAATGGCAATATATCTCGGAATGGCTATGGAAATGCCATAATAGGTAGGTATGGTGGCTGTTTTGAGGAAGGTATAAGGTGGGTGTATGGTACCGGTGAAAGTTCTGCGGTACTAGAGAGGCTAGCAATGGTGGAAGGTTGAGAGTGCGTATATCCATGGACTCAACATTAGTCATAAATAACTCATATACTTATTGCAAAAATCTACAAGTCATCAAAACAAAGTACTACACAAATGCTCCTAGGGGAAGGGTTGGTAGGAGTTAACCATCGCGCGATCCTGACCTCCACACAAAGGAAGACAATCAATAAATAAATCATGCTCCAATTTCATCACATAACGGTTCTGTAATGCCCAGTATGCGGCTATGTCCCCCACGTGTCGAGGCACGACTTAAGGACATAAACGCGTACTAGAATGATCTCAAGTATGGTATCTTTGCATAACTCATGTAAAATTCAGGGATGAAAGAATAAAATAGTTTGCTTACACTCGCCACGTCACACAATGAATACAATAGCATACATTCATCCAAAATACAGGGTCCGGCTATGGACGAAACCAAATGAGAAAACATACCTTAAAACCACAAGGCCTGATCACCCCTAGTAGGAGGCACTACTGACCGTCGAAAAACGTCACATACATACGACCAAGCTCTTCATCAAACTCCCAATGAAGTTCTGAACCATATCCTGCACTGTTATCAGCGGTACATGCATCTGGTGTGTGTTGAATCTATGAGCCACAGAGGACTCGGCAATCCCGTTCCCGGGTATCAAAACTAACAAAGCCCTTAGGGGAGGAAAGGCTACAAACGTGTTTGCAGGAGCACTAAGCAACTAGCTTACGAGTCTAGAGCGAGAAGAGAATAAGTGCCAACGGTCGCCAAGTTGATCAAAAAGTGATCCTAGCTACTCCGATCAAACATAACCCCACCGTGTTCACTTCCCGAAGCCCTTCAGAAAGAGACCATCACGGTTACTCACACAGGTAGTGTATTCTTAAGGATAAGGTGTCAAGTTATCTACAACCAGATATTAACAAATTCCCATCTGCCACATAACTGCTGGCACCGCTTTCGAAAGTTCAAAACCCCGCAGGGGTGTCCCAACTTAGCCCATCACAAGCTCACGATCTGCGGAGTCGCAATTCCAAAATGGGAAGACCCAAGTATTCTCGGAATCCCGTGCTCAAGATATTTCGACAAAGGTAAAACTAATCCAGCAAGACCTCCCGGCGTGCCGACACCCTGATAGTAGCCGCGCGTATCTCTTCTCAGGCTACGACCGGATGGGACAACCTATGGGAGCAAAATACCTTGAGTTTCCACATGGTGGCCCCGCAATCTGCCCGTTTGGGACCAACACCATCAGCACTGGCCCCCCCTGTTATGTAGAATTAAGAACCCCGGGGACATGACCCCCTATGCAATTAATTAATTAAGTTTATTATTATTATTATGAGGCAAATTAAAACCAAAGTTGGGCCTTGCTGGAAAAGCTTTAAGCAGTGCGAATTATCAAGGGGGGCCCATAAACCCCAACCGTGTTAGGAACGCAAAATCAAGGAACATAACATCGGTTTATCGGTTCCTAAGGTGGCATGAGTGGAACAAAACACCGAGCAAAAGGCCAAGCCTTCCACCCATTGCCAAGTATATAGGTGTGTTGATATATTTAAGAGATATTGTGATATTCCAACAACAAGTTCCAACATGGAGCAATCTTCATCTTCACCTGCAACTAACAACGGTATAAGAGGGGCTGAGCAAGCGGGTAACATAGCCAAACAACGGTTTGCTGGGAAGGTGTCAAAGGTTAGAGGTTTCATGTCAACAATAGGAGGCTGACAAACAAGAATAGGCATCGAGGCATGTCTAAAAGAACGAGACAAATAGCATAGGCGAAGATAGAGGTGATATCATGGAATGGTCATCTTGCCTGGGATTCCGCAAGGAAGAAGAACGAGTCCAAGAAGTAGTCGAACAACTCCTCACAACTCCGGAGCGAAACCGAAGCTAAATATAGAAGCGAACCGGAAAGAAGCAAACAACATGGTAAACACACATATCATAACCATGGCATGATGCACAAACAAGTATGATGCATGTCCGATTTAAATATGCATGGCATGGCAAAGTGCACAAACAATACTACAAGTTAAGTGAAGCTCAATATGCAACGAGTTGCATATTGACGAAGCACCACATGTTATTTATTTAGTCGACTCTCGTTTATTTACAAGACAAGGTTAAATGTTTGTTAAGATGGCAAGAGGTGAAGCAAAAACAAACTACCTATTTAGTCATTTTAAATGAGGCCGGAAATAACAACAACAATTCCGGAAACTCCTCATGTGCATATTTATGAATTTGGTACTGTTCTGACTATTACTTCATTTTAAAGTTATTAAACAAAAAAAGTAAATGCATCATGTTATTCTACACATTTTTCCACCCCATTTACATATAAAGTTTATTAAATTTGGAGCTACGGTTATTTAGTTATGAATTAAACCATTTTAACATGACATTTGAGCAAATTTAAACAAACATCATTTTAAACATTTTAAACAGGGGTGCAAGTTGGTTATTATGAAACTACACATGATTCTAAGCAATTTTCATATTTAAAACATTTTCATCTGATGCACGGTTGTGTAGTTATTAAATGCATGATCTAGAGGGACTGAAGTGCAAAGCTATTTTTTTGCGGATAATAGATAAAACGCCAGACGGGAAAAAACAAAGCGGGCTGAACTGGCTGGGCGTTGGGATGCTCACCACGGGCCTCGGCCAGGTCGGTGGAGCAGATCTGGCAGGTAGGAGCAGGGCCGCGGTTTGTCGGTGGAGGAGGCCCAGGAAGGCGCAAGGGAGGTTGGGCCTCGCGGGGATGCGGCCCAGGAGGCGCTGGAGGCAGCACTCGTCGTACTTGTCTGCTGGCACTGGACCAAGTCAACGCGGGGCGGCGGTTGACGTAGTCGTTCGACCGAACCGGACGAGGCAGAGGCGCCTTCCGCTGTCTGAACTGCTGGCTGCTCGAAGCAGAAGTCGACGGCAGTGGTCCTGGTGATGGGGATCTCCGGCGCGGAGGCGAAGGACGGAGGGCGCAAGACTTGGTGGGGCAGAGGAGGTGCGAGGCAAAGGGGCCTCGAGGGAGAGCTCAGGGAAGCGGCGGTGTCCCACGGCGACGGAGAACGGCATTAGGCGAGGCTGCGGAGGTCGGGGATGGCGGAGACCGGTCGATCTGGACGAGGGGAGGCGGATCCCGACCAGGTTCATCGGATCCGGCTGGTTCCAGGCAGCAGCGGCGACCTTGAGGCCATGGCGGGGTCTGTGGCCTGTGGGAGCTCGAGGAGGAGGCCTCGGGTATGTAAGCCTGTGGGAGCTCGAGGGTGAGGCCTCGGGCATGTAACGCGGGCGGACGACCGCTGGTCTTGGTGCGGTCTCGGACGAGGGCTGGAGGCAGAAGCGAGGTCCATGGCAGAGGGCGCGACGGCATGCCTGCTCCCCTGCTCGAGGGATGCAGCCTTGGGCTTCCTGCTGCTGGTATCTGGCAAGGAGTAGCACGGGCTGTAGGAGAAGGACGGCTGCGGTGGAGCCTGACAATGACGGCGAGATGGACGAGCGAGGACGGTGGGGAATAAGGCAGGCCCGGCTCGGGTGATGGACAGTGGCACGGTCGAGGAAGAGGACTGGGTGGCGGTGGAAATCAAGGAAGGTGATCGGGAATCTAGTTGGGGAAAAATGGATCGGGAGGGGATCCCGAGGGGAGGAGTGGCGGCGGCGGCGAATGGAAGGATGGGACAAGCTACCTAGATTTTAGGGTTGCACTAATTATATAGCAAGTGGGTTTAGGTTTAGGGGTATGTCATCCCTCCGATCGTAATCGGACAGTCGAGATATAAATAGGTAGGAAGTCCAAATAAGAAAACGAAGATATTTTAGGGATGCTTGGAGATGATCCGGACTCATCGATCACGACTGCTCGGGTCGGGTTCGGGACAGTTTCAGATGTGCAGTCGAGGGGTAAAAGTGGGCTGTGTAGAAGGCATCGGGCTGAGATGAGAGAAGAGAGAGAGAGGCCCGGCGGCAGTTTCGGAACACCGAAACGTCCGACGATTATCCGACTATAGTGCCGCTATAAGTTTATCGGTTGAGCTATCAAACGAACTCCGAATGCGACGAAATTTGACAGGCGGCCTACCTACACTATAATAAGACCACACGCCAACTTACATCCCATTCTGAGAACATTTTCCCGCCACTTATAAAATAAATATTCGGAGGTGCCGCGGGTGTGTGCGAGTGTGTCTGGACTTAGAACGGACAACGGAGAGAACTGGGGAACCCGAACGAATGCAAGTTTTGAAAGCATGTTTATGAAATGCACATGATGACATGACAAAGTGCAACACGCAAGCAAATGACATGGCAACGACGGCGAATAACTGGCTGACACCTGGTGCATCAGTCTCGGGGCGTCACAACTCTCCCACACTAACAGAGGATCTCGACCCGAGATCCTAGAGATGGCACCGGATAAAACGAAAAAAGGAAGAGGTAAAACAAAGTTGCTTCTTCGACAAATGAGTGAAACCACGAACCTTGAGAGGTTGAACAAATTGAAAGAGGAATATAACGGAGGTGAACGAAGATGAAAACACTCCGTTAGAAGAGAGGAACAAGGAGCATTACGAGAACCTTGTAGGTTGAAAGACATGAAACAAGAGCTCACGAACCAAAAGAATATGGAACTGCAACGTTATAGCCAAGGAATAAGAATGACAGAATTTGGACATCACTCCGTTTGAAAATGGAAGGAATTGAACAAGAACTTGAGAAGCTGGGTTGATACTTGACGAAATCAACAACACACTGCCTCCGAAACAATTAAAAGAATGGCACAAGGTTAAGAAAGATTTCAGATAGCACTCCGGTTGAAAAGAGAGGCATAACTTGATCAGATGAGAGAATTTGAATGGAGGACCCGACAATCCTGATAAATGGACAAGCAAAGGAAAGAACATGATTTCGATAAAACGAGATGATGGTTTGGAGAGATCAACATCACAATGCCTCCGGAATGAAAGAGTATATGCTAGATCGTTGGAAAGAAAAGAACGGAGAAGAAAATGACAACTTCTCCCATGAATGAATTTTGAAAATCATCCTTACGAAGAAGGGTTGAACGGAGTTGTTGGAAAAATCAACAACAAAAAGAATAAGCTTGTTGTGGGCTTATGGAAAACATTTCAAAATTAAGGTGAAATTCTGCCACTACAAAATGATTGATTTGAGATGAGCGAAGAGATGAAATTTTTTTCCACCGAGAGGAGAAATGAAGAATTTGGGTCATTTATAAGCACCACAATAGCAACAATCCTTAGGGAAAGCTTTTAGGTGGAATACAACCCAAGATACTCCAACGAAGAAAATGAAGGGTTGAAATGATCTCCTGAATGAAGAAAATGATGGGTTACATATTTCATTCTTGATAACTTGTGAATCATGAAACATGAAGGAAATTGTCAAGAATGACATAACACCACCTCAAAAGAAAAAAAGAAAAAGGTAGAAAGAATTGCACTTCGGAATGCAAGAAGAAGAATACTTGAGCTCCAACAAGAATCTTAAAGAACACTTCAAGGATGAATTAAATCATGATGAACCACCATGAAGAACTCCGGTAAGAAAAGGATGAGAAGTGAAGGATGAAAATAATAAGATTGAATGTCGGGGAAACTGGTCACCCTCGAACACCTATGGGACCGGAGCCCCTTTTCGGTACGGCAAGGGAGCGGAGGGAGCACGAAGAGCAGATCGAGGGGCACACGCGAGCAGTTTACCCAGGTCCGGGCCGCACGGATGCGTAAAACCCTACTCCTGCCTTGGTTGTATCGAGTTCTTGGCTCGGGAGCTTGAAGATCTACAGTACTAGCTACACCGAGCGTGGGAGTGATCAAGTTTCTGGAATCGAACCCCCTCTACGTTGTGCATGGGCCTCCTTTTATAGCTCTAAGGGGTCACCGATAGGTGTCAACATAGATGAGGGTAAAAGCGTAAAATTGGTGGTAGTTGTAACAGTACATGAACAGTGTATGCACAGTGGTCTATACCTAACCCTGACGGTGGGGGACAAGGGCATTGAATGCCCGTCGCCGTCGCCCCCAAACAGTGCAAAAAGCGTCCGTCCGGGCGTCTCCGTTCGCCACGACGGTGGCCTCATCACCGTGTACCCCAGGCTGCACAGCCATCTGCCACGTGCCCCTGGAAGGGCCCCAGGGCGACGCGTGGCCAGATGAGCTGGAGCGCAGGCACACAGCGTAAGCTTCCCCCGGCAAGCACCTTGCTGGGGTCGCTATCTTGCCGGGCCCGGAAGCTGCTCGCTCTCCGGGTCCTGCCGGGGCGCATGATGCGCCACGATATATCTTCTGAGGTGCTGTTCTTTGGTCTTCCTGGCAAGCTCTTCTTGCCAGGGTCTTGTGCTGGAATGATAACCTTGAAGGAAATATGCCCTAGAGGCAATAATAAAGATGTTATTTGTATTTCCTTATATCATGATAAATGTCTTTTATTCATGCTAGAATTGTATTAACCGGAAACTTAGTACATGTGTGAATACATAGACAAAACAGTATGTCCCTAGTATGCCTCTACTAGACTAGCTCATTGATCAAAGATGGTTATGTTTCCTGGCCATAGACATGAGTTGTCATTTGATCAACGGGATCACATCATTAGGAGAATGATGTGATGGACAAGACCCATCCGTTAGCATAGCATTATGATCGTTTAGTTTAACCGCTATTGCTTTCTTCATGACTTATACATGTTCCTATGACTATGAGATTATGCAACTCCCGAATACCGTAGGAACACCTTGTGTGCTATCAAACGTCACAATGTAACTGGGTGATCATAAAGATGCTCTACAGGTGTCTCCGAAAGTATTCGTGGTGTTGGCATAGATCAAGATTAGGATTTGTCACTCCGAGTGTCGGAGAGGTATCTCTGGGCCCTCTCGGTAACACACATCACAATAAGCCTTGCAAGCAAAAGACTAATGAGTTAGTAACGAGATGATGTGTTACGGAACGAGTAAAGAGACTTGCCGGTAACGAGATTGAACTAGGTATAGAGATACCGACGATCGAATCTCGGGCAAGTAACATACCGTTTGACAAAAGGAACAACGTATGTTGTTATGCGGTTCTGACCGATAAAAGATCTTCGTAGAATATGTAGGAGCCAATATGAACATCCAGGTTCCACTATTGGTTATTGACCGGAGATGAGTCTCGGTCATGTCTACATAGTTCTCGAACCCGTAGGGTCCGCACGCTTAACGTTTGATGACGATCGGTATTATGAGTTTATGAGTTTTGATGTACCGAAGGTAGTTCGGAGTCCCGGATGAGATCACGGACATGACGAGGAGTCTCGGAATGTCCGAGACATAAAGATTGATATATTGGACGACTATATTCGGACACCGGAAGTGTTCCGGAAAAGTTTCGGATTTATCGGGAATGCCGGAGGGGGTTACCGGAACCCCCTACGAGAGGGGATGGTCCATAGTGGGCCTAAAGGGAAAGAGAGAGGCAGCCCATAGGGCTGGCCGGCGCCCCCACCTAGGGTTCCTAGTTGGACTAGGATTGGGGGGGCGCCACCTCTCCTATTCCTTTCCCCCTTCCTTCTTTTGGTGAATCCTACTAGGAATAGGATTGCAATCCTATTCCTAGTAGGAGTCCACTCCCTAGCCGCACCAGGAAGGGCCGGCCGGCCTCCCCCCCTTGCTCCTTTATATACGGGGGCAGGGGGGCACCCAAAGACACACAAGTTGAATTGTTTTAGCCGTGTGCGGTGCCCCCCTCCACAGAATCACACCTCGGTCATACCGTCGCGGAGCTTAGGCGAAGCCCTGCGCCGGTGAACACATAATATCCGTCACCACGCCGTCGTGCTGACGAAACTCTCCCGTGAAGCTCAACTGGATCAAGAGCTCGTGGGACGTCATCAAGCTGAACGTGTGCTGAACGCGGAGGTGCCGTACGTTCGGTGCTTGATCGGTTGGATCGCGAAGAAGTTTGACAACATCAACCGCGTCACTTGACGCTTCCGCTCCCGGTCTACGAGGGTACGTAGACACACTCTTCCCTCTCGTTGCTATGCATCTGGTAGATAGATCTTGCGTGATCGTAGGAAATTTTTAAAATACTACGTTCCCAACAGTGGCATCATGAGCCAGGTCTATGCGTAGATGATATGCACGAGTAGAACACAATGAGTTGTGGGCGATACTAGTCATACTGCTTACCAGCATGTCATACTTTGCTTCGGCGGTATTGTGAGATGAAGCGGCCCGGACCGACATTACGCGTACGCTTACGTGAGACTGGTTTCACCGTTACGAGCACTCGTTGCTTAAAGGTGACTGGCGGGTGTCTGTCTCTCTCACTTTAGCTGAATCAAGTGTGGCTACGCCCGGTCCTTGTGAAGGTTAAAACAGCACATACTTGACGAAACATCATTGTGGTTTTGTATGCGTAGGTAAGAACGGTTCTTGCTAAAGCCCGTAGCAGCCACGTAAAACTTGCAACAACAAAGTAGAGGACGTCTAACTTGTTTTTGCAGGGCATGTTGTGATGTGATATGGTCAAGACATGATGAGTTATAAGGTTTTGTATGAGATGATCATGTTTTGTAAAGTTATCGGCAACTGGCAGGAGCCATATGGTTGTCGCTTTATTGTATGAAATGCAATCGCCATGTAATTGCTTTACTTTATCACTAAGCGGTAGCGATAGTCGTAGAAGCAATAGTTGGCGAGACGACAACGATGGTACCATGGAGATCAAGGTGTCGCGCCGGTGACGAAGGTGATCATGACGGTGATTTGGAGATGGAGATCAAAAGCACAAGATGATGATGGCCATATCATGTCACATATTTTGATTGCATGTGATGTTTATCTTATTATGCTTCTTATTTTGCTTAAAACGACGGTAGCATTATAAGATGATCCCTTGCTAAATTTCAAGGTATAAGTGTTCTCCCTGAGTATGCACCGTTGCGAAAGTTCATCGTGCCGAGACACCACGTGATGATCGGGTGTGATAAGCTCTACGTTAAAATACAACGGGTGTAAGCCAGTTTTGCACACGCAGAATACTCGGGTTAAACTTGACGAGCCTAGCATATACAGATATGGCCTCGGAACACTGGAGACCGAAAGGTCGAGCGTGAATCATATAGTAGATATGATCAACATAAGATGTTCACCATTGAAACTACTCCATCTCACGTGATGATCGGACATGGTTTAGTTGATTTGGATCACGTGATCATTTAGATGACCAGAGGGATGTCTATCTAAGTGGGAGTTCTTTAAATTAATATGATTAAATTGAACTTTAATTTATCATGAACTTAGCCCTGATAGTTTTGCATATCTATGTCGTTGTAGATCAATGGCCCGTGCTACCGTTCCTTTGAATTTTAATGCATTCCTAGAGAAAGCTAAGTTGAAAGATGATGGTAGCAATTACACGGACTGGGTCCGTAACCTGAGGATTATCCTCATTGCTGCACAGAAGAATTATGTCCTTGAAGCACCGCTAGGTGACAAGCCCCCTTCCGCTAATGTAGACGCTTTGAACGTCTGGCAGTCGCGGTCTGATGACTACACGATAGTTCAGTGTGCCATGCTTTACGGCTTAGAACTGGGACTTCAACGACGTTTTGAACGTCATGGACCATATGAGATGTTCCAGGAGTTGAAGTTAATATTTCAAGCAAATGCCCGAATTGAGAAATATGAGATTTCCAATAAGTTATACAGCTGCAAAATGGAGGAGAATAGTTCTATCAGTGAACACTTGCTCAGAATGTCTGGGTACTACAATCATATGACTCAACTTGGTTGCAAAGTTGACGAGGATAGTGTTATTGATAGAGTTCTTCAATCACTGCCACCAAGCTATAAAGGCTTCGTGATGAACTATAACATGCAAGGGATGCAAAAGACAATTCCCAAGCTCTTCGCTATGCTCAAAGCTGCGGAGGTAGAAATCAAAAAGGAGCATCAAGTGTTGATGGTTAGCAAGACCACTAGTTTCAAGAAAAAGGGCAAGGGAAAGAAAGGGAACTTCAAAAAGAATAGCAAGTCAGTTGCTACTTCCACGAAGAAACCCAAATCTAGAGCCAAGCCTGAAACTGAGTGCTTCTACTGCAAGGGGACTGGACACTGGAAGCGGAACTGCCCCAAGTATTTGGCGGATAAGAAGGATGGCAAGATGAACAAAGGTATATGTGATATACATGTTATTGATGTGTACCTTACTAATGCTCGTAGTAGTACCTGGGTATTTGATACCGGTTCGGTTGCTAATATTTGTAAATCGAAACAGGGACTACGGGTTAAACGAAGATTAGCTAAGGACGAGGTGACGATGCGCGTGGGAAACGGTTCCAAAGTCGATGTGATCGCCGTCGGCACGCTACCTCTACATCTACCTTCGGGATTAGTTTTAGACCTAAATAATTGTTATTTGGTGCCAGCGTTAAGCATGAACATTATATCTGGATCTTGTTTATTGCGAGACGGTTATTCATTCAAATCAGAGAATAATGGTTGTTCCATTTTTATGAATAATATCTTTTATGGTCATGCACCCTTGAAGAGTGGTCTATTCTTATTGGATCTCGATTGTAGTGATACACATATTCATAATATTGAAACCAAAAGATGCAAGGTTAATAATGATAGTGCAACTTATTTGTGGCACTGCCGTTTAGGTCATATTGGTGTAAAATGCATGAAGAAACTCCATAATGATGGACTTTTGGAATCACTTGATTATGAATCACTTGGTGCTTGCGAACCATGCCTCATGGGCAAGATGACTAAAACTCCGTTCTCCGGAACTATGGAACGAGCAACAAATTTGTTGGAAATCATACATACTGATGTATGTGGACCAATGAGTGTTGATGCTCGCGGCGGGTATCGTTATTTTCTGACCTTCACTGATGATTTGAGCAGATATGAGTATATCTACTTAATGAAACACAAGTCTGAAACATTTGAAAAATTCAAAGAATTTCAGAGTGAAGTAGAGAATCATCGTAACAAGAAAATAAAGTTCCTACGATCTGATCGTGGAGGAGAATATTTGAGTTACGAGTTTGGTCTTCATTTGAAACAATGTGGAATAGTTTCACAACTCACGCCACCTGGAACACCACAGCGTAATGGTGTGTCCGAACGTCGTAACCGTACTTTATTGGATATGGTGCGATCTATGATGTCTCTTACCGATTTACCACTATCGTTTTGGGGTTATGCTTTAGAGACAGCTGCATTCACGTTAAATAGGGCACCATCTAAATCCGTTGATACGACACCTTATGAACTATGGTTTGGCAAGAAACCAAAGTTGTCGTTTCTTAAAGTTTGGGGCTGCGATGCTTATGTGAAAACACTTCAACCTGATAAGCTCGAACCCAAGTCGGAAAAATGTGTCTACATAGGATACCCAAAAGAGACTGTTGGGTACACCTTCTATCACAGATCCGAAGGCAAAAATATTCGTTGCTAAGAACGGATCCTTTCTAGAAAAAGAGTTTCTCTCGAAAGAAGTGAGTGGGAGGAAAGTAGAACTTGATGAGGTAATTGTACCTTCTCCCGGATTGGAAAGTAGTACATCACAGGAAATTGTTCCAGAGATTCCTACACCAATTAGTGAGGAAGTTAATGATAATGATCATGAAACTTCGGATCAAGTTTCTGCTGAACGTCGTAGATCAACCAGAGTACGTTCCGCACCAGAGTGGTACGGCAACACAGTTCTGGAAATCATGTTGCTAGACCATGATGAACCTACGAACTATGAGGAAGCGATGATGAGCCCAGATTCCGCAAAATGGCTTTAAGCCATGAAATCTGAGATGGGATCCATGTATGAGAACAAAGTGTGGACTTTGGTTGACTTGCCCGATGATCGGCAAGCCATCGAAAACAAATGGATCTTCAAGAGGAAGACCGACGCAGACGGTAATATTACTGTTTACAAAGCTCGACTTGTTGCGAAAGGTTTTCGACAAGTTCAAGGAGTTGACTACGATGAGACTTTCTCACCTGTAGCGATGCTTAAGTCTGTCCGAATCATGTTAGCAATTGCCGCATTTTATGATTATGAAATCTGGCAAATGGATGTCAAAACTGCATTCCTGAATGGATATCTCAAAGAAGAGTTGTATATGATGCAACCAGAAGGTTTTGTCGATCCAAAAGGTGCTAACAAAGTATGCAAACTCCAGCGATCCATCTATGGACTGGTACAAGCATCTCGGAGTTGGAATATACGCTTTGATGAGGTGATCAAAGCATATGGTTTTATACAGACTTTTGGAGAAGCCTGTATTTACAAGAAAGTGAGTGGGAGCTCTGTAGCATTTCTAATATTATATGTAGATGACATATTGTTGATTGGAAATGATATAGAATTTCTGGATAGCATAAAGGATACTTGAATAAGAGTTTTTCAATGAAAGACCTCGGTGAAGCTGCTTATATATTAGGTATCAAGATCTATAGAGATAGATCAAGACGCTTAATTGGACTTTCACAAAGCACATACCTTGATAAGATTTTGAAGAAGTTCAAAATGGATCAGTCAAAGAAAGGGTTCTTGCCTGTTTTACAAGGTATGAAGTTGAGTAAGACTCAATGCCCGACCACTGCAGAAGATAGAGAGAAAATGAAAGTCATTCCCTATGCCTCAGCCATAGGATCTATCATGTATGCAATGCTGTGTACCAGACCTGATGTGTGCCTTGCTATAAGTCTAGCAGGGAGGTACCAAAGTAATCCAGGAGTGGATCACTGGACAGCGGTCAAAAACATCCTAAAGTATCTGAAAAGAACAAAGGATGTGTTTCTCGTATATGGAGGTGACAAAGAGCTCGTCGTAAACGGTTACGTCGATTCTAGCTTTGACACTGATCCGGATGACTCAAAGTCACAAACCGGATATGTATTTTTATTGAACGGTGGAGCTGTCAGTTGGTGCAGTTCCAAGCAGAGCGTCGTGGCGGGATCTACGTGTGAAGCGGAATATATAGCTGCTTCAGAAGCAGCAAATGAAGGAGTCTGGATGAAGGAGTTCATATCCGATCTAGGTGTAATACCTAGTGCATCGGGTCCAATGAAAATCTTTTGTGACAACACTGGAGCCATAGCCTTAGCGAAGGAATCCAGGTTTCACAAGAGAACAAAGCACATCAAAAGACGCTTCAATTCCATCCACGATCTAGTCAAGGAGGGAGATATAGAGATTTGCAAAATACATACGGATCTGAATGTTGCAGACCCGTTGACTAAGCCTCTTCCACGGGCAAAACATGATCAGCACCAGGACTCCATGGGTGTGAGGATCATCACTTTGTAATCTAGATTATTGACTCTAGTTCAAGTGGGAGACTGAAGGAAATATGCCCTAGAGGCAATAATAAAGATGTTATTTGTATTTCCTTATATCATGATAAATGTCTTTTATTCATGCTAGAATTGTATTAACCGGAAACTTAGTACATGTGTGAATACATAGACAAAACAGTATGTCCCTAGTATGCCTCTACTAGACTAGCTCATTGATCAAAGATGGTTATGTTTCCTGGCCATAGACATGAGTTGTCATTTGATCAACGGGATCACATCATTAGGAGAATGATGTGATGGACAAGACCCATCCGTTAGCATAGCATTATGATCGTTTAGTTTAACCGCTATTGCTTTCTTCATGACTTATACATGTTCCTATGACTATGAGATTATGCAACTCCCGAATACCGTAGGAACACCTTGTGTGCTATCAAACGTCACAACGTAACTGGGTGATCATAAAGATGCTCTACAGGTGTCTCCGAAAGTATTCGTGGTGTTGGCATAGATCAAGATTAGGATTTGTCACTCCGAGTGTCGGAGAGGTATCTCTGGGCCCTCTCGGTAACACACATCACAATAAGCCTTGCAAGCAAAAGACTAATGAGTTAGTCACGAGATGATGTGTTACGGAACGAGTAAAGAGACTTACCGGTAACGAGATTGAACTAGGTATAGAGATACCGACGATCGAATCTCGGGCAAGTAACATACCGTTTGACAAAAGGAACAACGTATGTTGTTATGCGGTTCTGACCGATAAAAGATCTTCGTAGAATATGTAGGAGCCAATATGAACATCCAGGTTCCGCTATTGGTTATTGACCGGAGATGAGTCTCGGTCATGTCTACATAGTTCTCGAACCCGTAGGGTCCGCACGCTTAACATTTGATGACGATCGGTATTATGAGTTTATGAGTATTGATGTACCGAAGGTAGTTCGGAGTCCCGGATGAGATCACGGACATGATGAGGAGTCTCGGAATGTCCGAGACATAAAGATTGATATATTGGACGACTATATTCGGACACCGGAAGTGTTCCGAAAAAGTTTCGGATTTATCGGGATTGCCGGAGGGGGTTACCGGAACCCCCTACGAGAGGGGATGGTCCATAGTGGGCCTAAAGGGAAAGAGAGAGGCAGCCCATAGGGCTGGCCGGCGCCCCCACCTAGGGTTCCTAGTTGGACTAGGATTGGGGGGGGGGGGCGCCACCTCTCCTATTCCTTTCCCCCTTCCTTCTTTTGGTGAATCCTACTAGGAATAGGATTGCAATCCTATTCCTAGTAGGAGTCCACTCCCTAGCCGCACCAGGAAGGGCCGGCCGGCCTCCCCCCTTGCTCCTTTATATACGGGGGCAGGCGGGCACCCAAAGACACACAAGTTGAATTGTTTTAGCCGTGTGCGGTGCCCCCCTCCACAGAATCACACCTCGGTCATACCGTCGCGGAGCTTAGGCGAAGCCCTGCGCCGGTGAACACATCATATCCGTCACCACGCCGTCGTGCTGACGAAACTCTCCCGTGAAGCTCAACTGGATCAAGAGCTCGTGGGACGTCATCAAGCTGAACGTGTGCTGAACGCGGAGGTGCCGTACGTTCGGTGCTTGATCGGTTGGATCGCGAAGAAGTTCGACAACATCAACCGCGTCACTTGACGCTTCCACTCCCGGTCTACGAGGGTACGTAGACACACTCTTCCCTCTCGTTGCTATGCATCTGGTAGATAGATCTTGCGTGATCGTAGGAAATTTTTAAAATACTACGTTCCCAACAAACCTTGAGCCTGGTGCGGCCTTCCCGGCAAGCTCCTCTTGCCGGGGTCTTGTTTCTTAACTTGAATACTTTGTTCTTGAATGGCGCCAAAGGAACTAGAGTGGGCCTTGGCGGGCGCGTGGTGAGCCTGACCACGGGACGCTGCTACTGCCCGTGCACAAGTCGGGATACTAAGGTACCCCTACTTTAGTACACCGACATTGAAGCCTTGCAATGAATTAGACGAAGCTCCGTGATGAGATAATGAGAAAACTTGGAACTCTGGAAAGAAAGATGAAACACTTCGAACCTAGAGTTTATTAATCAAGAACAAACTCCGAACAAAGGAATTTATCACTTGGATGAAATAAGAATAAGAATTATGTTATGCGTATCCTTCACCAATTTAAATTGATGACAATCAATGGATTTGGCATACTACTTATTCTCGTTGTAAGGAATTAAAGAGAGATCTCGCACAAACTTGAGTAATCTTTGAACGAACCACCGGTAGGATTATGAAGAGAACAAATGAATTGATACGTTAACAACGGAATAGTAATCTTCAATGAACCACCGTAAGAATATGGAGACGAACGAAGAGGCGTCAATTAAGAATAGTTGGAGGACGAAGTTAAAAACTAAGAACGAAGAAATCTTCTGAAAAGATGGCCTTAGGAGGATCACAATGGAAAGAATTCATGAAATGCTTCATATGGGTATAAAAAGAATTCCTCACAATCGAAACAATAATGAGGATGACATGAAGCTAGAACCACGAATCTTGGAAGAACGGACAAGGATTCAAGAGGAACTCTTCTTCGGGCCTTCAAAATCTGAGAAGACGATGAGATACACCACCATGAATTGTTGAGGCACTGCAGAATGAAGAAATTAAAAGGTTGAGCCAATGATGAAAAGAATTTCAATGCGATCTGGGAGAAGGCATATGACTGATGGAATCCATACTTATGTCACACTTTGAAAAGAATTCCGTAATAACTCCGGATAATTAGAAGAGTCAGGTAAGATCCTGGGAAAGACCTGCGGGTTAGGGCCCACTCAAAAGAAATCACTGTTGAAAAATATTGCTTAAGAGGTATTGCACCGGTTGAATTAAATGGCTTGAATGAGATAACGACCTCAAAACAGCTTGAACAGAATAAGAATGGAAACACGAATCTTCCGAGATATCTTGAACACTCCGGAGAAGAATTAGAGGGAGTTGAATAAATAAGAGAGCCTTGGATAAGAAATTACAACATGGGAAAACATGTGAAACAAGAGGGAGAGATATGATCAACACCGAAGCTTGAATTACATCCACCAGAGAAGAAACGAGAACGGAGAATGATAAACTTGAATCTTCCTGAGCATCTTCCTGAGAAATCACGGGATAATGAAATTGAACGAAACGAATGAAGAAACATCACATTAATAAAATGGATATTTCATTTAAGAATTTCTGGCTCCGAGAAGAAGAAGGGTGGGAGGGTGGGGAAAAACAAAGAAAAATTGGGATGAATGAAACAGACACCGTTGAGAAAACCCAGAATTGGTCTTGCACATATTGAAAGGATCGCATTAACTTGAAGAGAAGCACGCGGTTGAAAATAATTTAACATAACAATCTCGATGATCAAGATGGATTAGCACTCCCATAGAAATATGAGAACACCGATTAGGAAAGGTATGGAATCAACATTTGACATCGAAGCAACTCGAATACCAGAATCAAAACAAAAACAAAGGATAGATATGTTGCAACATAATCTTCACAATATCATTCGAACATAGAATTGAACGAATGAATTCCACAGTTTAATGGTACAACAATCTTCTCGAGAAGCCACTTGGGAGAACAAAAGGTAAAAAACAACAACAAGGAACAGATAGAACAAATACAAGATAGAAGCTTCGTTCCACATGTTCGTGCTGAAAACTCATGGAACGTGTTACAAAAGGGTTGCAATCCCCGGATCAACATAGCCAAGGACCCTTTAAGATGCAACTCCCGATCGGAACAACGCCCATAAAACCACTTCACTCAATGTTGAACCCCGAACTCCATATCATGCACTCGTCGGAAGAATGCCTACGAGCTACTAGAAGAACCCACCTATTAATTTCCGAAGGCTTCCGGTTATGCAATCGGGTGTTGGGGATACAGGGGAAACACCGCGCACTCAACTCTAATCCTACATCCAGTTGTATCCATCCTTCAACACATAACCAGTTATCCTCGGAAACTGTTTACCTCGAACCTTTGAAACGCATCCGCTATACAAGCTGTGGCAATACTCCCGAACTATCCTGCCAGTACTGGGTGACGTCGGGGTTATCTCACCACTAACCGCGTAGAAGAGTTTTCGATGTCGGCCGTCTTAAGTATTCTAGAACCTCTACGATACGTTTGTGACGACAACACCTCGGAGCTCAACTCCCCGGCACACTGCCACAACCCCTAAATGATAGGAGGCATCGAGAACAATGTTCTCGTCACAAAGATATCGGAACAATCCAAACAATACTCGCGTGATCCTAAAAAAAATTAGTGAATTTTTGAGAGTAGAAGAGATAGAACAACGTCAGGAGTCCTCACCAGAGCGATGAAGGGGATGAGGAGTAAAAAGAAATCCTACTCTCCGATATATATAGGACTCAAAACATTTTGTGTTTGTGCCTAGACTCAACCGTCAGCGGTTCGATCAATCAGGGGGCTCCTAGGTCGGAGAAGGCTCTGATACCAACTTGTAATGCCCAATATGCGGCTATGTCCCCCACGTGTCGAGGCACGACTTAAGGACATAAACGCATACTAGAATGATCTCAAGTATGATATATTTGCACAAGTCATGTAAAATTCAGGGATGAAAGAGTAAAATAGTTAGCTTACACTCGCCACGTCACACAATGAATACAATAGCATACATTCATCCAAAATACAGGGTCCAGCTACAGACGAAACCAAATGAGAAAAGATACCATAAAACCACAAGGCCTGATCGCCCCTAGTAGGAGCCACTACTGATCGTCGAAAAACGTCACATACATACGGCCAAGCTCTTCATCGAACTCCCAGTGAAGTTCTGAACCATCTCCTGAACTATTATCAGCGGTACTTGCATCTGGTGTGTGTTGAATCTGTGAGCCACAGAGGACTCAGCAATCCCGTTCCCGGGTATCAAAACTAACAAAGCCTTTAGGGGAGGAAAGACTATAAAAGTGTTTGCAGCAGCACTAAGCAACTAGCTTACGAGTCTAGAGCGAGAAGAGAATAAGTGCCAACGGTCGCCAAGTTGATCAAAAAGTGATCCTAGCTACTCCGATCAAACATAACCCCACCGTGTTCACTTCCCGAAGCCCTTCAGAAAGAGACCATCACGGTTACTCACACAGGTAGTGTATTCTTAAGGATAAGGTGTCAAGTTATCTACAACCGGATATTAAAAAATTACCATATGCCACGTAATCGCGGGCACGACTTTTGAAAGTTCAAAACCCTGCAGGGGTGTCCCAACTTAGCCCATCACAAGCTCACGATCTGCGGAGTCGCAACTCCAAAATGGGAAGACCCGAGTATTCTTGGAATCCCGTGCTCAAGATATTTTGACAAAGGTAAAACTAATCCAGCAAGACCTCCCGGCGTGCCGACACCCTGATAGTAGCCACGCGTATCTCGTCTCAGGCCACGACCGGACGGGACAACCTACGGGAGCCAGATACCTCGAGTTTCCCCATGGCGGCCCGCAGTCTGCCCGTTTGGGACCAACACCATCAGCACTGCCCCCCCCCTGTTATGTAGAATTAAGAACCCCGGGGACATGACCCCCTATGCAATTAATTAATGAAGTTTTTTATTAGTATGAGGCAAATTAAAACCAAAGTTGGGCCTTGCTGGAAAAGCTTTAAGCAGTGCGAATTATCGAGGGGGCCCCATAAACCCCAACCGTGTTAGGAACGCAAAATCAAGGAACATAACACCGGTTTATCGGTTCCTAAGGTGGCATGAGTGGAACAAAACACCGAGCAAAAGGCCAAGCCTTCCACCCATTGCCAAGTATATAGGTGTGTTGGTATATTTAAGAGATATTGTAATATTCCAACAACAAATTCCAACATGGAGCAATCTTCATCTTCACCTGCAACTAACAACGCCATAAGAGGGGCTGAGCAAGCGGGTAACATAGCCAAACAACGGTTTGCTGGGAAGGTGTCAAAGGTTAGAGGTTTCATGGCAACAATAGGAGGCCGACAAACAAGAATAGGCATCGAGGCATGTCTAAAAGAATGAGACAACTAGCATAGGCGAAGATAGAGGTGATATGAGGGAATGGTCATCTTGCCTGGGATTCCACAAGGAAGAAGAACGAGTCCAAGAAGTAGTCAAACAACTCCTCACAACTCCGGAGCGAAACCGAAGCTAAAGATAGAAGCGAACCGGAAAGAAGCAAACAACATGGTAAACACACATATCATAACCATGGCATGATACACAAACAAGTATGATGCGTGTCCGATTTAAATATGCATGGCATGGCAAAGTGCACAAACAATACTACAAGATAAGTGAAGCTCAATATGCAATGAGTTGCATATCGACGAAGCACCACATGTTATTTATTTAGTCGACTCTCTTTTATATACAAGACAAGGTTAAATGTTTGTTAACATGGCAAGAGGTGAAGCAAAAACAAACTACCTATTTAGTCATTTTAAATGAGGCCGGAAATAACAACAACAATTCCGGAAACTCCTCATGTGCATATTTATGAATTTGGTACTGTTCTGCCTATTACTTCATTTTAAAGTTATTAAACAGCAAAAGTAAATGCATCATGTTATTCTACACATTTTCCCACCCCATTTACATATAAAGTTTATTAACTTTGGAGCTACGGTTATTTAGTTATGAATTAAACCATTTTAACATGACATTTGAGCAAATTTAAACAAACATCATTTTAAACATTTTAAATAGGGGTGAAAGTTGGTTATTATGAAACTACACAGGATTCTAAGCAATTTTCATATTTAAAACATTTTCATCTGATGCACGGTTGTGGAGTTATTAAATGCATGATCTAGAGGGACTAAAGTGCAAAGCTATTTTTCTGCAGATAATAGATAAAATGCCAGACGGGAAAAAAACAAAGCGGGCTGAACTGGCTGGGCGTTGGGCTGCTCAACACGGGCCTCGGCCCGGTCGGTGGAGCAGATCTGGCAGGTAGGAGCTGGGCCGCGGTTTGTCGGTGGAGGAGGCCCAGGAAGGTGCAAGGGAGGTTGGGCCTCGCGGGGATGCGGCCCAGGAGGCGCTGGAGGCAGCGCTCGTTGTACTTGTCCGCTGGCGCTGGACCAAGTCAACGCGGGGCAGCGGTCGACGTAGTCGTTCGACCGAACCGGATGAGGCAGAGGCGTCTTCCGCTGTCTGAACTGTTGGCTGCTCGAAGCAGAAGTCGACGATAGTGGTCCTGGCGATGGGGATCTCCGGTGCAGAGGCGAAGGACGGAGGGCGCAGAACTTGGAGGGCAGAGGAGGTGCGAGGCGAAGGGGCCTCGAGGGAGAGCTCAGGGAAGCGGCGGTGTCCCACGGCGACGGAGAACGGCATCAGGCGAGGCTGCGGAGGTCGGGGATGGCGGAGACCGGTCGATCTGGACAAGGGGAGGCGGATCCCGGCCAGGTTCGTCGGATCCGGCTGGTTCCAGGCAGCAGCGGCGACCTTGAGGCCATGGCGGGGTCTGTGGCCTGTGGGAGCTCGAGGAGGAGGCCTCGGGCATGTAACGCGGGCGGCCGACCGCTAGTCTTGGCGCGGTCGTGGACAAGGGCTGGAGGCAGAAGCAAGGTCCATGGCAGAGGGCGCGACGGCATGCCTCTCCCCTGCTCGAGGGATGCAGCCTCGGGCTTCCTGCTGCTGGTATCTGGTAAGGAGACACACGGGCTGCAGGAGATGGACGGTTGCAGTGGCGCCCGACAACGACGGCGAGATGGACGTGCGAGGATGGTGGGGAACAAGGCACGCCCGGCTCGGGCGATGTACAGTGGTGCGGTCGAGGAAGAGGGCTGGGCGGCCGTGGAAATCAAGGAAGGTGGTCGGGAATCTAGTTGGGGAAAAATGGATCGGGAGGGGATCCCGAGCGGAGGAGTGGCGGTGGCGGCGAATGGGACGATGGGACAAGCTGCCTATATTTTAGCGTTGCACTGATTATATAGCAAGTGGGTTTAGGTTTAGGGGTATGTCATCCTTTCGATCGTAATCGGACGGTCGAGATATAAATAGGTAGGAAGTCCAAATAAGAAAACGGAGATATTTTAGGGATGTTTGGAGATGATGCAGATTCATCGATCATGACTACTCGGGTCGGGTTTGGGACAGTTTCGGACGTGCAGTCGAGGGGTAAAAGTGGGCTGTGTAGAAGGCATCAGGCTAAGATGAGAGAAGAGAGAGAGAGGCCCGGCGGCAGTTTCGGAACACCGAAACATCCGACGATTATCCGGCTATAGTGCCGCTATAAGTTTATCGGTTGAGCTATCAGACGAACTCCGAATGCGACGAAATTTGACAGGCGGCCTACCTACACTATAATAAGAACACACGCCAACTTACATCCCATTCCGAGAACATTTTCCGGCCACTTATAAAATAAATATTCGGAGGTGCCGCGGGCGCGTGCGAGTGTGTCTGGACTTAGAACGGACAACGGAGAGAACTGGGGAACCCGAACGAATGCAAGTTTTGAAAGCATGCTGATGAAATGCACATGATGACATGACAAAGTGCAACACGCAAGCAAATGACATGGCAACGACGGTGAATAACTGGCTGACACCTGGCGCATCGGTCTCGGGGCGTCACAGGTTCACCATACGTGCATGCCATGGGAATCACAAACTTTAACACAAGTATTCCTTAAATTCACAATTACTCCTCTAGCATGACCCTAATATCACCATCCTCATATCTCAAAACAATCATCAAGTATCAAACTTCTCATAATATTCAATGCACTTTATATGAAAGTTTTTATTATACCCATCTTGGATGCCTATCATATTAGGACTAATTTTATAGCCAAAGCAAATTACCATGCTATTCTAAAGGACTCTCAAAATAATATAAGTGAAGCATGAGAGATCAATAATTTCTATAAAATAAAACCACCACCGTGCTCTAAAAAGATATAAGTGAAGCACTAGAGCAAAATTATCTAGCTCAAAAGATATAAGTGAAGCACATAGAGTATTCTAATAAATTCGGATTCATGTGTGTCTCTCCCAAAAGGTGTGTACATCAAGGATGATTGTGGTAAACTAAAAAGAAAATACTCAAATCATACAAGACGCTCCAAGCAAAACACATATCATGTGTGTGAATAAAAATACAGTCTCAAGTAAAGTTACCGATAGACGAAGACGAAAGAGGGGATGCCTTCCTGGGGCACCCCCAAGCTTAGGATTTTGGTTGTCTTTGAATTTTACCTTGGGGGTGCCTTGGGCATCCCCAAGCTTAGGCTCTTGCCACTCTTTGTTCCATAGTACATCAAATTCTTACCCAAAAACTTGAAAACTTCACAACACAAAACTTAACAGAAAATCTTGTGAGATCCGTTAGTATAAGAAAGCAAACCACCACTTTAAGGTACTGTATTGAACTCATTATTTATTTATATTGGTGTTAAACCTATTGTATTCCAACTTCTCTATGGTTCATACCCCCTGATACTACTCATAGATTCATCAAAATAAGCAAACAACACACGAAAACAGAATCTGTCAAAAACAGAACAGTCTGTAGCAATCTGTAACTTTCGAATACTTTTGTAACTCTAAAAATTCTTAAATAAATAGGTGGATGTGAGGAATTTGTCTATTAATCATCTGCAAACAGAATCAACCTAAAATCACTCTCCAGTAAAAAATGGCAGCTAATCTCGTGAGCGCAAAAGTTTCTGTTTTTTACAGCATGATCGCAAAGACTTCACCCAAGTCTTCTCAAAGGTTCTACTTGGCACAAACACTAATTAAAACACAAAACCACATCTAACCAGAAGGTAGTTGAATTATTTATTACTAAACAAAAGTAAAAGCAAAGAAAATAAAATTGGGTTGCCTCCCAACAAGCGCTATCGTTTAACGCCCCTAGCTAGGCACAAGGCAAGAATATATCTAGGTATTGCCATCTTTGGTAGGCAATCCATAAGTGGATCTCATAATAGATTCATAAGGTAATTTGATTTTCTTTCTAGGAAAGTGTTCCATGCCTTTCCTTAACAAAAATCAGAACCTAATGTTTCCTTATTTCATGTCAATAATTGCACCAATCGTTCTAAGGAAAGGTCTACCAAGAATAATAGGACATGTAGGATTTCAATCTATATCAAGAACGATGAAATCTACGGGTACATAATTCCTATTTGCAACAATAATAACATCATTGATCCTTCCCATAGGTTTCTGGATGCTAGAATCCGGCAGATGCAAATTTAAAGAACAATCATCAAGTTCATGGAAACCTAACACATCACACAAAGTTTTTGGAATTGTGGAAACACTAGCACCCAAATCACACAAAGCATAGCATTAATGATCTTTAATCTTAATTTTAATAGTAGGATTCCACTCATCATAAAGTTTTCTAGGGACAGAAACTTCTAGTACAAGTTTTTCTTCATAAGATTGCATTAAAGCATCAACTATGTGTTTGGTAAAACCTTTATTTTGACTATAAGCATGAGGAGAATTTAACACGGATTGCAACAAGGAAATACAATCTATCAAAGAGCAATTGTCATAATTAAATTCCTTGAAATCCAAAATAGTGGGTTCATTACTATGTAATGTTTTGACCTCTTCAATCCCACTTTTAACAATTCTTGCAACAAGATCTAAAAACTCCAATCATTGGGTCACCTTTTAACTAAAGTTGACTCACCTCCAGTCCCATCTTTATCAAGATTCATATTGGAAAACAAAGATTTAATAGGAGACACATCAATCAATTTTAGATCTTCATCTTTATTATCATGAAAACTAGAAGAACACGCTTTCACAAAGCAATCTCTTTTAGCATGCATCCTAGCGGTTCTTTCTTGGCACTCATCAATGGAAATTCTCATGGATTTGAGAGACTCATTGATATCATGCTTAGGTGGAATAGATCTAAGTTTCAAAGAATCAACATCAAGAGAAATTATATCCACGTTCCTAGCCAACTCATCAATCTTAAGCATTTTTTCTTCAAGCAAGGCATTGAAATTCTTTTGCGAATTCATAAATTCTTTAACGCTAGTCTCAAAATCAGAGGGCATCTTATTAAAATCCCCATAAGAGTTCTTGTAGGAATTACCATAATTATTAGAGGAATTACTAGGGAACAACCTAGAATTAAAGTTTCCTCTATATGCGTTGTTACCAAAATTGTTCCCACCAACAAAATTCACATCCATAGATTCATTATTATTCTCAATCAACGTGGAGAAAGGAATATCATTAGGATCAGAAGAAACACTCTTATTAGCAAATAATTTCATAAGTTCATCCGTCTTTCCACTCAAAACATTAATCTCTTCAATCGCATGGACTTTTTTACTAATGGATCTTTCAGTGTGCCATTGAGAGTAATTAACCATAATATTATCTAGGAGTTTAGTAGCTTCTCCTAAAGTGATTTCCATGAAAGTGCCTCCCGCGGCCGAATCTAAAAGATTTCTAGAAGCAAAATTCAATCCAGCATAAAAGTTTTGTATAATCATCCATAAGTTCAAACCATGTGTAAGGCAATTACGTATCATTAATTTTATCCTCTCCCAAGCTTGTGCAACATGATCATGATCAAGTTGCTTAAAATTCCTAATATCGTTTCTAAGAGAGATAATCTTAGCGGGAGGAAAATACTTAGAGATAAAGACATCTTTGCACTTATTCCATGAATCAATACTATTTTTAGGCAAAGAAGAGAACCAAGTTTAGCACAATCTCTAAGCGAACACGGAAATAGCTTTAATTTAACAATATTGTTATCCACATCCCTCTTCTTTTGCATATCGCACAAATCAACAAAGTTGTTTAGATGCGTAGCGGCACCTTCACTAGGAAGGCCAGAAAATTGATCTTTCATAACAAGATTCAACAGAGCAACATTGATTTCACAAGATTCAGCATTGGTAATAGGAGCAATTGGCGTGCTAATAAAATCATTATTGTTGGTATTGGAAAATTCACACAATTTAGTATTGTCTTGGACCATAGTGACAAACAAGCAATCCAACACACAAGCAAACAAGAAGCAAACCAAAAGAGGCAAACGGATAAAGGGTGAATAAAACGGGAAAGGTGAAGTGGGGAGAGGAAAACGAGAGGCAAATGGCAAATAATGTAATGCGAGGGATAAGTGTTTGTGATGGGTAGTTGGTATGCGACTTGTGCGTAGATCTCCCCAGCAGCGGCGCCAGAAATTCTTCTTGCTACCTCTTGAGCATGCGTTGTCTTTCCTTTGAAGAGGAAAGGGTGATGCAGCAAAGTAGTGTAAGTATATCCCTCAGTTTTTGAGAACCAAGGTATAAATCCAGTAGGAGACTACACACAAATCCCTCGTACCTGCACAAATAAATAAGAACCTTGCAACCAACGCGATAAAGGGGTTGTCAATCCCTTCTCGGCCACTTGCAAAAGTGAGATCTGATAGAGATAATAAGATAAATATTTTTGGTATTTTTGTTGTATAGATTGAAAAGTAAAGATTGCAAAATAGAAGATCAGTAAAGATAACTAATAGATGGAAGATTAATATGATGGAAGATAGACCCGGGGGCCATATGTTTTACTAGGGGCTTCTCTCAAGATAGCAAATTCTATGGTGGGTGAAAAAATTACTATCGAGCAATTGATAGACAAGCGCATAGTTATGAGAATATCTAGGCATGATCATGTATATAGGCATCACGTCTGTGACAAGTAGACCGAAACGATTCTGCATCTACTACTATTACTCCACACATCGACCACTATCCAGCATGCTTCTAGAGTATTAAGTTCGGAAGAACAGAGTAACGCCTTAAGCAAGATGACATGATGTAGAGGGATAAACTCATGCAATATGATATAAACCCCATATTTGTATCCTCGATGGCAACAATACAATACGTGCCTTGCTGCTCCTGCTGTCACTGTGAAAGGATACCGCAAGATGGAACCCAAAGCTAAGCACTTCTCCCATTGCAAGAAAGATCAATCTAGTAGGCCAAACCAAACTGATAATTCAAAGAGACTTGCAATGATATTTAAATCATGCATATAAGAATTCAAAGAAGAACCAAATATTGTTCATAGATAATCTTGATCATAAACCCACAATTCATCGGATCTCGACAAACACACCACAAAAAGAATTACATCGAATAGATCTCCAAGAATATCAAGGAGAACTTTGTATTGAGATCTAAAGAGAGAGAATAAGCCATCTAGCTAATAACTATGGACCCGAAGGTTTGTGGTAAACTACTCACAACTCATCGGAGAGGCTATGGTGTTGATGTAGAAGCCCTCCGTGACCGATTCCCCCTCCGTCGGAGCTCCGGAAAAGGCCCCAAGATGGGATCTCACGGGTATAGAAGGTTGCGGCGGTGGAAATTGTTGGGGAACGTTGCATGGAAAACAAAAATTTTTCTCTACGTTCACCAAGATCAATCTAGTAGATGCAACTACGAGGGGAGAGTAGGATCCACATACCCTTGTAGATCGCTAAGCGGAAGCGTTAAGAACGCGGTTGATGGAGTCGTACTCGCCGCGATTCAGATCGCCGAAGATCCTAACACCGAAGCAACGGTGCCTCCGCGTTCTTCACACGTACGGCTCGGGGACGTCTCCTCCTTCTTGATCCAGCAAGGGGTGGAGAAGAGGTTGATGGAGAGACCGGCAGCACGACGGCGTGGTGGTGATGGTGGAGAAGGATTCCAGCAGGGCTTCGCCTAAGCACCGCGGGAGATGAAGATGTTATGGGAGAGGGAGGGCAGCACCGAGGCACAAATGTGTGTTGGCTGCCCTCCCTCTACCTCTCTATATATAGGGGGAAGGAGGAGAGGGGGGCGCCCTAGGGTTTCCCCTAGGGGGGCCGGCGGCCAGGGCAGAGGGGGGCGGCGGCCAAGGGCCAGGCCCTAGGGTTTCCCCCCCTAGGTGCCTTGCCCCCCAAGCCAGGGGGGGTGCGGCAGCCCTAGGAGGGTCCACCTCCCCTTGCGCATGAGGAGAGGGCCCAGGGGGGGGGGCGCACAGCCCTATGAGGGCTGTGGTGTCCCCCCTTGTGGCCCATTAGGCCCAGAACCACTTCCGGGACCCCCGAAACCCTTTTCGGTAATCCGCCGATTTCCCGATGCTCCCCGGAACACTTCCGGACTCCGAAACCTTTCATCCTATATATCAATCTTCGTCCCCGGACCATTCCGGAGACCCTCGTCACGTCCGGGACCTCATCCGGGACTCCGAACAACCTTCGGTAACCATGCACTGTTCTCACTAACAACCCTAGCGTCACCGAACCTTAAGTGTGTAGACCCTGCGGGTTCGGAAACCATGTAGACATGACCGAGACACTCCCAGGTCAATAACCAATAGCGGGATCTGGATACCCATATTGGTTCCCACACGTTTCTCGATGATCTCATCGGATGAACCACGATGTCAAGGATTTAGGCAATCCCGTATACAGTTCCCTTTGTCTCGTCGGTATGTTACTTGCCCGAGATTCGATCGTCGGTATCTCTATACCTAGTTCAATCTCGTTACCGGCAAGTCTCTTTACTCGTTACCGTAATACATAATCCCGTGACCAACTACTTAGTCACTTTGAGCTCATTGAGATGACGTATTACCGAGTGGGCCCGGAGATACCTCTCCGTCACACGGAGTGACAAATCCCAGTCTCGATCCATGTCAACTCAACAGACACCCTCGGAGATACCTGTAGAGTACCTTTATAGTCACCCAGTTACGTTGTGACGTTTGGCACACACAAAGCACTCCTACGGTGTCAGTGAGTTACATGACCTCATGGTCATAGGAACTTATACTTGACATGCAGAAAACTATAGCGATAACTGATACGATCAAAAGCTATGTTTAACGTTTGGGTCTCGTCCATCACATCATTCTCCTAATGATGCGATCCCGTTATCAAATGACAACTCATGTCTATGACCTGGAAACCGCGGTCATCTTTGATCAACGAGCTAGTCCTGTAGAGGCTCACTAGGGACACAAAGTCTGTCTATTCATCCACACATGTATTTGAGTTTCCAATCAATACAGTTATAGCATGGATAATAAACGATTATCATGAACAAGGAAATATAATAATAACTCTTTTATTATTGCCTCTAGGGCATATTTCCAATAGTCTCCCACTTGCACTAGAGTCAATAATCTAGCATTACAAGGTAATGAATCTAACACCCATAGAGTCTTGGTGTTGATCGTGCTTAGCCCGTGGAAGAGGCTCAGTCAAAGGATCTGCAACATTCAAATCCGTGTGTACTTTGCAAATACTTATGTCCTCCTCCTTGACCGAATCGCGGATGGAATTGAAGCGTCGCTTTATGTGTCTGGTCCTTTTGTGAAACCTTGGTTCCTTGGCTAGAGCAATGGCACCAGTGTTGTCACAGAACAGAGTCATTGGGTTCAGTGCACTAGGCACAACTCCAAGATCTGTCATGAACTCCTTCATCCAGACACCTTCCTTTGCCGCCTCCGAGGCAGCTATATACTCCGCTTCACATGTAGAATCAGCTACCACGCTCTGCTTGGAACTGCACCAGCTTACCGCTCCCCCGTTGAGAATATATACGTATCCGGTTTGAGACTTAGAGTCATCCGGATCAGTGTCAAAGCTTGCATCGACGTAACCCTTTACGACGAGCTCTTGATCACCTCCATAAACGAGAAACATCTCCTTAGTCCTTTTCAGGAACTTTAGGATATTCTTGACCGCTGTCCAGTGATCCATACCAGGATTACTTTGAAACCTTCCGGCCATACTTATGGCAAGGCTGACATATGGTCTTGTGCACAGCATTGCATACATGATAGAGCCTATGGCTGAAGCATAGGGGACGACACTCATCTTTTCTTTATCTTCCGCAGTCACTGGGCATTGAGTCTTACTCAACTTTGTACCTTGCAATACCGGCAAGAACCCCTTCTTGGATTGATCCATTTTGAACTTCTTCAAAACTTTATCAAGGTATGTACTTTGTGAAAGTCCTATCAAGCGTCTTGATCTATCTCTATAGATCTTGATGCCCAATATGAAAGCAGCTTCACCGAGATCCTTCATCGAAAAACTCTTGTTCAAATACCCCTTCACGCTATCCAAAAATTCTATATTGTTTCCAATCAGCAATATGTCATCCACATATAATATTAGAAACGCTATAGAGCTCCCACTCACTTTCTTGTAAATACAAGCTTCATTGTAAACTTGTACAAACCCAAACGCTTTGATCACCTCATCAAAGCGAAGATTCCAACTCCGAGATGCCTGCACCAGCCCATAAATGGAACGCTGGAGCCTGCATACTTTGTCAGCATTCTCTGGATCGACAAAACCTTCCGGTTGCATCATATACAACTCTTCCTTAAGAAAACCGTTAAGGAATGCTGTTTTGACATCCATCTGCCAAATTTCATAATCGAAATATGCAGCTATTGCTAACATGATTCGGACGGATTTAAGCATCGCTATGGGTGAGAAAGTCTCATCGTAGTCAATCCCTTGAACTTGTGAAAAACCCTTTGCCACAAGTCGAGCTTTATACACGGTGACATTACCGTCAGCGTCCGTCTTCCTCTTAAAAATCCATTTATTCTGAATGGCCTTCCGCCCTTCAGGTAATACTTCCAAAGTCCATACTTTGTTTTCATACATGGATCCCATCTCGGATTTCATGGCCTCTAACCATTTGTCGGAATCCGGGCCTACCATCGCTTCTCCATAGCTCGTAGGTTCACCGTTGTCTAACAACATGACCTCCAAGACAGGGTTACCATACCACTCAGGTGCAGTGCGTACCCTTGTCGACCTACGAGGTTCGGTAGTAACTTGATCAGAAGCTCCTTGATCATCATCATTGGCTTCCTCTTCAACCTCTGCAGGCTCCACAAAAACATCTTTCTGCGCTGCGCTACTCTCTGGTTGAAGCAGAGGTTCAATAACCTCATCAAGTTCTACCTTCCTCCCACTCAATTCTTTCGAGAGAAACTCTTTCTCGAGAAAGGACCCGTTCTTAGCGACAAACACTTTGCCCTCGGATTTGAGATAGAAGGTGTACCCAACTGTTTCTTTTGGGTATCCTATGAAGACACATTTGTCCGCTTTGGGTTCGAGCTTTTCTGGCTGAAGCCTTTTGACATAAGCATCGCAACCCCAAACCTTGAGAAAAGACAACTTAGGTTTCTTACCAAACCACAGTTCATACGGTGTTGTCTCAACGGACTTAGATGGAGCCCTATTTAAAGTGAATGCAGCTGTCTCTAACGCATATCCCCAAAACGATAGTGGCAAATCGGCAAGAGACATCATAGAACGTACCATATCTAATAGGGTTCGATTACGACGTTCGGACACACCATTACGCTGTGGTGTTCCAGGTGGCGTCAACTGTGAAACAATTCCACATTTTCTTAAGTGATCACCAAACTCATAACTCAGATATTCTCCCCCTCGATCAGATCGTAGGAACTTGATCTTCTTGTTACGATGATTTTCAACTTCACTCTGAAATTGCTTGAACTTTTAGAAAGTTTCAGACTTATGCTTCATCAAGTAAATATACCCATATCTACTTAAGTCGTCAGTGAAGGTGAGAAAATAACGATATCCACCGCGCGCTGTTACACTCATCGGACCGCACACATCAGTATGTATGATTTCCAATAAGTCACTTGCCCGTTCCATTGTCCCTGAAAACGGGGTCCTTGTCATCTTGCCCATGAGGCACAGCTCGCATGTGTCAAGTGATTCAAAATCAAGAGACTCCAAAAGTCCATCAGCATGGAGCTTCCTCATGCGTTTCACGCCGATATGACCCAGACGGCAGTGCCACAAGAAAGTGGTATTATCATTATCAACTCTACATCTTTTGGCATCAATGTTATGAACATGTGTATCATCACTATCGAGATTCAATAAGAATAAACCCCTAACTTCGGGTGCATGACCATAAAAGATATTACTCATATAAATAGAACAACCATTATTCTCTGATTTAAATGAGTAACCGTCTCGCAATAAACAAGATCCAGATATAATGTTCATGCTTAACGCAGGCACTAAATAACAATTATTCAGGTTCATAACTAATCCCGATGGTAATCGAAGAGCGAGCGTGCCGACGGCGATCACATCAACCTTGGAACCATTTCCCACGCGCATCGTCACTTCGTCCTTCGCCAGCCTCCGTTTATTCCGCAGTTCCTGTTTAGAGTTGCAAATGTGAGCAACCGAACCGGTATCAAATACCCAGGCACTACAACGAGAGTTGGTAAGGTACACATCAATAACATGTATATCACATATACCTTTGTTGTTGTTGTTGGCCCCCTTCTTGTCTGCCAGATACTTGGGGCAGTTCCGCTTCCAGTGGCCGTTCCCCTTGCAATAGAAACACTCAGTCTCTGGCTTGGGCCCAGCCTTGGGTTTCTTCACTAGATTAGCAACTGCTTTGCCACCCTTCTTAGAGTTACCCTTCCTGCCCTTGCCATTCTTCTTGAAACTGGTGGTTTTATTGACCATCAACACTTGATACTCCTTCTGGATGTCTGCCTCAGCGACTTTCAGCATTGAAAACAGCTCGGCGATGGTTTTATTCATCCCTTGCATGTTGTACTGCTGCACGAAGCTCTTGTAGCTTGGCGGGAGTGACTGGAGAATTCTGTCAATGATAGCCTCATCCGGGAACACAAGTCCCAGATCAGCTATGCGGGTATAGTACCCAGACATCTTCAGTAAGTGTTCACTGACAGACGAATTCTCCTCCATCTTGCAAGCAAAGAATTTATCGGTGGTCTCATACCTCTCGATCTTAGCATTCTTTTCAAAGATGAACTTCAACTCCTGGTACATCTCATATGCACCATGACGTTCAAAACGCCTTTGAAGTCCTCCTTCCAAGCCGTACAACATGGCACACTGCACTATCGAATAGTCATCCGAACGCGTCTGCCAGACGTTCAAAACGTCTGCAGGGGCTGTAGGAGCGGGGGGTTCACCTAGCGGTGCATTTAGGACATAAACCTTTTGGGCAGCTGTGAGGATGATCCTCAGATTGCGGAGCCAGTCCACAAAGTTGCTCCCATCATCTTTCAGTTTAGCTTTCTCTAGGAACGCATTAAAATTCAGGGGAGCTACTGCGCGAGCCATCTACAACAAAAATTTGCAAAGACATTTTAGACTATTGTTCATGACAAGTGAGTTATTACCTAATCAAATTATTTATAACTCCCACTCAAATTGACATCCCTCCGGTCATTCGAGCGTGACATGATCCAAATTCACCAACCCAAGTCCGATCATCACGTGAGATGAGGTGGTGTCAATGGTGAACATCAACATGTTGATCATATCTACTATATGACTCATGCTCGACCTTTCGGTCCTCCGTGTTCCGAGGCCATGTCTGTACATGCTAGGCTCGTCAAGTCTAACCCGAGTGTTCTGCACGTGCAAAACTGGCTTGCACCCGTTGTATGCGAACGTAGAGTCTATCACACCCGATCATCACGTGGTGCTTCGAAACGACGAACCTTCGCAACGGCGCACACTCCGGGGGAACACAATTTTATCTTGAAATTTTAGTGAAGGATCATCTTATAATGCTACCGTCGTCCTAAGCAAAATAAGATGCATAAAAGGATTAACATCACATGCAAATCATAAGTGACATGATATGGCCATCAACTCGTGCTTTTGATCTCCATCTCCAAAGCACCGGCATGATCTCCATCGTCACCGGCGCCACACCATGATCCCCATCATCATGATCTCCATCATCGTGTCGCCATCGGGGTTGTCGCGCGCCCACCATGCTCTTACTACTATTGCTACCGTTTAGCGATAAAGTAAAGCATTACAAAGCGCTTAATGATTGACACGCATGTCATACAAAAATTAAAGACAACCCTATGGCTCCTGCCGGTTGCCGTATACATCGACATGCAAGTCGATATTAACTATTACAACATGATCATCTCATACATCAAATATATTTCATCATGTCATTGGCCATATCATATCACATACATACCCTGCAAAAACAAGTTAGACGTCCTCTAATTTGTTGTTGCATGTTTTACGTGGCTGCTATGGGTATCTAGCAAGAACGCTTCTTACCTACGCAAAGCCACAACGGTGATATTTAAGTTGCTATTTAACCTTCTACAAGGACCGCCTTGTTCTGTTCCGATTCAACTAAGATAGGAGAGACAGACACCCGCCAGCCATCTTATGCAACAAAAGTCACATGTCTGTCGATGGAACCGGTCTCATGTACGTGGACATGTAAAGTTGGTCCGGGCCGCTTCATCCCATAATACCGCTGAATCAAGAAAGACTAAGGAGGGCAGCAATTTAAACATCAACGCCCACAAACCCTTTTGTGTTCTACTCGAGAAAGCATCTACGCAAGATCCTAGCTCATGATGCCACTGTTGGGGAACGTTGCATGGAAAACAAAAATTTTTCTCTACGTTCACCAAGATCAATCTAGTAGATGCAACTACGAGGGGAGAGTAGGATCCACATACCCTTGTAGATCGCTAAGCGGAAGCGTTAAGAACGCGGTTGATGGAGTCGTACTCGCCGCGATTCAGATCGCCGAAGATCCTAACACCGAAGCAACGGTGCCTCCGCGTTCTTCACACGTACGGCTCGGGGACGTCTCCTCCTTCTTGATCCAGCAAGGGGTGGAGAAGAGGTTGATGGAGAGACCGGCAGCACGACGGCGTGGTGGTGATGGTGGAGAAGGATTCCAGCAGGGCTTCGCCTAAGCACCGCGGGAGATGAAGATGTTATGGGAGAGGGAGGGCAGCACCGAGGCACAAACGTGTGTTGGCTGCCCTCCCTCTACCTCTCTATATATAGGGGGAAGGAGGAGAGGGGGGCGCCCTAGGGTTTCCCCTAGGGGGGCCGGCGACCAGGGCAGAGGGGGGCGGCGGCCAAGGGCCAGGCCCTAGGGTTTCCCCCCTAGGTGCCTTGCCCCCCAAGCCAGGGGGGGTGCGGCAGCCCTAGGAGGGTCCACCTCCCCTTGCGCATGAGGAGAGGGCCCAGGGGGGGCGCACAGCCCTATGAGGGCTGTGGTGTCCCCCCTTGTGGCCCATTAGGCCCAGAACCACTTCCGGGACCCCCGAAACCCTTTTCGGTAATCCGCCGATTTCCCGATGCTCCCCGGAACACTTCCGGACTCCGAAACCTTTCATCCTATATATCAATCTTCGTCCCCGGACCATTCCGGAGACCCTCGTCACGTCCGGGACCTCATCCGGGACTCCGAACAACCTTCGGTAACCATGCACTGTTCTCACTAACAACCCTAGCGTCACCGAACCTTAAGTGTGTAGACCCTGCGGGTTCGGAAACCATGTAGACATGATCGAGACACTCCCAGGTCAATAACCAATAGCGGGATCTGGATACCCATATTGGTTCCCACACGTTTCTCGATGATCTCATCGGATGAACCACGATGTCAAGGATTCAGGCAATCCCGTATACAGTTCCCTTTGTCTCGTCGGTATGTTACTTGCCCAAGATTCGATCGTCGGTATCTCTATACCTAGTTCAATCTCGTTACCGGCAAGTCTCTTTACTCGTTACCGTAATACATAATCCCGTGACCAACTACTTAGTCACTTTGAGCTCATTGAGATGACGTATTACCGAGTGGGCCCGGAGATACCTCTCCGTCACACGGAGTGACAAATCCCAGTCTCGATCCATGTCAACTCAACAGACACCCTCGGAGATACCTGTAGAGTACCTTTATAGTCACCCAGTTACGTTGTGACGTTTGGCACACACAAAGCACTCCTACGGTGTCAGTGAGTTACATGACCTCATGGTCATAGGAACTTATACTTGACATGCAGAAAACTATAGCGATAACTGATACGATCAAAAGCTATGTTTAACGTTTGGGTCTCGTCCATCACATCATTCTCCTAATGATGCGATCCCGTTATCAAATGACAACTCATGTCTATGACCTGGAAACCGCGGTCATCTTTGATCAACGAGCTAGTCCTGTAGAGGCTCACTAGGGACACAAAGTCTGTCTATTCATCCACACATGTATTTGAGTTTCCAATCAATACAGTTATAGCATGGATAATAAACGATTATCATGAACAAGGAAATATAATAATAACTCTTTTATTATTGCCTCTAGGGCATATTTCCAACAGAAATAGGGTTTCGTTGTGCTCCCGGATGTTTTTAGGGTATATGAGTATATATAGGAGGAAGAAGTACGTCGGTGGAGCTACAAGGGGCCCATGAGGGTGGGGGTAGGGCTGGGCATATAACTCGAAAACCGATGTCTCGAACCGAATTAACCGGCATCGAAGCCGAATACAGTGAAACCGAGTACTTCGGTGGAAAGTTCGGTTTGCATATGTTGAAAACCGAACTAAGTTCAGTGAATTTGGGTTTATCCCTCGGGTACCCGAGCGGAGCGAAAACCGAGTAAACAGAGGTCTGACCTGCTCGCCTATTACGACTCTCATGTGAACATGGACTCTATTTTCTCTCCCCTATCTGACAAGTGCATGAGCCCCACAGCCGCATCGGGAAGACAGGAACATAACCTAGTGAACCACTACTGCCGCTATAAATTTTGTGTAAAAAAGAGAAGTACCAGTACTACCTCTGCTTAATTTTTTGTGCATGGAGTATTTTATCTAGTTAGCCACCCGCCGCCAGCGCTAATTGTATAGAGTAATAAAGTTTCGCTCGGCATAATAAGACAGAGTAGCCAAGGAGACTAGCCTTTAGTAGTAGCTAGCTAGTGGGCATGAGCTACACGCACTGTACATTCATAATAAATTAGCGACCACTGCTAGTATAGGTAAAACATAGCGATTCCAGTACATCTCGATGATGTTCGGCGGAACCAACAACCGAACCGAAATTTCGGAACACATAATCTTCGGTTAGCTAATCTTTTATTGACCGATCGGTAAGTGTTCTGACAAAACCGAAATCTTAAATATACCGAAGAACCGGCCCGAACGGTTCGGGGAACCAAACGCCCAGCCCTAGGTGGGGGGCGCGCCTACCCCCGCTGGGCGCGCCCTCCTACCTTGTGGCCACCTCGTGGCTTCCCAGGCATGTACTCCAAGTCTTCTGGGTTGCGTTTGTTCCAAAAACAATCCTCATGAAGGTTTCATTCCGTTTGGACTCCATTTGATATTCCTTTTTTGCGAAACACTGAAATAGGCAAAAATCAGCAATTTGCACTAGGCCTTGGGTTAGTAGGTTAGTCCCAAAAATAATATAAAAGTGCATAATAAATCCCATTAAACATCCAAAGCAGATAATATAATAGCATGGAACAATAAAAAATTATAGATACGTTGGAGACGTATCAAGTCACTTTGTGGTGGTCAAGCAAATCTTTCGATATTTGGCTCATACCCCAAACTTTGGCTTATGGTTCCCGAGAGGAGCAAACTTCAATCCTATAGGTTTCTCGGATTCGGATTGGGCAGGAGACAAAGTGGATAGGAAGTCAACTTCCGGAGGGTGCCAATTCCTTGGTTGCTCTTTGGTGAGTTGGTCTTCCAAGAAGAAAAGTTGTGTATCTCTCTCATCCATCAAAGCCGAGTATGTGGCAACCGGCAGTTGTTGTGCTCAACTTTTGTGGATGAGGCAAACTTTAAAGGATTACGGTGTCATTTGTGATAGAGTGCCTCTTTGGTGTGACAATGAAAGTGCCATCAAGATTTCTCTCAACCCGGTGCAACACTTCAAGATGAAGCATATTGAGATTTGGTATCATTTCATCCGGGACCATATTAGAAAAGGTGATATTGATCTTCACTATGTCAACACTCATGATAACCTTGCAGATATTTTCACGAAGCCTTTGGATGAAGCAAGATTTTTCAAGTTAAGGCATGAGCTAAATATCATTGATTTGAGCAATGTGGCTTGAAACTATGCACACCTCTTCAGACTCATCATGCCATCTTGTTTAGGTGTAGGCATGGACATAGGGGGAGTTTTGTCCTCTCAATGAACTTTCCCTCCCCCATTATGCATAAATTGATCAACTCTTTCACATTCACCATTGTTGATGGTACATGTGCTTCAAAGATGAGTAGTGGTCATGGGCCCAAGGTTAAGATCTTCGCGATGCCATACCATTTCACTCAAACATAGGTGGCCTCGGCCACCGCCCTCTCTTTGAGAAGTGTGTGTTTGTTGTCTCGTGTTCTCTCCTTCTTTGTGTTTGTGTTTGTGTTTTTGTTCTTTCATCTCTTGTGTTCTCTTTTGTTTGAGCTAAGGAGAGTTTAGTGTTCGAGCTCTTGGCTGGGTGATACGTCTCCAACGTATCTATAATTTTTGATTGTTCCATGCTATTATTTATGAAGTCTTGGATGTTTAATGGGATTTATCATTCACTTTTATATCATTTTTGGGACTAACCTACTAACCCAAAGGCCCATTCTAGATTGATGTTTTTTGCCTGTTTCAGGGTTTTGCAGAAAAACAATATCAAACGGAGTCCAGACGGAATGAAACCTTTGCGAGATATATTTTTGGAGAAAATCACGCACGCGGAGCTTGAGAACCACGTCAGGGGACGGAGGGCTGGCCCATGAGGGTGGGGGGCGCGCCCCCCTTCCCAAGGCACGCCCCTGCCTCGTGGCCACCTCGAGCATCCCCCGGTTCCCTCCTTCTTCCTATATAAGTCTACGTACCCCAGAAACTCCGTGAACAGAGAGAAAACCCTAATTCCACCGCCGTACCTTCTGTTCCCGTGGAGATCCCATACTGGAGCCTATTCCGGAGCTCCACTGGAGGGGGATCCATCACAGAGGCCTTCATCATCATCATCATCGCCCTCACCATGAGTTACGAGTAGTTTACCACAGACCTTCGGGTCCATAGCTAGTATCTAGATGGCTTCTTCTCTCTCTCTGGATCTCAATACAAAGTTCTCCTCGGTCTTCGAGGAGATCTATTCGATGTAATCTCTTTTTGCGGTGTGTTTGTCGAGGTCCGATGAATTGTGAGTTTATGATCAAGGTTATCTACGAAAGATATTTGGTTCTTCTCTGAACTTTTTATGTGTGCTCATAATATCCTTGCAAATCTCTTCGAATTATTGGTTTGGTTAGGCCTACTAGATCAATAGTTCTTGCAATGGGAGAAGTACTTGGCTTTGGGTTCAATCTTGCGGTGTCCTTTCCCAGTGACAGTAGGGGCAGCAAGGCACGCATTGTATTGTTGCCATCGAGTATAAAAAGATGGGGTTTATATCATATTGCTTGAGTTTATCCCTCTACATCATGTCATCTTGCTTAAGGCGTTACTCTGTTCTTATGAACTCAATACACTAGATGCATGCTGGATAGCGGTCGATGTGTGGAGTAATAGTAGTAGATGCAGGCATGAGTCGGTCTACTTGTCTCGGACGTGATGCCTATATACAATGATCATGCCTAGATAGTCTCATAATTATTCGCTTTTCTATCAATTGCTCGACGGTAATTTGTTTACCCGCCGTAGAATATCGCTATCATGAGAGAAGCCACTAGAGAAAACTATGGCCCCCGGGTCTATTCTCAACATATCAATCTACATCCACTTTACTTTTACCGCTTTTATTTGCTGTTCTTATAAACTAAAAATACCAAAAATATAAACTATCATCTCTATTAGATCTCACTTTCGTAAGTGATCGTAAAGGGATTGATAACCCCTTATCGCATTGGCTGCGAAGTTCTTATTTGTTTGTGCATGTGCGAGGGACTCGCGCGTGGTCTCCTACTGGATTGATACCTTGGTCCTCAAAAACTGAGGGAAATACTTACGCTACTGTGCTGCATCTCCCTTTCCTGTTCGATGGAATACAACGCAAGCTCAAGAGGTAGCAAGAAGAATTTCTAGCGTCGTTGTCGGGGAGGCTTACGCAAAAGTCATATACCAAGTACCTATCACAAACCCTTATCCTTCGCATTACATTTTTTTCCTCTCGTTTTCCTCTCCCCCACTTCACCCTTGCAGTTTTATTTACCCTTCTTCTGTCGTGTGTTTATCGTTCGCTTGCTTCTTGTTTGCTTGTGTGCTATGTGCCCTCAACTAGCTTGCATCTTCGCTTGCTAAAGTATGGATCCTCATCCACTTGCTAATCTCTTTAAGAGATCCAATTATGTTGAACCTATTTCTAGTGAGCTGCGTGCACTAGATTATTTTTATGAGGTTTTGCTCGAAATCTATGAATCTGAAAATTGTGATGAAATATTGAAAGAAAATTATAAAGTGATTCATGATAGCTCCTTGAATGAAAAGCATGATTGCAATGATGTTATTATAAATTCTATTATTTCAATTGTGTTAATGATAAGCAAAACCCTAAGCTTGGGGATGCTAGTATTGCTATGCCCACTACTTGTTGCAATGATCATGATTGGGGTGATTCTTCTTATGATCTTGGAAATTTATTTAAGCCCCATGATGAATATTAGATTGATAATAATGTTTGCAATAATATTGAACGTGGGTTTGGAAGAGTGTCAACTTTAGATCCCACATATTTGGAGAATGATCAATCTTATGAAATTTTTGATAAAAGTGGGTTAGGAGAGGTCATGACTCTAGTTAATGTTAATCCCACTATTTTGGAAGAGTGTCAACTTTGCATGCATGTGGATCATGTTGAGAATATGTTATGTGATAGCTATTTTGTTGAATTTGATCATGATCCTGCATGCAATTATTATGAGAGAGGGAAATATGGTTGTAGAAATTTTCATGTTACTAAATTACCTCTCGTTATGTTGAGATTGCTATTGTTTCTTTATCCTTCCTTGCATATGCTAGATCTTGCTTGTCTTGGTAATTTGTTTTCCTATAAAATGATTATGCATAGGATGTATGTTAGACTTAGATGTGATTTTCACATGCTACGTGATGCTCTCTTTGTGCTTCAATTCTATTCTTTCATGTGAGCATCATTAAAATCGTGCCTAGCTAGGGGCGTAAAACGATAGCGCTTGTTGGGACGCAACCCAATTTTATGTTTTTTGTTTTTTCTGCTGTTAGAGAATAAATTTTGCATCTAGCCTCTTATTAGATGTGGTTTCATGTTTTGTTTAGTGTTTGTGCCAAGTAGAACCTTTGGGAAGACTTGTGTGAAGTTTATATGATCTTGCTGTGAAAAACAGAATCGTTAACGCTCGCTAAAGTAGTCTTCAGATTTTACTGGAGCGTGCTTTTTAGTTGATTCTTTTTGAAGATGATAGGTAGACAAATTCCGAAAATTTAACAATTTAGTTTGATTTTTTTGGAGTTCCAGAAGTAGGCGAAACCTACAGATTACTACAGACTGTTCTGTCTTTGATAGATTCTGTTTTTCGTGTGTTGTTTGCTTATTCCGATGCATCTATGAGTAGTATTGGAGGATATGAACCATAGAGAAGTTGGAATACAGTAGGTTTAACACCAATATAAAGAAAGAATGAATTCATTGCTGCACCTTTGAGTAGTGGTTTGCTTTCTTATACTAACGGAGCTCACGAGAATTTTTGTCTAAGTTTTGTGTTGTGAAGTTTTCAAGTTTTGAGTATTGCTTTGATGGACTATGGAACAAGGAGTAGCAAAGGCCTAAGCTCGGGGATGCCCAT
The DNA here is from genome assembly GCA_902687465.1 of Secale cereale. NCBI lineage: Eukaryota > Viridiplantae > Streptophyta > Magnoliopsida > Poales > Poaceae > Secale > Secale cereale. Next base: position 74,491,164 of record LR738710.1, read on the forward strand.
GGCAGCCCAAGTAAATTCAAGATAATCAAAAGCCTAAGCTTGGGGATGCCCCGGGAAGGCATCCCCTCTTTCGTCTTCATCCATCGGTAACTATACTTGGAGCTATATTTTTATTCGCAACATGTTATGTGTTTTGCTTGGAGCGTCTTGTATAATTTGAGTCTTTTCTTGTTAGTTTGCCACAATCATCCTTGCTAGACACACCTATTTGAGAGAGTTAAATATGGCCTAGAAATTGTTGAACTCTCATGCTTCACTTATATCCTTTTGAGAGTCTATTAAAACAGCATGGTAATGTGTTTAGGCTAAAGAAACTAGCCTTCACATGATAGACATCCGATGTCAATGTAGTAAAAAAATTCACACCAAGTGCATTGAATAGAATGAGATGTTGGATGCTTGATAATTGTTTTGAGATATGAGGATAGTGATATTAGAGTCATGCTAGTGGAGTTATTATGAAATTGAGAAATACTTGTGTTAAGGTTAGTGATTCCCGTATCATGCACATATGGTGAACCGCTATGTGACGAAGTTAGAGCATGAGGTATTTGTAGAGTGCCAACCTTTGTGTGGAGGTCGGGGGCGCGCGATGGTTAACTCCTACCAACCTCCCCCCCTAGGAGCATGCGTTGATTGCTTTGTTTTGATGACTCGTAGATTTTTGCAATAAGTATATGAGTTCTTATGACTAATGTTGAGTCCATGGATTATACCCACTCTCACCCTTCCACCATTGCTAGCCTCTCTTGTACCGCGCAACTTTCGCCGATGCCATAAACCCACTATATATCCTTCCTCAAAACAGCCACCATATTGTTCCTCAAAACAGCCACCATATTGTTCCTCAAAACAGCCACCATACCTACCTATCATGGCATTTCCATAGCCATTTCGAGATATATTGCCATGCAACTTTCCACCGTTCCGTTTATATGACACGCATCATATTGTCATATTGCCATGCATGATCATGTAGTTGACGTCGTAGTTGTGGCAAATCCACCATGCATAATTTTTCATATATGTCACTCTTGATTCATTGCATATCCCGGTACACCGCCGGAGGCATTCATGTAGAGTCATACTTGTTGTAGTATCGAGTTGTAATTTCGAGTTGTAATAAAAAGTGTGATGATCATCATTATTTGAGCATTGTCCCATGTGAGGAAAGGCCAATAAAAAAAGAGATGGCCCAAAAAAATAGAGAGGGGCTAATAAAAAAAAAGAGAAAGCCCCTCCAAAAAAAGAGAGAAAAGAGAGAAGGGACAATTGCTACTATCTTTTTTCCTCACTTGTGCTTCAAAGTAGCACCATGTTCTTCATTGTAGAGAGTCTCATGCTTAGTCACTTTCATATACTAGTGGGAATTTTCATTATAGAATTTGGTTTGTATATTCCAACGATGGGCTTCCTCAAATGCCCTAGGTCTTCGTGAGCAAGCAAGTTGGATGCACACCCACTAGTTTCTTTTGCTGAGCTTTCATTCATAATTAGCTCTAGTGGATCTGTTGCATGGCAATCCCTACTCACTCACATTGATATCTATTAATGGGCATCTCCATAGCCCGTTGATACGCCTAGTCGATGTGAGACTATCTCCCTCCTTTTTTGTCTTCTCCACAACCACCTCTATTCCACCCATAGTGCTATATCCATGGCTCACGCTCATGTATTGCGTGAAAGTTGTAAGGTTTGAAAAGATAGAGTATGAAAACAAATGCTTGGCTGAAATCGGGGTTGTGCATGATATGAATATTTTGTGTGATGAAGAGGGAGCATAGCCAGACTATATGATTTTGTAGGGATAACTTTCTTTAGCCATAGTATTCTGAGAAGACATGATTGCTTTGTTAGTATGCTTGAAGTATTGTTATTTCTTATGTCAATATAGACTTTTATCTTGAATCTTTCAGATCTGAACATTCATGCCACAATTAAGAGAATTACATTGAAAAACTATATTGATTAGCATTCCACATCAAAAATTCTTTCTTTATCATTTACCTACTCGAGGACGAGCATGAATTAAGCTTGGGGATGCTTGATACGTCTCCAACGTATATATAATTTTTGATTGTTCCATGCTATTATTTATGAAGTCTTGGATGTTTAATGGGCTTTATCATTTTTTTTGACTATGTACTGCAAGGCAACAGCCTCACAGTGTTTTATTACCTTAAAAACCCATATAGGGGAAGAATTACAAAAGGTCCTAAATATATACAGAGAAGAGAGGGGAGGGGACTTACATCTAGGCTACTGAAGTGAGGCTATCCAAGATAGGAGTCTATCTCTATATTTACATTTAATTCTATGAGCAAGTAAGGAAATATCATACACAAAGTTTCTTTTCCAGGATCTGAAACTAGGTTGCTCATTCCTGAAAACTTTGCCATTCCTCTGAGTCCAGATATTCCAAGCAGCAGTGAAGACCACCTCAGTGAAGAAAGGTTGTCCAAAGTCTTGACGTGCTGCTAGAGCCATGGAGTATGTGGAGGAGTGTCCTGCAGCTGTCCAAGAAATACCAAGATAGTTCCAAACGCGCTGACTGAAATTGCAGACGAAGATAGTTCCAAATGGGCTTTATCATTCACTTTTATATCATTTTTGGGACTAACCTACTAACCCAAAGGCCCAGTCCAGATTGCTGTTTTGTACCTGTTTCAGGGTTTTGCAGAAAAACAATATCAAACGGAGTCCAAACGGAATGAAACCTTCGCGAGAGATATTTTTGGAGAAAATCACGCACGCAGAGCTTGAGAACCATGTCAGGGGACGGAGGGCTGGCCCACGAGGGTGGGGGGCGCGCCCCCCTTCCCATGGCGCGCCCCCTGCCTCGTGGCCCCCCTCGAGCATCCCCCGGTGCCCTCCTTCTTCCTATATAAGTCTACATACCCCAGAAACTCCGTGAACAGAGAGAAAACCCTAATTCCACCGCCGTACCTTCTGTTCCCGTAGAGATCCCATCTTGGAGCCTGTTCCGGAGCTCCACCGGAGGGGGGTCCATCACGGAGGCCTTCATCATCATCATCATCGCCCTCACCATGAGTTGTGAGTAGTTTACCACAGACCTTCGGGTCCATAGCTAGTATCTAGATGGCTTCTTCTCTCTCTCTGGATCTCAATACAAAGTTCTCCTCGGTCTTCGAGGAGATCTATTCGATGTAATCTCTTTTTGTGGTGTGTTTGTCGAGATCCGATGAATTGTGAGCTTATGATCAAGGTTATCTATGAAAGATATTTGGTTCTTCTCTGAACTTTTTATGTGTGCTCATAATATCCTTGCAAATATCTTCGAATTATTGGTTTGGTTTGGCCTACTAGATCTATAGTTCTTGCAATGGGAGAAGTGCTTGGCTTTGGGTTCAATCTTGCGGTGTCCTTTCCTAGTGGCAGTAGGGGCAGCAAGGCACATATTGTATTGTTTCCATCGAGGATAAAAAGATGGGGTTTATATCATATTGCTTGAGTTTATACCTCTACATCATGTCATCTTGCTTAAGGCGTTACTCTGTTCTTATGAACTCAATACACTAGATGCATGGTAGATAGCGGTCGATGTGTGGAGTAATAGTAGTAGATGCAGGCAGGAGTCGGTCTACTTGTCTCAGACGTGATGCCTATATACAATGACCATGCCTAGATAGTCTCATAATTATTCGCTTTTCTATCAATTGCTCGACAGTAATTTGTTTACCCACCGTAGAATATCTTTATCATGAGAGAAGCCACTAGAGAAAACTATGGCCCCCGGGTCTATTCTCAACATATCAATCTACATCCACTTTACTTTTACCGCTTTTATTTGCTGTTCTTATAAACTAAAAATACCAAAAATATAAACTATAGTCTCTATCAGATCTCACTTTCGTAAGTGACCGTAAAGGGATTGACAACCCCTTATCGCGTTGGCTGCGAAGTTCTTATTTGTTTGTGCAGGTGCGAGGGACTCGCGCGTGGTCTCCTACTGGATTGATACCTTGGTTCTCAAAAACTGAGGGAAATACTTACTCTACTGTGCTGCATCTCCCTTTCCTCTTCGAGGGAATACAACGCAAGCTCGAGAGGTAGCACTGGGCGGTACTACCGCTGGGTGCGTGCGGTACTACCGCTTACTGACTTAAGCAGTACTACCGCCCGCCCAAGCGGTACTACCGTTGCGGGGCAGGATTGCGGGGTTAAGTCTGGCATGGGGAGTTTCTTCTCCCCATACCCATTCGACCCCGTTTCCATCTCCGTGCTCCAACGACGAACTCGCCACGAAGGGACGCTGGTGAGCTGCCTCCTCCAGGCCGTTTTCACCTTTTCCTTTGGTGGGATCAATCCCCACCCCTTCCTCAAGCCATGGATGCTGGTATTGCCCCCCGTCTCTTTCTCTTTGCTTCTAGGTTTCAGATCTAGGTTTTAGGGGCCATAGGTTTGCATTCTTCAATGTTTGGCCAAATGAAGGCTTGAGTGGGATGGTGAAGGCTTCTAAGCTGCTAGGATTGATAATTGGTAGGCTTATTTTTGAATTTGGCATCCCGGTGGTACCGGAGTTGGTCACAACAGCAAAGGAACCGCCGTTCCCCGCCTGGAGAGGTACTACTGCTCTTCTGGAGCGGTACTACCGCACTTATGGAGCGGTACTACCGCTTGAGCGGTACTGCCGCCTACCAAGTGCAGTACCTCCGCTGGATGCCAACGTCCGCTATATTCCTACCAAATATTGATCCATGTTTCTTTTTCTCTTGGCTTATGTTCGTTCTTTCGTGTTGTTTCTAGTGCTCGTGTGTTTGGTTCCAGGTGATGGCCCTTCGGAGCATCAGGCTCGTCGTATCAACCCAGGGCGCTCTGTCTCTAAGCGCTATCGCACCTTTGAGGCCGCATGTGCATCTTCAAGTGTTCCGCCAACTCAGTCCCAGTAGCCGCCCAAGAGTACTGCGAAGAAGCCCAAGACGAGGCCCAAGTCCGTCACTGAGATGACTGCCAAGGAGTTTTGGGAGAAGCATCGGTGAAACCCTTATGAGCATGATCAAGAGCCCAATTTGGTCAACCGTCCCTTCTGGACCCGTTTTTAGTGGGCTATTTATTTTGTGTGATCAAGGCCAAGAAGAATCTCTTTGTTTATGTCCACTCCATTGACATTTCCTATCTGAAGAAGGATCTGGACTATTTTGGTGAAGCTCTGGAAATGTGCACTCAGTTGAACATTCTCGGCATCATGGAATTCAACAAGGATTTTGATGCGGACTTAGTGGCCCAGTTTTATGCCATGGTTCATCTAGGCACTGATGAGGAAAGATCTCTGACTTGGATGACAAATGGAAAGCTTCTCTGTGTCAAATGGAAGTCTTTCATGGAATTGCTTGGGATTGAAGATCAAGTACTTGAGAATCCGGTTGGCTTTCGTCCTCACCGCAATGCAACTACTACTCACAAGCAATCTCTCTGGCCTTACTGCACTATGAGGGTTAACCCCGAGACAAAGAAGGAGACATATGAGCTGCCTACCTATCTGGATATTCTTCATTGCATTTTCAGGGAGACTCTTTTCCCTCGCATTGGGAACCTGGATATGGTTCACTCATTTCTTGTGGACATGCTTCTTTTCTGCCAACATGAGAAGGAAGGACACACTGGATAATCCCTGGATATTTCTCATGTCATGTGGTCTGAGCTTGTTTCCGCCATCTCTGAGCGCAAGTGTCCTATCTATGGTACCTTTCTAATGTTGCTGATCGAGAAGGCTTGGGAGCACACTTACCCTGGTGTTATGCTGGAGACTGGTGAGTTGATCTCTCACGAGGTTAAGCGTCCGAGGAAGAAGGAGCTCTGGGGCACTCCGGTTTCACAGTCTGGTATATCGTCCGGTGCTAACGATGTCGAGGCAGAGGCTGAGGCCGACGATGATGAGGATTATGTGCCCTTTGGAGCGGAGCCCTCTTGGGCCAAGAAGCTCAAGCGCAAGATGAAGATGCTCTTCTACACGGAGTCTCACGATCAGTAATTGGCACATGTGTTTGAGAAGAAGGTCATAAGTCGCCATAAGGAGCTAATGCGTTAGGTTGGTGCGACTGTTGACATCGGCTCTATGGTCCGGATCACAGATGAGGAGGAGTGGGTTCAGCAGCACTGTCCTTGGACTGACTGTGACCCCGAGCAGCACCCTGTCAATGATGGAGTTGTGGACGATCTCGCGGGGATATGATGATGGAGAGTGTCTGATTTGCTATCACCTGTGATCGTTGCTGTACTCTTCTCCCTTTTTCGGTGTCTCGATGCCAAAGGGGGAGAGAGTTTAGGGATTTGTTGAGTTGCGAGTGTGTGTTCTGTTTGCCGTGTGTGTTGCGTTTTCCCTCACAAACTGTCTTCTTGTCTGTTGCTTTGGTTCGGTTTATGCTCGTGAGAACTTGTTATTTTTATATGGTGTGATACATATGCTACCCTATCCTATTTTATCTAAGTATGTCAAGTACTTTTGTAGTATGTGAGTTGCATGCTTATCTCTTATCTATATACCCTATTCACTTACTAACTCGTGTGCTTCATAGTTCTTATATGTCTCTTCTATATGACAAATAGTGTCTGACTATAAAATATAGGGGTAGTGTTGATCCTAGTGTGTGTACTTTGCATTCCAAAGGCACCTCTATTTTAAGTGCACACATCTAGGGGGAGCCCGTCTATATTTTGTAGTCATTGGGGTTTGCTTACTCTCCTCTTAATTCTTGTGCAAATCCCATATTGTCATCAATCCACCAAAAAGGGGGAGATTGTAAGGGCATGTTCCTTCCTAAGCCGTTTTGGTGATTGATGACAATGCTTTTGTGGACTAATCATGTGTGCTAAGTATTTCAGAGACTCATCCCTTGGCACGAGATGATTCCTTTCCCTCGGAGTATTAAGTGAAGATGTGTCGTCTCCTTCATTTTGGTTTTGGTGGACTTGAGTCGTAGGAGACACCGTACAATCAAGATGAGGCCCGCTTTGGAAAGGCTAGGGTGGCATCAACATATACACTTCTTTTTGGCACCCAGCTCCTTTCCTCTCATTGGAGCTTTCCGTCTCATCCATAGTGGTGGCTGTTTGGTGGTGGCGGTAATACTGCCGCCAGAGCGGTAGTATCGCTTGAGGGCATAAGCGACAGTACCGGCCTGGTCGGGCTCGGCTACCGCCTCGACTCGAGGGGGTATTTTCTCGTGTTAGATTATGCGGTAGTAGCAGCGGTAGTACCGCTGCCACCATAGCAGCTAGTACCGCTTCGCCTCTCCTCTCTCCTCCTCTCTTCCTCTGTTGCACTGGCTTTTCTACTACGTGGTAGTACCGCTGGGGGTCGCGATAGTACCGCTACTACTAGCAGTAGTACCGCCCCACCCAGCGGTAGTACTGCTCTGTGTGGCAGATGTGAGGTAACGGTTTACTTTGCTTCCCCACTATATAAAGAGTTCTTCTTCTTCTTGAAGATCTACCTCTTCTCCCCCAAGCTCCATTATTGCTCCAAAAGCTCATTTTCGCCCGATCTCTCTCCCTAGCCAATCAAACTTGTTGATTTTCTAGGGATTGGTTGAGAAGGCCCAGATCTACACTTCCACCAAGAGAAATTTGATTCCCCCCACTAATCCCTTGCGGATCTTGTTACTCTTGGGTGTTTGAGCACCCTAGACGGTTGAGGTCACCTTGAAGCCATATTCCATTGTGAAGAAGCTTCGTGGTTTCGTTGGGAGCCTCCAATTAAATTGTGGAGATTGCCCCAACCTTGTTTGTACAGGTTCGGTCGCCGCCTTCAAGGGCACCAATAGTGGAATCACGGTATCTCACATTGTGTGAGGGCGTGAGGATAATACGGTGGCCCTAGTGGCTTCTTGGGGAGCATTGTGCCTCCACACCGCTCCAACGGAGACGTACTTCCTCTCAAAGGGAAGGAACTTCGGTAACACATCCTCGTCTCCATCGGTTCCACTCTGGGTTATCTCTTACCGGTACTTGTGCAAGCTTTATTGTGTCAGATCCTTGCTTGCTTGTGTGCTTGTTATTGTTGCATCATATAGGTTGCTCACTTCGTTGCACATCTAGACAACCTATTTTGTTGCTAAGTTTAATTTGGTCAATAAAAGCTAAAAATTGTTAGTTGCCTATTCACCCCCCCTCTAGTCAAGCATATCGATCCTTTCAGTTAGTAAAATTTTGAAGAAATTCTCTCTTGCTTCACTTAGATTAATTTGAGAGAAGGAAATTTTATGCTCATGTTCTTCACTTATATTTGTTTGAGCTTATGAAAAAGCAACACATGAAAGTAGTGCCAATATGATAGATATCCAAGGGGGATATAATAAAAACTTTCATGAAGATCATTGGACAAAATAAACTTGATTCTTTGTAATAGTTTTGAGATATGACGATAGTGATATGTGAGCCATATTAATGAGTAATTATGTGTTACTAAGAATATTGATGTTAAGGTTTGTGATTCCCTACAAGCACGAAAGTCAATAGTTATGAAATGAAATTACATCCTACTTGTGTTGCATTATTCGGTGTTAGTTATGTTTAATGTTCTCTTATGATGGTTTTCGTTTCATGGTTGGTCGCTTCTCAATCTCTTGCTAGCCACCACTTTGTACTAAGTAGAAATACTACTTGTGCATCCAAATCCTAAAATACAAAGTTGTGCCAAATGAGTTCACCATACCTACATATATGCGGTATTTCCATGCCGTTCTAAGCAAATTTGTATGTGCCGACTCTAATTTCAAAATAAATTTCTCTTTTGTGTGCTCATACCGCTCATGAAGCGGCAAGGGGTGGCTAATATTTTTCATGCTATATGTGTTATTCTCAAGATGAGTGTTTATTCACTTGTCATTGCACGAGAGTATGGCGTAATAGGGATTCCCAGTCCCGAAATGAAAAAGAAATTTACTTTATGTTGTCAAATAATAAATTCCTTGGAAAGTGTTGGTATGCAGGGCACCCGTGGATACAGTTAAGCCATGGATTGTGGAAGAATGATGGAAAAAGGAATAAACTTCATTTTCTTTTTGGGAAACCACCTATGATATATCTAGCATGGAAAGTGTTGGGAACTCTAAGTCGTTTTCATTGACGGGAAAAGTACGCCTACCAAATTTTTTATCTCTCAATTTTCAAGCTTTGAGCTCTGGCTCCTCTAAAAATCCCTACTTCCCTCTGCGAAGGGCCTATCTTTTACTTTATGCAATTTTTTATTTGAGTCTCCATTTTCTCTTATAAAGCACCAACTACGGAATACTATTATCACACATGAGCATTGGATGTAGTTAATATTTGGATGTGTTGCATGAATGGATCAATGGTTGAGCATGATGGGCTAGGGATAACTTGCTTTAGTGTTAATATTTTGAAAAGACATGATTGTTTGTTGGTATGCTTGAGTATTAAAGTCTTCATGTCAAAACTAGACTATTGCTTCAAATCATATAAAAGTCCAAATGTCCATGCTACAAAAGAACAGAATATGTGATGAACATGATAGGCAACATTCAACATCAAAAATTCTGTTTTTATCATTTACCTACTAGAGGACGAGCAGGAATTAAGCTTGGGGATGCTGATACGTCTCCAACGTATCTACAATTTCTGATTGTTCCATGTTGTTATATTATCATTCTTGGATGTTTTACAATCATTTTATAATCATTTTATATCATATTTTGGGACTAACCTATTGACATAGTGCCCAGTGCCAGTTGCTGTTTTTTGCTTGTTTTTACATCATAGAAAATCAATACCAAACGAAGTCCAAATGCAGTTTTTGGAGATTTTTTCTAGGCCAGAAGACATGGGATGGGATGAAAAAGTACCACAGGGGGCTCCGAGGGGAGCACAACCCACCAGGGTGCGCTTGGGCCCAGGTGGGTTGTGCCCACCTCGGTGGCCTCCCGCACCGCCTCTTCGCTCTATAAATACCCCAATATTCGAGAAACCCTAGGGGAGTCGACAAAATTTTATTCCAGCCGCCGCAAGTTCCAGAACCACGAGATCCAATCCAGTGCCCTTTTCCGGCACTCCGCTGGAGGGGAACACGATCACGGAGGGGTTCATCATCCAAATTGGTGCTTCTCCGATGATGCATGGGTAGTTTACCATAGACCTACGGGTCCGTAGGCAGTAGCTAGATTGCTTCTTCTCTCTTTGTATCTCAATACAATGGTCTCTTGGAGATCTATTTGATGTTATGACTTTTTGCGGTGTGTTTGTTGGGATCCGATGAATTGTGAGTTTATGATCAGATTTGCCTTTATTTAATATCCATTCTTGATCATTATAGCCTCGTATTTCTTCTCCGATATTTGGGTATTGTTTGGCCAACTTGATCTATTTATCTTGCAATGGGAAGATGTGCCTTGTAATGGGTTAGATCGTGTGGTGTCCTTTCCTAGTGACAGAAGGGGCAGCAAGGCACGCATGTATCGTTGTTATTAAGGATAAAAAGATGGGGTCTATTCCTACATTAATATATCTTGTCTACATCATGTAATTGTTCTTATTGCATTACTCCATTTTTCCATGAACTTAATACACTAGATGCATGCTAGATAGCGGTCGATGTGTGGAGTAATATTAGTAGATGCAGGCAGGAGTCGGTCGACTAATCTTGGACGTGATGCCTATATACATGATCATTGTCTTGGATATCGTCATAATTATTTGCTTTTCTGTCAATTGCCCAATAGTAATTTGTCTACCCACCGTTGCTATTTTCCTATCATATACTTTCAGATCTATATTGTTATTTGTCGTTTCCTTTATTTGCAACTCTTATTTTCAGATCTATTTATCAAAAACACAAAAATACCTTGCTGCGTTTTATTTACTTTTATTTGCATCTTTCAATCTACTACAATTTTATCCCGTCAACTTGACAATTTCTGGCACCGTTACCCGAAAGGGATTGACAACCCCTTTAACACGTCGGGTTGCAAGTATTTGTTCTTTGTGTGCAGGTACCGTTTACATAGTGTTGCGTGGTTCTCCTACTGGTTTGATAACCTTGGTCTCATCACTAAGGGAAATACCTACCGTAGCTGTGTTGCATCATCCCTTCCTCTTTGGGGAAATACCAACATAGTTTCAAGCGACATCAATAATAAACGATCATCATGAACATGGAAATATGATAATAAATAATTTATTATTGCCACTAGGGCATATTTCCAACAATATTAACAGAAGCCCTGCCAGGCAAGTATCTAGGCCTACCACCATCGTAGGGCTGGACCGAAGTGATTGTTTTCAGCATCTCATCGACATAGTTTGTCAATGACTTAAAAGGTGGAAGGAGAGAGTATTATCTATGCAAGGAAAATAAATATTGTTGAAATCAATAGCTCAAGCTATCCCTTCATATGCTATGTCAGTTTTCAAATTGCAAAAAGGATATGCAAATCCATTATTGATGAGATGTCAAGTTTTGGGTGGGGAGGTACAGATAACCTTGTTATGTTAGCAAAGCAGTCCTGGCGTCTAATCCAGAACCATGACTCTTTTGTGTGCCTCTATGTTAAGTGCCAAATATTACCCTGATGGAAATATATTACAAGATGGACCAAAGAATGGAGCTTCTTATACTTGGCAGAGTATTTTATCGGGGATACAAAACTTTCAAAAGAGGATATATATGGAGAGTTGGGACTGGTTCTCACATTAACATTTGGCAAGATCCCTGGATGTCATCGAGTGAGACAAGGAAAATTATTACACCACAGGTGGCAACCTTACTGACAAAGGTTGAGTACCTGATTGATCCACATTCTGGTCAGTCGCATGAATATCTGATTCGGTCTGTCTTTAACCTGATTGATGTCATCAGAATTATGCAAATTCCACTATGGGTGGAGAGAATCGAGGACTTTGTGTCTTGGCATCACACTAGATTGGGAACATTCTCTGTGCGGTCCTCCTACCATATTGAATTTGAACACCAACATGGATCGCACTTGAGGAGAACTGATGGACAGGGAAGCATGCAACTGAATGACATTTGGAAGAATACTTGGCGCCTTCGAGTACCTGGGAAAATAAAACATTTTACATGGAAGGTACTGAGGGGAGTGTTGTCGTGCTTTGGAGTGCTTTCTAGTCGTCATATGCCGCTCGTACCACAACGTCTGATGTGCATAATTGGGATGGAAGATATCCAACATTGTTTTTTTCATGCCCGCAGATGAGAGCTATCTGGGTAGAGTTAGCGCCGACGGAGCACACTGAAAAGGCAGTGACAGAAGATCGATCTGGATCAGTGACTATGGAAATCCTTGAGAGACTTGAGTCCAATAGTGGCGAACTTCCGGTGGCAGAACTGATGGCTGTAGCAACTTGGTATATATGGTGGGAGTGACGCCAGTTTGTGCGAGGGTAGTCTATTCAATCATCTAAACATACTGCTGTAACTATTAAAGTTTTGGCTACAAACTTTTTACGAGCATCGACCCCGAACCAATGAGGAAAAGAGAACACATGTGGCAGAAACCTATTCATGCTTATGTCAAGATAAATGTTGATGCTTCCTTCCAAGCTGCACCTCTCTCGGGTTCAACAAGAGCAATTGCACGAGATGATAAAGGAAACTATATTGCTACTGATTCATGGTTTATACCTCATGTGAACAATGCTACTTCTGCAGAAGTGTGTGCCATTAGGAATGGACTGATCTTGGCAACCAATATCGGATCCAACAAGTTAATTGTGGAATCTGATAGTAGAAATGCAGCGGAGATGGTGAGCCAAAGTGATGCCTATCTTGGCGGGGAAGTGGTCATTGTTATGGAATGTAAAAATCCCAGTTCTGAATTTGCAAAGACCTCCTTTATCAACTACTTTCGAGAGGCAAACCAAGCTGCAGATTGCTTACGAAAACATTGTTTTAACTCTAGATTTTCTTCTTTCTGGGAATCCTCGATCCCAGACTTTAATTTTCACCTTATTGTAAACGAGTTCGATGTTACATGAGAAATAAAGTCTCATTGTTAAAAAAACACGCAAACGTACAACTCGTGATATGTATAAGGATGCAATCTACTTGAAGTGAGTGTAGACAGTTTTCTCCATTTTTTCTTCTATTTTTCTGTTTTCTATTAATCTTTTCTTTTTTTATTCTCCGTTTTTCATTCTTTGTTGCATTTGTTTTTTTACTTTTCTTTATTTCTGGTTTTTGTTTCTTCTCCGGTTTTCCTTTTTTTCTTTTTTTCTTTTTAATTATACATTCTTATATACATGTTCAACATTTTTCAAATATTTGTTCAACATTTTTATAAACATGATCAACAATTTTTCAAATATTTGTTAAACATTTTTCAAATACTTTTTCAACATGTTTGTATACTTGTTCAATATTTTTCATATATGATCAACATTTTTAAAATACTTGTTCAACATTTTTTATACATGATCAACATTTTTTCAAATACTTATTCAACATTTTTAAATTTTGTAAATAGTGTTTTTGTAATATATATGGTTGTGTACTCTTGGGAGTACGTACTCCTGCTCCTCATATACCACATAGATGAATCTTTCATACATCATTATTATTTTTAATATACTTCATTAATAATTACTAGATACCTCAAAATGAGTTTCATAAAAAAAATCATGTGAGTCTATATATTTTTGAAGGTTTACGTATATACTGATTTGTTCGTACGTGAAAAAGGTATATTACAAAAAGTACATCACAAATGATATTTTTTCAACCAAACACATATTGGGGTATCTAAGAGTACTTAATGAAGTATATTGAGAATAATAGAGGGGTATAATCCATGCGTATGAGGTATATTGACGATGGAAGTACATACTCCCAGGATTACAGAAAATTAGTCATATATATACACAGGAAAACAGGCTGTGGCCTCCCGCGCTCGTGGGCCGGCCCAGCTCGCTCGCCCCTTCAGCGAGTCTGAAGCCAGACTTGCTGAAGGCGAGAAATAGGCACTCCCCGCAATGTACCCCTTTTAAAAAGATGAGTTATTTAGTATGCACTTTCTTTAGGGCCACGCTACGCGTCCGCCGGTGGATGACTAGAAAACATCCGCCACCTCGCTAGCCGTTGGATGGACGCGAGGATGTCCATCCGATCTACCCACACACGAGCGCTACCTCCCTTTCGCAACAAGAACAATGTTGCCGAACACGTCCTGCAACAGGATGCTTGTTGCAAAACATCGGGACCACTATTTAACTTTTTGAAACACGGTCTGTGTTGAAGATTTTTCTTGCAACTGAGGTCTTGTTGCAGATTTTATTTACAATTGAGGTTTGTTGAAAAGAAATTGTCTTCACTTTTTTGCAACATAGCTTATGTTACGGGAGAAAATTATGCAACATTGATGTTGTTCCAGAAAAAATTGAGGGGAGTCATGAGGAGTCAGGGGCACATGTCATGTGGGACACGTGTCCATTCCTCTTGCAACAAAGCCTTTGTTGCAAAAATCTTCTCTTGTATAATTTTTTGCAACAAGGGTCTTGTTGCAAAACTTTCTTTTCTCTAATTCTGCAACAAGACCCATGTTGTGTAATCTCTTCTTCTCTAATTTACTGCACCAAGACCCTTATTACAAAAATTACAGCAACATCTTTGCCGCAACTAATTTCTACAACAAGGCACATGTTGCAAAAATTACAACACATCTCCGACCGCGTTGCACACTTGTGCAGTTATCGTTCGCTGCCATCATTCTGAAACAACATTGTTGTTGCAAAAAAGGATGTGGGGGAGAGACGTGCGTGGTCAAGCAGGCCACGCGAGGTGGAAGATTCCTCGTGCCAGATCGGCCGGTTGATTATAATCATTTCCCCTTTCTTTAGCACATGATAAATGCTTGAAAAATTATTTTTTGATTTTTCCAAAAATATTCATGTACTTTCCGGCTATTCAACCCTTCTAACAAAGTATTAATGTGTTTATAAGCAATATAATATAGAATTACATGTTTTAAAAAATAAATAGAAACACATAAAAATGAAGAATAAGAATAAAAGAAATGGAAAAGGAAACCAAGAGAAAAGAAATATAAAAGTAAATGAAAAATAAAGGGAAAAAATAAGAAAAAAGGAATAGGAAAGTAAACAAAAAGAAAGGAAAATTGGAAATAAGAAAGAAACAAAACTACAAAATCGAAATAAACCAGGGTTCCCCCAAAACCAGCGAAATTGTACTGAGTTTACAGCCTAAACCCTTCTACTGGGCCACCGGCCGGTTGTGCCCCTTTAGGCGACTCGTTCAGACATAACATATGCGCATGAATTTCTCAAAAAAAAAAAAACATATGCGCATGATATTACTATTTTCTTCTAATAGCCTAACCGGCTTCATAAATGAATAAATCTTACTATTAAATGAGAGTTTGTGATGGTGAGGGCACATCTTGGTTTTGTGTGGTTTTGTACGTTTGTTATTTACCCTGCTCATTATAGAGAGTATCATTCTTTGACAGAGAAATCATATTAATTATGAAAAGTATCATCGAGCGTTTGACGGAAAAATCACTAGAAATTTTTATTTCTATTTGGTAAACGAGGATCATTAGAATATATACGCCCCGTTGCACCGCACGGCTAGTTAATTAGCTAGTGAATCAATAATACTGTCGTGGAATTGGTAACAAAAGACCAAGCGGTCAGCTTGGTAAGACACATTTTTTTTTTTTTTGCAAACAAGGAATAGGTAGCAAAAAAGAAATCAAGAAGAAGATTGCGTCCACTGATTCAGCTCGGATCAACAAGAAGCAGCAACTGGGCTTCCAGCTATATATACCGAGATAATATCTCTCTAGCTGCCCTCGCACTCCTTGATCTTCATGAATCTCATACGGTCCAGCTGCTTCGTCTCGCCCGCGTTCGTGCGGTCGAAACGGCACCGGTAGAAGCTGCACGCACAAAGCATTCGGAGCGACGAAAATGTCAGCAGTCATGACAACTTTTATCAGTTCTACTGTAATAAGCAAAAAAAGAGAAGTAAGCTGGGGACACGCATGCACCTTCCGTCCGTGCCGGCGACGAGGATGACGTTTGGGTCTTGCCGCCAGAACTCCACAGTGTACTTGACGCCTTCGGGGAGACGGGTCTGAGCCAGCGACCACTCTGAGCTGAAGTAGCTCGGCAGGTAGCCTGCACAAGATGCACGCACGCAGAGAACACTTGCTTTAGCTTCTGAGAGTCGATCGATCGAGACTATTTGAAGATCTGGTATTGTATAGGAGAATCAGTGTTGCACCTTTCAAGAATGATGGCAGAGATGATCCCTGCTTGGCTGTTGCCGGTGCAGGAGGAGACGCCGTTGCTGCCGGCGGCGCCGGGAGGGCATCGCCATCGCCGCCCTCCGTTGTCGAGGTCGCCTTGTCAACGGGGAACACGTGCACCGTCCCCTTGCCGCTGGAGACGGCCAGCCATGTGGAGTCCGGCGAGAAGGCGATGCAGTGGATGTCTGCTCTGTCGATGCCTCTTCTTAGCTGCAAGCAACAAGTAGCAATCCAAGAACACGGTCGAACATGAGGACGTACACTGGAAAACAATGTGATCGACTCAAATAAGATGTTGAAGATGGTGGATGCCTGTTGGAGCTTGGTGCCGTCGTCGGTGCTGAAGATGCGCACGAGCGTGCCCTTGGAGCCGGCCGTGGCGAGCATCCGGCCGTCGCGGGAGAGCGCGATGCACGATAGGCTCGACGCGTGCGCGCGCACGTCGACGCTGCCGGGCTGGCCGCTCCGGCGGACCTGCACCGCGCCCTTCTCCGGCCGCGGCAGGGCGTACACGAACGCCGCCGCCCGGCGGTCAACCGCCAGCGCGCAGAGCCCCAGCGGGTTGGGCCCCGTCGCGACCAGCTCCGAGTTCTTGATGTCGCCCCTGACGACCAGCATCGCCCTCTCCTGGCCGGCGATGACCGCGTGGTCCCCGACAAGGCGGAGGCCGCCCACGAGACCGAGGCCGGGGGTCTTGGCCGAGCTGATGCGGATCGTCCTCTTGCTCTCCTCGTCAAAGAAGTAGATCGCCTCGTGCTCGGCGGCGCCGTCGACGAGGCCCGTATTCCGGGTCACGAAGGCCACGCGCGACGGCGTGAGCATCTCGGCGGAGGTCACCTCGACGCCGGCCAGGACGACGGCGGTGGACTTGTAGCGGACGCGCTCGAGCTTCTCGTTGCAGGAGAAGACGTGGAACCCGGTGGCCGTGCACGCGACGAAGTGGGAGGCCCCGCTGCTGAAGGCGACGTGGACGATCGGGGAGTCGGCTTCGGCGGGGCCCGCGGGGGACGACGACGGCGAAGACGCCATGTTTCGACCAATCGAAGTCGAGACCTAGATCAGCACGGCGACGACGACGTATGTACGCTGCGCACCCTAGCTGCACCCTCGTACGATATTTGGTAACCATGGCTATATCGAACCGACCGTGACAACCACTTGCATGTTTGGAGTCGGACTCTGACTCAGTACCGGACAATAGCCATGTCCGCTCATAAACTGTTCCAACAGACATGTAAGGTTATCTCCAACGGTAACTCGCAAATTTTCTCCAGTATCCGTCCGTGGATAAGAGAGACCAGTCCACAGACATAGATGTGAGAGGATGTCATCCAACCTTAGCCGCATACGTTTCAAACTCTTTTTCAACAAACTGGACGAAATTCGTCCAAACAAGGCCAACTCTTTATATAAACACGTCCGGATTATATATAAACATGATGAATTTCATTACATTTACATTAAAGTGGTGCTAGTCCAGCTCTAGAGGTGTAATTAATAACTAATCTAAATGGTTGCTCTAGAGGGAACACAAGTGGAGTGCTCCCCCTTCCTTCTATTGATCGCGTCCGCCCCCCGTGGCCGGCCGGCCGCGCCCCCATCATTCTTCCCCAGCGCTCTCCTCCACCCTTTCTCCCCCGCCGTTGCCGACGTGCATCGTTGGGCTCGGCCCGGGCGGCGCTGGCGACGGCAGCCCGATGCTCTTCCCATCCCGGTGACGCTCCTACGCGGGGCGGTGCTCCCAGGCGGCGATGGTCCGGCGTAGCGGCGTGGGGACCTGGCGCTCGTGCGGGGGGTCGACTACGCGGCAGCGCTGGCGTTGGCGGCAGGGGACGGTGGCCTAGATTAGCACTACTAGGAAAAGGCTTACTAATGGCGCACCTAATTTGGCCATTAATGGCGCATTAGTGGTGCCCATTACTAGCACGCCATTAGTATATTTTACTAATGGCGCACCTCTGGTGCGCCATTAGTATCTGGTATACTAATGGCGCACCGCAGATGCGCCATTAGTGTGCACAGTAGTGCGCCATTAGTATGCCTTCCAGGGGCCATGTGTACCCAGGTGCTTTGGCATACTAATGGCGCACTCCAGCAGGATGCGCCATTAGTAATGGCGCACTGTCTGGTGATGCGCCATTAGTATCCTTTGACATACTAATGGCGCACTGTGTTGTGATGCGCCATTAGTATGAATATTAGGTTTTTTTAATATTATTTTTCTGTTTTTTTTGCACAGATTACAAAATGTATAATTGCACAGAATATAGACAGCACACATCAACAACAAATTCATCGAATACAATAGAAGATTAGTCTCTGAATACAATTCATCATATTAGTCTCCGAATTGAAAAGACAGAACAATATATTACAAGTCTCGAGACCGCGAGTAGCGAGTTTGTCTTCACATTACAAGTCGATATCGATCATCTAAACTACCATCACATAGAAGAGAGCCGCGGTCATCACGATGAGCATCATCACGATGAAACTCGTCTTCATCCGGTTCCTCCAACGCTCCCTCCCCTCTCCCGCTAGATAGCGGGCGTATCTAGATTCGGCCTCGGCCCTAGTGGTGTACCCTTTGTAACTGTTACCGCTGAATCGATGAACCTGTCTCCGACACTCCTCCCAGTCGTCGTAGACTCCGGGAACCTTACCCTTGTACACGACATACGACGACATCGCTATGCACTAGCCAAATGAAATGTTAGTACCAATTCACAGACAATACATAAGCAATATATAAGTATGCAACAGAACGATCAAAAGAGAAAAGCAAGACATTAATAGCATCGATTACATCTAAGTTGAACGACTCTCGAAACCAAAGAGACATACTACAAGTTCATTAAAGTTTAATTACAACATGAGCCAATCAATGTTTCAGAACTAGACACAGCATCACTGCTTTCGACTCGACTCAAGGGACCGGAGCGTGGATGAAGCCGCCGTCTATCGTGGGAGTCATGAAATCACGGGCGTTGTCAGCCTGCATTTGTAACATTGTGTCGATGTCACTGTTCGACGGTTGATTTCTGAGGTAGAACTGCCCCGAGGTACGAAGGACATCTTGATGGATGATTTCCGCAAACTCCGACTGGATGCGAAAGAATTCTTGTCTGATGTCCGCGTCCTGGATTGCCGACACGCTCGCGGCCCAATCTTTGAGTTTACTCGGTAGCAGAAGTTGATGATGGTCCCGTACGATCGCCCGCATGTGATGGATCGCGTAGTAGGCACCGTTTTGACCGCCAGGCGGCTGCTTGACGCAGCAGAACGTCGTATTGTGGGAGAACACGTGCTTGCCGTACTTACGAATAGGCCTGGTGAAGGTGCCTCCAGATTTGGCGTAGCCGGGGAGAACATCATCAAGAACCTTCTTGACATTTGTGTAGTCTACTTTTGACTGACGGTCCGGGTCGAAATACGTGGCCATGGAATATTTGGGGCTTAGGAGGATGAGCGTGCAATGTGTGTCACTGCAGAAAACACGGAATGTTAAAAGAAGAACGATCGAAATCTAAGAATTCATATGTTACGGGGCAATTGAGGCGGAGGACTTACTCGGGAAAGTAAGGCACGAGGAAGTTATCCTTATCTCGGTTTGCCAGAATGACGCCTTCGAGGTAAGAACTCGCGACTTGCCGGTCCCCTGCGCTGCCCAAGATCTTGGCACACATGTAGAAGGGGTCGACTATCACGATGTCCGGGGTCTTGTTGTGAATGATCCGCATCTCCATACTCAGCGAAAATAGCCAAACGAAGGTGTAGTGCAGCGGAAGAAGGTTCAACATAGCGTGGATGTCATCAAACCGCAAGACGATCGTACCCCCGATGGAGTTATCCACAAAGCCCTTGCCCTCTGGCACCTTGGCCGCGAAAACCGGGTATGCCACATCCTTCTCTCTGAGACGCCGCTTCTCCAAAGAAAGAACACTGTCATGCAGACTCCGCATAGCACCGGTTGCAGCATCGAGCATATTTCTCGGTAGCATCGGCCTACCCGCCACATGCACCCTCCTCATTACATCCTCAGGTGAAGGTGGCCCGTCCTGAGCATGAATCGTACTCGGTGCCGGCTGGCTCGCACCCTTGTTAGTTTTTCTTTTGCGTGCCTTCTTCTTCTCCTGAATTAGGACCGAGTTCTGCTCAGAGACCGCCTTCTTGAGTGTGTCGGGGCTGATAATATTTCGCACCTCGCCTATCTGAGGCTCGGTGAAGTCGGCAGCTGGAGGCGTCTCCTGAGAGCTGAACGGCAGACGACGCCTGTTGCAACTTGGCTTCTCCACGGTACCAGCTAGATTGCGCACGTCTTTTGTTGGGTTGGGTTCTTGAGAAGGAGGCCCCATGAAGTCGCCACCGTACCCACCATGATCGGCAAAGTACTGATCGACGTTGGCAAATGTATCGTCGTCGTCATCGTTGTGATCCTGTGCCATATGCATGTTTGGATCCAGTGGCATAGGGATTTCCGGCACCGTTGCGGCGGTCTTGCCATGGGGACGACTTGGCGCCGGCACGACTGGCGGTGTTGTCTTTGGGGTGGTGTCCCCTGCCCCCAAATGAATCTGGCTCTTCGGCCAAAGCAGGGGCCAGCTCAGGCAGGCGCTGAGGGTCATCACGTCATCATCGTCGGCCCCGACGGGTCGAATCGGAGGTAACACCTCGTCGCAGCCTGGCAGCACCCGAACCAGTTGAACCCTAAACAAGTTGGGTGGCATCTGGGTACCGTGGAACAAGGGGTTGCCCGGTTGAACGATTTTTCCCTTGGCGACATCGACCAACTCGTTGTTCACGAAGTGCAGGAGAGTGCACGGAACGTCGGCGGCGCCCTGCGAAAACATGTAGGGCGTCAGGGATGCCCAGTCAAAGGTAAGGAGATGAAGTCCTCGGCCGAGAGAGGCTTAATTAGTTACCGTGATGATGGCGTCGAGTTCGGCTAATGTCGAGGCACCGCCAACGGCGGGCGTGCAGTTGACGGAGGGGCCGCTTGCTGCAGAGGTGCCGGCCGGCATACACCCGGGTGCATTAAGCTCCCGTGCCGGCGTCGGAGACACCAATGCCGCCTCCGCCGGAGACACCAATGGCCCCGCCATCGCGTTCTGCGAGTTGCTGGCCGTGAAGCTGGGAATCGGGGGCGGCCCCTGTTGGCCGCCCGCAATCCACGCCTGCAACCCCTCGATCAAGCTAGGCACAATGGCGGTGATCGTCGCTCCGAGCTGTTGTTGCACTTGCTCTTGGACAATCTCCGGAATCCGCGCCACCTGTGCCTTGAGTTCTTGAACCTCGCGCGCCTGGCTTTCCGAGCTGGTCTTTTTCTCCTTTCGCCCACCAGCGTTATAGTATGACGACCATTTTGTCGACAAGCCTTTGCCGGCCACACGACCAGCTGACGTCGGCTTCTCGAGCTTATCCTTGTTCTTCATTACATTCAACGCCCTATTTAGAGTCGTGTCCCAAGGGTTGCTCTTAGTCGACCCCGCGCTACTGCTTTCAGTCGCCTGCGGAAGGAATGTGAATCATTTAGAAATTTGGCTTCATTAATTAGAATGCAACCATATGGAGCTAATTATGCGGGGGTGTATTCCTTACCAGAACAAGCTCAAGCGCCCTGGTCTTCGGATCCGTGGTAAGCTCCTTTGTTTTCGGGTCCTTCTTGTACCGAGCCCTGACAAAGTTCCTGGTCTGCTTGTCTCCGTATTTATCGAAGAGGGGCGGTAGGCCTTGCTCGGCACGGTCCGCCTCCTCCTTGTCCCATATAGGCTCCGCCACTCTGTAACCGCCGGGACCGAGTGTGTGTTCCTCTAAGTTGAGCTCCCGCATTTCTTTCCCCCACTGACTTGATTCGGAGTGTGCGGTGCTCGAGCAATTGATCTTGAAGTCGTTGTAGTCATCTTCGGTGATCGAAGGATTTTTCTCCTTGATCTTCTCATAACTCTCACCTTTCTCGATCATTCTCTTCACATTGGTTTTCCAAGTAGACAGGGCCTTACTCATCCTCGTGAGGGCAGCACTGTTCACTTTATTCCCTTTGAGGCTTGTGTTATCAAATTGAGCGGGGAACTTGTATCGTTCGTGCAGCTTCGTGAAGAGGAGGTTGCGAAATTCCCTCGGTCAGGATGCCTCAGGTTCTCGGTGTTGATCGAGACGGTGCTCCGGAGAATGCACCCGAGCTGAAGCGAGTACCCCTTGACTATTCGTTCGGGCGCCGTTGGATTCCCGTCAGGTCCACTTCAGTAATTTCCTCCTTGAGGGTGCGGAGCACGGTCGGGCGCCGGTCCTTCTGTTGCCTCTTCGGTTGGCTGCCATCTGTGCGTGCGCCGCCATCATCAGTGGTGGCATCCTCGGCGGCACCATCAGTTGTGGCATCAGTGGGGTCATCCTCGGCGGTACCATCAGTGGTCTCAGGATCGGTGGGGAAGGCGGCGTCCTCATACAAGTGAGGTTGTTCCTCCATCTCCTGGGGCAGCTCCCAGAATGCCTTGCCGCCCGAACCGCCGGCCTCATCGTTGTTGGCCATGTTTCTCTCTAAATAGGAACAAAGTTTGGTCAAAAAGTTGGTTATTGTCAAGGAACAAGATCATGGTCTCATCATTTAGGGTTTGTTGACACCGAGGCATCCTAAAAGCTAAGCTTTTATAATTGAGGGTTTTTCGACACCGAGGCACCCTAAAAGCCTAAGCTTTCATCATTTCGGTTTTTATCGACACCGAGGCACCCTAAAAGCCAAGGTTTTATAATTTATGGTTTGTCAACACCGAGGCATCCTAAACGCTAAGCTGGGAAGGAGAATTCTAAGTTGGGCCTAATCACTTGGCTCTATTGCCGCCTATGGTTTAATGCAGGTAGAATAAAGGGGCACTTGATCCTACTTAATTAACTACTAAGATACCCCGGCCCATGCATTAGTCACAAGTACCCTATATGTCCTATTTTTATCAAAGTCATGCTAAAATTCACGGAAAATTTCAGCATGACCTTTCTTGAAAATAGGACATATGGAGTACCCGAATTTGCCAGAACGGAAGTTAATCGACATTCCAGCAAACTCAAGGGCCTCTCAGGGTACCTGCAAAATCATCACGACATGATGGTCGGAGACAAAACCCAGCAAACTAGCAAAGTTACTGACGTGTTTACAGAAATTGTTTTCTGTAAAAGATGATCATCATCTTTACAAGTCTTTCTCAATGTGATCACAAGTATTTCAGAGGCATCACAAGTAATTCAGAGCATCACAAGGCATTAGTAGTTCAGTACATGAACAAGTTTTACCAAGCACATCAATATGTACTGTATTTCATTGTGGAGTGATATACAGTATGTTACAGCAAAGAAACTGCTTAATCCATGCCTCAGCTTATCAACAGTCATTACTTGTCAAATACAGAAGAAGGAACAATTTATTTGTGACATAGTTACAAATGATGACAGAATAAAGCAACACCCTGTACTAGCCTAAAAACAAGTGAAGTTTCACCCATATAAAAACAGGTGCAAACAAAATAATGACACTCAATTTAGATAGCAAAAAAAGTGAACATCAAGGGTTCATGGGAATTCAGCAAAGGTGCACAAGAGACAGTGTAAGCTTCAGACCCAGCAGACCAGTACAAATTTTCTAGGCTATAAATTCCGGAATTCTAGTCACATTGACACTCCTGGTTTTCTACAAACACCAAGTACTAGGGCACACAAAAGTTCTGAAATTTGTGTGCCTAACTGAATTAACTGAATTTTCAGTAACCGAATAAACTGAATTTTCAAAACTGACAAATATTAATAGGTTGACTACAGCAAATCCAATTTGCAAGCTTGACTACATATAATTAGAGCAACTTGTTGAGCTAATTTTGAGCAGAACTCCTTGAGGAACTAGCAGCAAGCTCTGTTGGAAAAGGCAGTGCCTAGGAACATTAATAGTACTAAAACAATCATACTTGAGAACATCTTTTCAAGAAAGAAAGGAACATTAATAGTTTTTCACACGGGAAGGCCACAACAACCAGCACCAATAGGCCAAGACTCCCTGAAAGGGCAGTTTCTTCAGCTACACATTGTGCAGTTCCTACTAAAGATAAGTGGGCAGCACTGAGAAACTTCAGAAAGTCAAAAGGGCTTTGCTTTGTTTGTGGTGAGAGATGGTCCAAGGATCATGTGTGCAAATCTACAGTCCAACTTCATATTGTGTAGGAAATGATAGAATAACTGCAATATCAGTCCACTGATGAATATGAATCTTCTGACACTAAACTACACCTTGAAGGTTCAGGACATACCATGAAATTATAGGCTACTATTGTTGGCAAGCAACCTGAGACACGAGTGTTACAGCTATAAATTGAGTTGTAAGGGCATCAAATGTACTTCTTAGTGGACTCTAACAGTACTCATTCTTTTCTGGATAGTAAACACCAGCAGTTACAAGGGCATCAAGAGTAAGGTAGTTAAATTGCAAGGGACAGTTGCAGAAGAATTTGCTTACACTTGCGTATCACTTTCGGCAATACAGATGGAAGAGCAAGCTACTGTTCAAGAAAGAAAGGTAGGAGGAGGATGCCATGGGGAGTTTGGAGCTTTATACCTTGGCGTGGTGTTGGCGACGGTGAGGGGCCCGTGGTCGGCAAGGATCTGGAGGAGGCGGCCCGCCGGAGATGGCCACGCACCTGGGGGAGGTCGGGGCGTCGGGGGCGCGGGCGTCGAGGCCGGGGCGTCGGGGGCGCGGGCGGCGGCGGCGTAGCTCCGGGCGTCCGGGGCGTCGGGGGCGCGGGCGTCGAGGCCGGGGCGTCGGGGGCGCGGGCGGCGGCGGCATAGCTCCGGGTGTCCGGGGCGTCGGGGGCGCGGGCGTCGAGGGCATCGGCGGTGCGGCCGGAGAGAAAGGCGTCGGCGGGTGAGGGAGAGAGAGGCGTCGGGGAGAGAGGGGAGATCTGGCGAGAGGGAGAGAGAGGAGGGTGTGGCCGGCCCCATAAGTATGGGGGGATTACTAATGGCGCACCGCAGCTATGTGCGCCATAAGTATGTAGACTCTAATGGCGCACCACCCCCAGGTGCGCCATTAGTATTGTGTTCTACTCACTAGCCCGACAGAAAGCTATATATTTCACCTAACCCACTACCTAACAGAACCACCACACTAGCCCGACTGGTCAGCACTCTGCACATCCACCAGGAGGTCTTGGGTTCGATTCCCAGCCTCCCCAAATTGTTTTTTGCTTTTAAAACATGCTGTTTGACACTTATTTGTGTTTAAATATGTTCAAACTTGTTTAAATCATAACAGTAATATTTTTTTATAAAAAAGTAATAATTTTTTAAAAAATATCATCAAATTTGTTATTTGAAATATTTATGAATATGAAAAAATATCATCAAATTTATTATTTTTAATATATCATGGGTCGGCGGCGGCGGTTGAGTAGGGAATCGAGGGTGCAGGGGGTCGGCGGCGGCGGCCGGTGGACCGGGGGGTGCTCGGCGGCGGCGGTTGAGTAGGGGAATCGAGGGTGCGGGGGGTCGGCGGCGGCGGCCGGTGGACCGGGGGGTGCTCGGCGGCGAGGGGGACCGGATCTGGCGAGGTGGGATAGCGATCGAGATGGAGGGGGGGTCGAGATCGAGTGTCCATGAAATTCAAAAATATTCATGATAGTTCAAAAAGTTCCCATGAAATACAATCGAGAAATGAAGGGTACGATTTAAATACCATCGATCTTAGCTAGCTATCTGTTCACAATCTTCTTGCCCTTTTTTTTCGCAAATGGAGTTCTTCTGTGGAACGGACGTCCTTTAGGTAGGGTGGTCCTGCTTCTTCTTGTGGTGTAAGCTGCTACTTCATCATCGTCGTCATGTTCGATCCTCGGGTCGCCGTACTTGTCGAAGTCTTGCTCATTGGCTACTCCATCCATTCCGATGATCTTCCTTTTGCCTCTCCTCACGACAACACGACTGGGCTTTGACGGATCGGTAATGAAGAAGCATTGGTCAACTTGGGAAGCCAGTACCCATGGCTCATTTTTCGTGGTGACGTTTGCACCCGCGGTCTTGGATTTGGCTTCGGGTATAACCATGGTGGTGAAATACCGGTCTTCTTTTAGGACGCTCTTGGCCCATCTGACACGGAACATCGGGACCTTCTCTCCAGCGTAGCTCAGCTCCCAAATCTCCTCGATCCTTCCGTAGTATCTGTCCTTGTCATTACCGGTGTAGGATTCCATCGTTACCCCGGAGTTCTGATAACCATCGCTCTTCATGTCCTTGGCCTCGGTGTAGAATGTGTAGCCGTTGATATCGTACGCCTCATAGGTCATCAGGTTGTGCTCGGCGCCCTGTGACAAGGCGAATATGAGTTGTTCTTCCGCGGAAGAATCATCATGTAAAGGGTACGACAGAAGCTTCTGCTTGAACCAACGCGTGAAACATGAGTTGTGCTCTTTGATTATATCTCCGTCCGTCCTCTGTTGGCCTCGGTCATTGTACGTCTTCTCAATAAAGGTTTTGTGCTGACCCACCCAAGGATCGACCACGTCTATGTGTTGTAGCGCGACTAGGTTTGCTCTTTCAAAGTCGGCGAGTCGACCCTCGAAGTCGACATGCATTTCGCGGCGACCCTCATGGTGACCCCATCCAGCGAGCCTGCCGAGGTGCCTGTTGACGGGCAGACCAACAGGGTTCTCGATGCCTAGATAATTCGTGCAGTAGGAGATGCACTCTTCAGTCAGAAAGCCCCTGGCTATGCTTCCCTCTGGACGTGACATGTTGCGAACGTATCCTTTGATGACACCATTCATCCTTTCGAACGGCATCATGCTGTGCAGGAACTTCGGCCCGAGTTGGATGATATCGTCCACAATATGGACCAGCAGATGCACCATAACGTCGAAGAATGCGGGCGGGAAGTACATCTCAAGCTCGCATAGTATCACCACGATATCTTCCTGTAGCCTTCTGAGTTGCCTCACGCCAACAGACTTCCGAGAGATGACGTCGAAAAAGTTGCATAGGCCAAATAGGGTTTCACGGACGTGCGCGTCCATGATACCACAGATTGCAACTGGAAGTATCTGCGTCATCAGCACGTGACAGTCGTGAGACTTCATCCCGCTGAACTTCAGCTTCGCCCGGTCTAGGTATCTGCTTATCTTCCCCGCGTAACCGTAAGGAAGTTGTACTCCTATGAGGCAGGTGAAAAACTGCTCGATCTCCTCCTGACTTAGAGTGAAGCACGCGGGATGGTAGTCATTTCCGGTCTTCTTGGCCTTTTTGCCTTTGCGACGACTTTCCGTGTCCTGCTTCGCCTCATCATCATCATCATCATCATCATCATCATCATCATGATCATCATATATAGCATGAAGCTCCTGCCTGATGCCCATTGATTTCAAGTCTGCCCTTGCTTTCGGCCCATCTTTGGTCCTCTCTGGCATGTTGAGCAGGGTACCAAGCAGACTCTCGCACACGTTCTTCGTGATATGCATTACATTAAGGCTGTGAGGCACACGGTGGATCTTCCAGTACGGCAAGTCCCAGAAAACAGACCTCGTTTTCCATACCTTCAGCAGCGGCTCTGGCGCCTTTCGCTTCTTTCCCGGCTCTGGCGCCTTTTGCTTCTTTCCCGGCAGTGGGCAATCTTTCCAATTTTTCAACAGCTCGTCTATTTCCTCGCCGCTCCTCGTACGTGGCCGTCCTCGGGGTTCGGTTTCACCATCGAACATATCCTTGCGTTTTCTCCACAGGTCATCATCGCGAAGCCACCTTCGATGTCCCATGAACACGATTTTCGAAGACCCGGGATCTCTATCTAGCTGGCGATACGTTGTGTCATCCATGCACCTGACGCATCCAGAAAATCCGTGGACCACCTGCCCCGCGACATATCCGTAACCGTAGTCGTGCACCGTCGTGAGAAGCGCGACTCTCATAGGGAAATATTCTTTCTTTGCGGCGTCCCACGTATTGGCTGGCGTTTTCCACAGCGTGTCTAGCTCCTCTTTCAGCAGCCCCAGATACAGATTGATGTCGTTCCCTGGTTGTTTCGGTCCTTCAATTAGCATACTCATGTGAATGTACTTCCTCTTCATGCAAAACCAGGGGGGAAGGTTGTACATCCACACAAACACAGGCCAGGTGCTATGTGTGCTTCTCTGGCTGCCAAACGGATTGACTCCATCGGTGCTCGCACCCAGCACGATGTTCCTTGGATCGTTCCCAAATTCTAGGTCTTCGAAGTTCAACGCTTGCCACTGGCTCGCATCCTTAGGGTGACTCAGCATCTTGTCTTTTTTTATCTATTTCCGGATCATTTGCGTCATCTTCTCGCTTCTTCTCCTCCCTATCCGCGTGCCAACGCACGAGCTTTGCTACCTTAGGGTCCGCGAAATACCGCTGCAGACGAGGAGTGATCGGAAAGTACCACACCACTTTTCGAGGAGCTTTCTTCCTCTTCTTGTATCGAGTGACGCCGCACACCGGACATATGGTAGACTCCGCGTGCTCGTCCCGATAAATGATGCAATTGTTCATGCACACATGGTATTTCACGTGCGGTAAATCCAGAGGACACACGATTTTCTTCGCCTCCTCCAAACTGGTGGGGCACTTGTTCCCCTTGGGAAGACGTTCGTGCCAGAATGACATGTTCTCGTCGAAGCATGCGTCGGTCATTTTGTGTTTTACCTTCATCTCCAGAGCCATGAGCGTTACTTTCAGGCGGGTATCCTCGGGCCTGCATCCTTCATACAATGGAGTAACCGCGTCTAACTCAAGTTGATCCATCTTGGCTTTCTCTCGGGCGACAGCTCTTGCGTTATTGGTCTGCTTGAGAAGCAGCTCTTGAATATGAGGGTCCTGCACCCAGCCCATCGATGGTCCAGCGTCGTCTGCTCCGCCGGCATCATCATCTTCATGATCATGCCCGTCGTCTGCTCCGGCATCTTCCTCATCATCATGTCCTGCATCTTCTACACGATGACTGTGTACAGCATCACCGTCGTGATCATCTCCTGGGGATTCTTCGTCTTCTCGCCCGCCCGAGCCGCGGTGGTTGTCTTGCTGCCCTTCCTCATTTCTTGCCCGGCCCCCATGGACGACTTCATAGTCATCTTCATCACCTTGCCACCGATAGCCATCCATGAAACCACGCAAGAGCAGGTGGTCCCGCACCTGCCCGGAATCCGGGTCCGCAATAAGGCTCTTCAGCTTGCATCTTCGACATGGACATCTTATCTCCGTCTCGTTCTTTTGAAGCATCTCGACCTTCGCGGACCTCAAAAACCTATTCACGATGCCTTCGGTCATCGTGCACACCATGGTCGCCTGCGGGGTAGAGCAAAACGATATTTTAGAACCAAGAAAAAATTTGCCATGACATTCCCTAAAAATAGGACAAAAAAGAATGCTTAATGCCAAAATTCTCACCGAAACGGAAATGAATCAACATTCCGGGAAAATATTGGCAACTATCGCATTTCAAATACCGGTACACCTCCAAACACAAACACATATGCAACACAACAAACATATGCAACACCACGAACATACATAGATCTAGCTAGGCCATAAAAAGTGCATGTGCACATTGTTGTATGGAGAACAACATAAATATAGCTTCCCCCCCTACTTACCTATCAAAACAAGGTAATTTAACCACTTAATTTGAATGAATATATGGTGGAAATGAGGTAAAAAAGAGGAGGGACCCGAGAGGAGGAGGAGGTGGAGAAGAGGAGGAGGTGGAGAGAATGAAGTGGGGGAGAAAGTGAGTGTGGGTAGGAGAGAGGCTGTCCAAAATATCTTGTTGCTGCCCACTTACTAATGGCGCACCAACTATAAATGCGCCATTAGTAATCAAGGTTACTAATGGCGCATTTATAGTAGGTGCGCCATTACTAGTTTTGCAAAAAAAAAATAACATACTAATGGCGCACTGTCTCACAGTGCGCCATTACTAGTTTAAACTAGTAATGGCGCACCGTGAGACAATGCGCCATTAGTAGTTTTGTAAAAAAAAGAATAAAAAATATCATTAAAAAAGAACATTAATGGCGCACTTTACTTCTGGTGCGCCATTACTAGTTACAACTAGTAATGGCGCATTTCGTCTCGATGCGCCATTAGTATGTTTGGACATGCGCACTAGTTCAAAAAAATTTTTTGGATACTAATGGCGCACGCTGGGCCTGGTGCGCCATTAGTAGTTTGAACTTTAATGGCGTATCTGTTGTTGGTGCGCCATTACTATATACTAATAGCGCACTGCTTGTCTGGTGCGCCATTAGTATCAATTCCATCTATAGCCCTTTTCCTAGTAGTGTAGGGGTGCCAACCTAGTCGGCCTGTCTCTTTGGTTGGTGTCGTGGTGGGCGCACGACTCTTCTGCCAAGGGATGGCTGAAGAGAGGGACATGCTCGAGGGCATCGGTGGGCTCCAGAGGGGAGGTTGGTGAGGGAGTCCTGGATTAAGGGGTCCTCAGGTGGCCGGATCGCTCGTTATGTGCCAGAGTGGTGGGCCGTGAAGATTATTACTGAAAACTATTTCCCGTATCCGGATAGGACTCCCATATGTGTAAGATAGCAAGTTTAGTCCGGGTGTAATACTTTCCTTCCACTGCAAGATGGTCATGTACAACCCTACGTCCCTCCGGTGCATATATAAACCGGAGGGTTTAGTCCGTAGCGACGAGAATCATAACAATCAGATAGGCTAGACTTTTAGGGTTTAGCCATTACGATCTCGAGGTAGATCAACTCTTGTAACCCATATCCATCAAGATCAATCAAGCGGGAAGTAGGGTATTACCTCGATCGAGAGGGCCTGAATCTCGGTACAAACATCGTGTCCAAGTCCCCTGTTACCATCAATCCTCAGACGCATAGTTCGGGATCCCCTACCCGAGATCTGTTGGTTTTGACACCGACAATTGGCATGAGCGATCATGGGACGCAAGACATACCCAGGTTCGGGGCTCTCCGGAGAGATAACACCCTAGTCCTGCCGAGTGTTTTTATATATGGGTGTACGTAGCAGTACCGAGTTGCTCCTAGAGCTGTTTTGAAGGAGAAGGAAGGCAAGCCAAGGCTTAGGCTGCTCCTTCTCCTGTGCGTGTGTATTCGTGTGGATTGATCTAAATGAGAGACCGACCCCCTGTATGGAGGCCTCCTGGGGGGTTTTATAGGTCAACCCTCCAGGGGTACAATGGTAAAGATACAAGGCCATGGGGCCGGGTTGCCAATGACTTGAGGCCGGCACGGGGGCCCGCTGGGTACCAGGGTATGCCGGGTTCTCCGGGAAGCACTGTGTCTGAGAATGTCGTATGTCACGGAATGGGCAAGCCGGATCAGCTACAGCGCCGAGACGCCTCGTCGCCGTCTGTACTCGCCGATGGGATGGATGCGTACTATAGCCATCCATGCGTCCGGCCAGCGGGGGGTAGGTGGGGCACTGTAGCAATGTGTGCCTCGTCATGGGGCTCTGCCCCGCCATATGCTTGGAGGGGACGGGCGTTGACTTGTTTTCGGGTCGAGATCTGTGCCGGGATCCGGCTCGTTGGGTTCTGCCGGCATGCGCCAGGCTCAGCCGTGTTGAAGTTTTGGCCGGGTTGAGGGGCTTGGCCGGGTTGCGGAACCTGGCCAAGCGTAAGCTAGACTTGAGGGGCGATGCCGGCCCCGATGTTTTCAAAAAGGATCTTGGCTCTATTGCCTGCCCGGGTTCATTGATACGTCTCCAATGTATCTATAATTTTTGATTGTTCCATGCTATTATTTATGAAGTCTTGGATGTTTAATGGGCTTTATCATACACTTTTATATCGTTTTGGGACTATCCTACTAACCCAAAGGCCTAGTCCAGATTGCTGTTTTTTACCTGTTTCAGGGTTTTGCAGAAAAAGAATATCAAACGAAGTCCAAACGGAATGAAACTTTCGAGAGAGATATTTTTGGAGAAAATCACGCACAGGGGACTTGAGAACCACGTCAGGGGAGCCTCGGGGTGTCCACGAGGGTGGGGGTGCGCCCCCCTTCCCAGGGCGCGCCCCTACCTCGTGGGCCCCTCGAGCACCCCCCGGTGTCCTCCTTCCTCCTATATAAGTCTACGTACCCCAAAACCTTTGACAACAAAGAGAAAACCCTAATTCCATCGCCGTAACCTTCTGTTCCCGTGAGATCCCATCTTGGAGCCTATTCCGGAGCTCCACCAGAGGGGGATCCATCACGGATCTCTTCATCATCATCATCATCGCCCTCACCATGAGTTGTTAGTAGTTTACCACAGACTTTCGGGTCCATAGCTAGTATCTAGATGGCTTCTTCTCTCTGTCTGGATCTCAATACAAAGTTCTCCTTGGTCTTTGTGGAGATCTATTCGATGTAATCTCTTTTTGCGGTGTGTTTGTCG
This sequence comes from Secale cereale, assembly GCA_902687465.1. Lineage (NCBI taxonomy): Eukaryota > Viridiplantae > Streptophyta > Magnoliopsida > Poales > Poaceae > Secale > Secale cereale. The sequence goes on from LR738710.1 coordinate 74,523,818, forward strand.
AGATCCGATGAATTGTGAGTTTATGATAAAGATTATCTATGAGAAATATTTGGTTCTTCTCTGAACTTTTTATGTGTGCTCATAATATCCTTGCAAGTCTCTTTGAAATAATGGTTTGGTTTGGCCTACTAGATCTATAGTTCTTGCAATGGGAGAAGTGCTTGGCTTTGGGTTCAATCTTGCGGTGTCCTTTCCCAGTGACAGTAGGGGCAGCAAGGCACGTATTGTATTGTTGCCATCAAGGATAAAAATATGGGGTTTATATCATATTGCTTGAGTTTATCCCTCTACATCATGTCATCTTGCTTAAGGAGTTACTCTGTTCTTACGAACTCAATACACTAGATGCATGCTGGATAGCGGTCGATGTGTGGAGTAATAGTAGTAGATGCAGGCAGGAGTCGGTATACTTGTCTCGGACGTGATGCCTATATACAATGATCATGCCTAGATAGTCTCATAATTATTCGCTTTTCTATCAATTGCTCGACTGTAATTTGTTTACCCACCATAGAATATCGCTATCATGAGAGAAGCCACTAGAGAACACTATGGCCCCCGGGTCTATTCTCAACATATCAATCTGCATCTACTTTACTTTTACAGCTTTTGTTTTCTGTTCTTATAAACTAAAATACCAAAAATATAAACTATCATCTCTATCAGATATCACTTTCGTAAGTGACCGTAAAGGGATTGACAACCCCTTATCGCGTTGGCTGCGAAGTTCTTATTTGTTTGTGCAGGTGCGAGGGACTCGCGCGCGGTCTCCTACTGGATTGATACCTTGGTTCTCAAAAACTGAGGGAAATACTTACGCTACTGTGCTGCATCTCCCTTTCCTCTTCGAGGGAATACAACGCAAGCTCGAGAAGTAGCAAGAAGAATTTCTGGCGCCGTTGCCGGGGAGGCTTACGCAAAAGTCCTATATCAAGTACCTATCACAAACCCTTATCCTTCGCATTACATTTTTTGCCTCTCGTTTTCCTCTCCCCCACTTCACCCTTGTCATTTTATTTGCCCTTCTTCTGCCGGGTGTTTACCGTTCGCATGCCTCTTGTTTGCTTGTGTTGCTATGTGCCCTCATTTAGCTCGCATCTTCGCTTGCTAAAGTATGAATCCTCATCCACTTGCTAATCTCTTTAAGAGATCCAATTATGTTGAACCTATTGCTAGTGAGCTGTGTGCACAAGATTATCTTTATGGGGTTTTGCTTAAAATTTATGAATCTGAAAATTGTGAGGAATTGTTAAAAGAAAAAGTGATTCATGATAGCTTGTTAAATAAAAAGCATGATTGCAATGATGTTATTGTAAATTCTATTGAAGTCAATTGTGTTAGTGACATGCAAAACCCTAAGCTTGGGGATGCTTATTTTGCTATGCCCACTACTTGTTGCAATGATCATGATTGGGGTGATTCTTCTTATGATCTTGAAAAATTATTTAATCCCCATGATGAATATAAGATTGATAATAATGTTCGCACTAATATTGAAAGTGGGTTTGGAAGAGTGTCAACTTTAGATCCCACATACTTGGAGAATGTTCAATCTTATGAAACTTTTGATAAAAGTGGGTTTGGAGAGGTCATGACTTTAGTTAATGTTAATCCCACTATTTTGGAAGAGTGTCAACTTTGCATGCATGTGGATCGTGTTGAGAAGATGTTATGTGATAGCTATTTTGTTGAATTTGATCATGATCCTACATGCAATTATTATGAGAGAGGGAAATATGGTTGTAGAAATTTTCATGTTACTAAATTACCTCTCGTTATGTTGAGATTGCTATTGTTTCTTTCTCCTTCCTTGCATATGCTAGATCTTGCTTGCTATGATAATTTGTTTGCTTATAAAATTCCTATGCATAGGAAGTATGTTAGACTTAGAGGTGTTTGTCACATGTTTTATGATGCTCTCTTTGTGCTTCAATTCTTATCTTTCATGTGAGCATCATTGAATTCTCAAGCCTATCTTAATGGCTATAAAGAAAGAGCTTGTTGGGAGGCAACCGAATTTTATATTTTTTGTTTTTGCTACTGTTAGGGAATTAATTTTGCATCTAGCCTCTGTTTAGATGTGGTTTCATGTTTTGTTTAGTGTTTGTGCCAAGTAGAACCTTTGGGAAGATGTGTGTGAAATTTATGTGATCTTGCTGTGAAAAACAGAATCGTTAGCCCTCACTAGAATGATCGTCAGATTTTACTGGAGTGTGCTATTTAGTTGATTCTTTTTGCAGATGATTAATAGACAAATGCCTCACGTTTACCAATTTAGTTTGAATTTTTTGGAGTTCCAGAAGTAGGCGAAACCTGCAGATTGCTACAGACTGTTCTGTTTTTGACAGATTCTGTTTTTCGTGTGTTGTTTGCTTATTTCAATGCATCTATGAGTAGTATTGGCAAGTATGAACCATAGAGAAGTTGGAATACAGTAGGTTTAACACCAATATAAAAAAAATGAATTCATTGCTGTACCTTTGAGTAGTGGTTTGCGTTCTTATACTAACGGAGCTCACGAGAATTTTTGTCTAAGTTTTCTGTTGTGAAGTTTTCAAGTTTTGAGTATTGCTTTGATGGACTATGGAACAAAGAGTAGCAAAGGCCTAAGATTGGGGATGCCCATGGAACCCCAAGTAAAATTCAAGGATAATAAAAAGCCTAAGCTTGGAGATGCCCCGGGAAGGCATCCCCTCTTTCGTCTTCATCCATCGGTAACTATACTTGGAGCTATATTTTTATTCACCACATGATATGTGTTTTGCTTGGAGCGTCTTGTATAATTTGAGTCTTTTCTTGTTAGTTTGTCACAATCATCCTTGCTGGACACACCTATTTGGGAGAGTTAAATATGGCCTAGGAATTGTTAGAACACTCTATGTGCTTCACTTATATCTTTTGAGTTGAATAGTTTTTGCTCTAGTGCTTCACTTATATCTTCTAGAGCACGGTGGTGGTAATATTTTGTAGAAATTATTGAACCCTAATGCTTCACTTATATCTATTTGAGAGTCTATTAAAACAACATGGTAATGTATTTAGGCTAAAAAAACTAGTCTTCACATGATAGACATCCAATGTCAATGTAGTAAAAAGTATCACACTAAGTGCATTGATTAGATGAGATGTTGGATGCTTGATAATTGTTTTGAGATATGAGGATTGTGAGATTAGAGTCATGCTAGTGGAGTTATTATGAAATTGAGAAATACTTGTGTTAAGGTTAGTGATTCCCATATCATGCATGTATGGTGAACCGCTTTGTGACGAAGTTAGAGCATGAGGTATTTGTAAAGTGTCAACCTTTGTGTGGAGGTCGGGGGCACGCGATGGTTAACTCCTACCAACCTCTCCCCTAGGAGCATGCGTTGATTGCTTTGTTTTGATGACTCATAGATTTTTGCAATAAGTATATTACTTCTTATGACTAATGTTGAGTCCATGGATTATACGCACTTGATACGTCTCCAACGTATCTATAATTTTTTATTGTTCCATGCTATTATTTATGAAGTCTTGGATGTTTAATGGGCTTTATCATTCACTTTCATATCATTTTCGGGACTAACCTACTAACCCAAAGGCCCAGTCTAGATTGCTATTTTTTTTGCCTATTTCAGGGTTTTGCAGAAAAGGAATATCAAACGGAGTCCAAACGGAATGAAACCTTCGCGAGAGATATTTTTGGAGGAAATCACGCACGAAAGACTTCCGGGCCAAGCCAGGGGACAGAGGGGCCACCCTCGAGGGTGGGGGCGCGCCCCCCTGCCTCGAGGGTAACCCGTGTGGCCCCCGGTGCCCCCCTTCTTCCTATATATACCTACATACCCCAGAAACTCCAAAAGCAGAGATAAAACCCTAATTCCACCGCCGTAGCTGCTGTTCCCGTGGAGATCCCATCTTGGAGCCTGTTCTGGGAGGGGGATCCATCACGGAGGCCTTCATCATCATCATCATCGCCCTCACCATGAGTTGTGAGTAGTTTACCACAGACCTTAGGGTCCATAGCTAGTATCTAGATGCCTTCTTCTCTCTCTCTGGATCTCAATACAAAGCTCTCCTTGGTCTTCGAGGAGATCTATTCAATGTAATCTCTTTTTGCGGTGTGTTTGTCGAGATCCGATGAATTCTGAGTTTATGATCAAGGTTATCTATGAAAGATATTTGGTTCTTCTTTGAACTTTTTATGTGTGCTCATAATATCCTTGCAAGTCTCTTCGAATTATTGGTTTGGTTTGGCCTACTAGATTTATAGTTCTTGCAATGGGAGAAGTGCTTGGCTTTGGGTTCAATCTTGCGGTTTCCTTTCCCAGTGACAGTAGGGCAGCAAGGCACGTATTGTATTGTTGCCATCGAGGATAAAAATATGGGGTTTTCAGCATATTGCTTGAGTTTATCCCTCTACATCATGTCATCTTTCTTAAGGCGTTACTCTGTTCGCATGAACTCAATACACTAGATGCATGCTGGATAGCGGTTGATGTGTGGAGTAATAGTAGTATATGCAGGCAGGAGTCGGTTTACTTGTCTCGGACGTGATGCCTGTATACAATGATCATGCCTAGATAGTCTCATAATTATTCGCTTTTCTATCAATTGCTGGACAGTAATTTGTTTACCCACCGTAGAATATCGCTTTCATGAGAGAAGCCACTAGAGAAAACTATGGCCCCCGGGTCTATCTTTATCATATTACTTTTCCTTCAATTAGCCAATTTCTATCGCCGTGGTTTATTTGCTTTTTTATTAAACCAAAAATACCAAAAATATTATCTTATCATCTCTATCAGATCTCACTCTCGTAAGTGACTGTAAAGGGATTGACAACCCCTTATCGCGTTGGCTGCGAAGTTCTTATTTGTTTGTGCAGGTGCGAGGGATTGGCGCGTGGTCTCCTACTGGATTGATACCTTGGTTCTCAAAAACTGAGGGAAATACTTACGCTACTGTGCTGCATCTCCCTTTCCTCTTCGAGGGAATACAACACAAGCTCAAGAGGTAGCAAGAAGAATTTCTGGCGCCGTTGCCGGGGAGGCTTACGCAAAAGTCATATACCAAGTACCTATCACAAACCCTTATCCTTTGCATTACATTTACTTGCCTCTCGTTTTCCTCTCCCCCACTTCACCTTTGCCGTTTTATTCGCCCTTCTTCCGCCGTGTGTTTTTCGTTAGCTTTTGTGTGTTGGATTGCTTGCTTGTCGTTATGGCTCTCCCTGTTAGTGTTGACCCTCAACTCAAGAGGCTGGAGGAGATTGAAAACAATGTTAGAAATTTTATGACTATACAATTTGAGCATAATGACTTTTTCAGAAGTGAGCTTAAAGAACAAAAAAAGTTTATGGAATATACGAATAATAACCTTGATGATATGTCTAAGGAATTTTATTGTTTGAAATCTCAGTTTGCTCATCTTGAGAACTTAATTGCCCAAATTTCCGATAAACAGTCCACCTTGATCAATAAGATGGCTGCCAAACCGGAAGAGCATGAAAATAAAGATGAAGATCTGAAAGTTATTGATGTGTCTCCTATTAGATCCTTGTTTTCTAGTATTAATCTTGATGATAATAGGATTGGAGATGATTCTGCTTTAAGGTGTCCTAGTAATTCGGAGTTTTTAGATCTTGATGCTAAAATTGCTAAAAGCAATGTTGGGGATATCGCTTATCGGGAACTTATCGGTCGACCCATGATAAGGGGTAAATCGGCCTGTTTCTCGGCATATCGGCCGATTTATCGCCATATCGGCTGATTTATCGGCCGATTTATCTTATCGGTGAGACAGTGGTAAGCGATAAATCGGCAGATTTATCGGCATATCGGAAGATATCTTGAATAGTGGCTAAAAGTGGGATTGAAGAGATTAAAACTTTGCATAGTGATGAACCCACTACTTTGGATTTCAAGGGATTCAATTATGACAATTGCTCTTTGATTCATTGTATTCCTTTGTTGCAATCCGTGCTAAATTCTCCGCATGCTTATAGTCAAAATAAAGGTTTCACTAAACATATAGTTGATGCTTTGATGCAATCTTATGAAGAAAAACTTGAGTTGGAAGTTTCTATACCTAGAAAGCATTATGATGAATGGGAACGTACTTTCAAAATAAAAAATAAAAAATCATGAATGATATGCTTTGTGTGATTTGGGTGCTAGTGTCTCCACTATCCCAAAAACTTTGTGTGATTTGCTAGGGTTCCATGAGCTTGATGATTGTTCTTTAAATTTGCATCTTGCGGATTCCACTATTAAGAAACCTATGGGAAGAATTAATGATGTTCTTATTGTTTCCAATAGGAATTATGTGCCCGTAGATTTCATTGTTCTTGATATAGATTGCAATCCTTCATGTCCTATTATTCTTGGTAGACCTTTCCTTAGAACGATTGGTGCAATTATTGATATGAAGGAAGGAAATATTAGATTACAATTTCCGTTAAGGAAAGGCATGGAACAATTTCCTAGAAATAAAATCAAATTACCATATGAATCTATCATGAGAGCCACTTATGGATTGCCTTCCAAAGATGGCAATACCTAGATTTATCTTATATCGTGCCTAGCTAGGGGCGTAAAACAATAGCGCTTGTTGGGAGGCAACCCAATTTTATGTTTTTTTGCTTTTGTTGCTGTTAGGGAATAAATATTGCATCTAGCCTCTGATTAGATGTGTTTTCATGTTTTGTTTACTGTTTGTGCCAAGTAGAACCTTTGGTAAGACTTGTGTGAAGTTTATTTGATCTTGTTGTGAAAAACAGAATCGTTAGCGCTTGCTAAAGTAGTCTTCAGATTTTAATGTAGCGTGATTTTTAGTTGATTATTTTTTCTGCTGATTGGTAGACAAATTTCGCAAATTTACCAATTTAGTTTGAATTTTTTCGAGTTCCAGAAGTAGGCGAACCCATCAGATTACTACAGATTGTTCTGTTTTTGATAGATTCTGTTTTTCGTGTGTTGTTTGCTTATTCCGATGCATCTATGAGTAATATTGGAGGATATGAATCATAGAGAACTTGGAGTACAGTAGGTTTAACACCAATATAAAAAAATTATGAATTCCTTGCTGTACCTTTGAGTGGTGGTTTGCTTTCTCTTACTAACGGAGCTCACGAGATTTTTTGTCTAAGTTTTGTGTTGTGAAGTTTTCAAGTTTTGAGTATTTGCTTTGATGGACTATGGAACAAGGAGTAGCAAAGGCCCAAGCTTGGGGATGCCCAGGGCACCCCAAGTAAATTCGAGATAATCAAAAGCCTAAGCTTGGGGATGCCCCGGGAAGGCATCCCCTCTTTCGTCTTCATCCATCGGTAACTATACTTGGAGCTATATTTTTATTCGCAACATGCTATGTGTTTTGCTTGGAGCGTCTTGTATAATTTGAGTCTTTGCTTGTTAGTTTGTCACAATCATCCTTGCTGAACACACCTATTTGAGAGAGTTAAATATGGCCTAGAAATTGTTAGAACACTCTATGTGCTTCACTTATATCTTTTGAGTTGAATAGTTTTTGCTCTAGTGCTTCACTTATATCTTTTAGAGCAAGGTGGTGGTAATATTTTGTAGAAATTGTTGAACTCTCATGCTTCACTTATATCTATTTCAGAGTCTATTAAAACAGCATGGTAAAGTGTTTAGGCTAAACAGACTAGTCTTCACATGATAAACATCCAATGTCAATGTAGTAACAAATTTCACATCAAGTGCTTTGAATAGAAAGAGATGTTGGATGCTTGATAATTGTTTTGAGACATGAGGATAGTGATATTAGAGTCATGCTAGTGGAGTGATTATGAAATTGAGAAATACTTGTGTTAAGGTTAGTGATTCCCGTATCATGCACGTATGGTGAACCGTTGTGTGACTAAGTTAAAGCATGAGGTATTTGTAGAGTGTCAACCTTTGTGTGGAGGTCGGGGGCGCGCGATGGTTAACTCCTACCAACCTACCCCCTAGGAGCATGCGTTGATTGCTTTGTTTTGATGACTCGTAAAATTTTGCAATAAGTATATGAGTTCTTATGACTAATGTTGAGTCCATGGATTATACGCACTCTCACCCTTCCACCATTGCTAGCCTCTCTTGTACCGCACAACTTTCAGCGGTGCCATAAACCCACTATATATCCTTCCTCAAAACAGCCACCATATTGTTCCTCAAAACAGCCACCATACCTACCTATCATGGCATTTCCATAGCCATTCCGAGATATATTGGCATGCAACTTTCCACCGTTCCGTTTATATGACACGCATCATATTGTCATATTGCCATGCATGATCATGTAGTTGACATCGTATTCGTGGCAAGGCCACCATGCATAACCTTTTTATACATGTCACTCTTGTTTCATTGCACATACCGGTACACCGCCGGAGGCATTCATATAGAGTCATACTTTTTTGTTGTAGTATCGAGTTGTAATTTCGTGTTGTAATGAAAGTGTGATGATCATCATTATTAGAGCATTGTACCATGGGAGGAAAGGCTGAATTTATAAAGCCCCTCCGCAAAAAAAGAAAAAAAAGGGAAAAGAAAGGCCAAAGAAAAAAGAAAGGCCCAAAAAAAAGAAAAAAAGGAAAAAAAGAGAAAAAGGGGACAATTGCTACTATCTTTTTCCACACTTGTGCTTGAAAGTAGCACCATGTTCTTCATTGTAGAGAGTCTCATGCTTAGTCACTTTTATATACTAGTGGGAATTTTCATTATAGAACTTGGCTTGTATATTCCAAGGATGGGCTTCCTCAAATGCCCTAGGTCTTCGTGAGCAAGCAAGTTGGATGCACACCCACTAGTTTCTTTTATTGAGCTTTCATTCATATTTAGCTCTAGTGCATCCGTTGCATGGCAATCCCTACTCACTCACATTGATATCTATAGATGGGCATCTCCATAGCCCATTGATACGCCTAGTTGATGTGAGACTATCTCCCTTCATTTTGTGTTCTCCACAACCACCTCTATTCCACCCATAGTGCTATGTCCATGGCTCACGCTCATGTATTGCGTGAACGTTGAAAGGTTTGAAAAGATAGAGCATGAAAACAAATGCTTGGCTGAAATCGGGGTTGTGCATGATATGAATATTTAGTGTGATAATAAGGGAGCATAGCCAACACTATATGATTTTGTAGGGATAACTTTCTTTAGCCATAGTATTTTGAGAAGACATGATTGCTTTGTTAGTATTGCTTGAAGTATTGTTATTTCTTATGTCAATATAGACTTTTCTCTAGAATCTTTCAGATCTGAACATTCATGCCACAATTAGGAGAATTACATTGAAAAACTATATTGGTTAGCATTCCACATCAAAAGTTCTTTCTTTATCATTTACCTACTCGAGGACGAGCAGGAATTAAGCTTGGGGATGCTTGATACGTCTCCAACGTATCTATAATTTTTGATTGTTCCATGCTATTATTTATGAAGTCTTGGATGTTTAATGGGCTTTATCATTCACTTTTATATCATTTTTGGGACTAACATACTAACCCAAAGGCCCAGTCCAGATTGTTGTTTTTTGCCTATATAAGGGTTTTGCAGAAAAGGAATATCAAACGGAGTCCAAACGGAGTCCAAACGGAATGAAACCTTCGTGAGGGATATTTTTGGAGGAAATCACGCACGAAAGACTTCGGGGCCACCCTCGAGGGTGGGGGCGCGCCCCCTGCCTCGAGGGCAGCCCGTGTGGCCCCCGGTGCCCCCTTCTTCCTATATATACCTACGTACCCCAGAAACTCCAAACGCAGAGAGAAAACCCTAATTCCACCACCGTAGCTGCTGTTCCCATGGAGATCCCATCTTGCAGCCTGTTCCGGGAGGGGGATCCATCACGGAGGCCTTCATAATCATCATCATCGCCCTCACCATGAGTTGTGAGTAGTTTACCATAGACCTTCGGGTCCATAGCTAGTATCTAGATGGCTTCTTCTCTCTCTCTGGATCTCAATACAAAGTTCTCCTCGGTATTCGAGGAGATCTATTCGATGTAATCTCTTTTTGCGGTGTGTTTGTCGAGATCCGATGAATTGTGAGTTTATGATCAAGGTTATCTATGAAAGATATTTGGTTCTTCTCTGAACTTTTTATGTGTGCTCATAATATCCTTGCAAGTCTCTTTAAATTATTGGTTTGGTTTGGCCTACTAGATCTATAGTTCTTGCAATGGGAGAAGTGCTTGGCTTTGGGTTCAATCTTGCGGTGTCCTTTCCCAGTGATAGTAGGGGCAGCAAGGCATGTATTCTATTGTTGCCGTCGAGGATAAAAAGATGGGATTTTCATCATATTGCTTGAGTTTATCCCTCTACATCATGTCATCTTTCTTAAGGCGTTACTCTATTCGTATAAACTCAATACACTAGATGCATGCTGGATAGCGGTCGATGTGTGGAGTAATAGTAGTAGATGCAGGCAGGAGTCGGTCTACTTGTCTCGGACGTGATGCCTATATACAATGATCATGCCTAGATAGTCTCATAATTATTCGCTTTTCTATCAATTGCTGGACAGTAATTTGTTTACCCACCTTAGAATATCGCTTTCATGAGAGAAGCTACTAGAGAAAACTATGGCCCCCGGGTCTATCTTTATCATATTACTTTTCCTTCAATTAGCCAATTTCTATCTCCGTTGTTTATTTGCTGTTTTATTAAACCAAAAATACCAAAAATATTATCTTATCATCTCTATCAGATCTCACTCTCGTAAGTGACCGTAAAGGGATTGACAACCCCTTATCGCGTTGGCTGCGAAGTTCTTATTTGTTTGTGCAGGTGCAAGGGACTGGCGCGTGGTCTCCTACTAGATTGATACCTTCGTTCTAAAAAACTGAGGGAAATACTTATGCTACTGTGCTGCATCTCCCTTTCCTCTTCGAGGGAATACAACGCAAGCTCAAGAGGTAGCAGCACTCTCACCCTTCCACCATTGCTATCCTCTCTTGTACCGCGCAACTTTCGCCGGTGCCATAAACCCACTATATATCCTTCCTCAAAATAGCCACCATATTATTCCTCAGAACAGCCACCATACCTACCTATCATGACATTTCCATAGCCATTCCGAGATATATTGCCATGCAACTTTCCCCCGTTCTATTCATATGACAAGCATCATATTGTCATATTGCCATGCATGATCATGTAGTTAACATCGTATTTGTGGCAAAGCCACCATGCATAACTTTTCATACAAGTCACTCTTGTTTCATCGCACATACTCGTACACCGCTGGAGGCATTCATATAGAGTCATACTTTGTTGTATTATCGAGTTGTAATGAAAGTGTGATGATCATCATTATTAGAGCATTGTCCCATGGGAGGAAAGGATAAATCTATAAAGCCCCTCCGCAAAAAAAAGAAAAAATTAAGAAAAAAAAGAAAAAAAGAAAGGCCAAAGAAAAAAAAGAAAAGCCCCAAAAAAAATAAAAGAAAAGAAAAAAGGGACAATTGCTACTATCTTTTTTCCACACTTGTCCTTCAAAGTAGCACCATGTTCTTCATTGTTGACAGTCTCATGCTTAGTCACTTTATATACTAGTGGGGATTTTTCGTTATGGAACTTGGCTTGTATATTCCAACGATGGGCTTCCTCAAATGCCCTAGGTCTTCGTGAGCAAGCAAGTTGGATGCACACCCAGTAGTTTCTTTTGTTGCGCTTTCATTCATATTTAGCTCTAGTGCATCCGTTGCATGGCAATCCCTACTCACTCACATTGATATCTATTGATGGGCATCCCCATAGCCCATTGATACGCCTAGTCGATGTGAGACTATCTCCCTCCTTTTTTGTCTTCTCCACAACCACCTCTATTCCACCCATAGTGCTATGTCCATGGCTCACGCTCATGTATTGCCTGAAAGTTGAAAGGTTTGAAAAGATAGAGTATAAAAACAAGTGCTTGGCTGAAAGCGGGGTTGTGCATGATATGAATATTTTGTGTGATGAAGAGGGAGCATAGCCAGACTATATGATTTTGTAGGGATAACTTTCTTTAGCCATAGTATTTTGATAAGACAAGATTGCTTTGTTAGTATGCTTGAAGTATTATTATTTCTTATGTCAGTATAGACTTTTGTCCTGAATCTTTCAGATCTGAACATTCATGTCACAATTAAGAGAATTACATTGAGAAACTATGTTGGTTAGCATTCCACATCAAAAATTCTTTCTTTATCATTTACCTACTCGAGGACGACCAGGAATTAAGCTTGGGGATGCTTGATACATCTCCAATGTATCTATAATTTTTGATTGTTCCATGCTATTATTTATGAAGTCTTGGATATTTAACGGGCTTTATCATACACTTTTATATCATTTTTGGGACTAAACTACTAACCTAAAGGCCCAGTCCAGATTGCTATTTTTTGCCTGTTTCAAGGTTTTGCAGAAAAAGAATATCAAACGGAGTCCAAACGGAATGAAACCTTCACGAGAGATATTTTTGGAGAAAATCACGCACAGGGGACTTGAGAACCATGTCAGGGCAGCCTCGGGGTGACCACGAGGGTGGGGGCGCGCCCCCTGCCTCGTGGGCCCCTCGAGCACCCCCCGGTGTCCTCCTTCCTCCTATATAAGTCTACGTACCCCGAAACATTTGACAACAGAGAGAAAACCCTAATTCCACTGTCGTAACCTTCTGTTCCCGTGAGATCCCATCTTGGAGCCTGTTCCGGAGCTCCACCGGAGGGGGATCCATCACGGAGTTCTTCTTCATCATCACCATCGCCCTCACCATGAGTTGTGAGTAGTTTACCACAGACTTTCAGGTCCATAGCTAGTATCTAGATGGCTTCTTCTCTCTCTCTAGAGCTCAATACAAAGTTCTCCTCAGTCTTCGAGGAGATCTATTCGATGTAATCTCTTTTTGCGGTGTGTTTGTCGAGATCCGATGAATTGTGAGTTTATAATCAAGGTTATCTATGAGAAATATTTGGTTCTTCTCTGAACTTTTTATGTGTGCTCATAATATCCTTGCAAGTCTCTTCGAGTTATTGGTTTGGTTTGGCCTACTAGATCTATAGTTCTTGCAATGGGAGAATTGCTTGGCTTTGGGCTCAATCTTGTGGTGTCCTTTCCCAGTGATAGTAGGGGTAGCAAGGCACGTATTGTATTGTTGCCATCGAGGATAAAAAGATGGGGTTTATATCATATTGCTTGAGTTCATCCCTCTACTTCATGTCATCTTGCTTAAGGCGTTACTCTGTTCTTATGAACTCAATACACTAGATGCATGCTGGATAGCGGTCTATGTGTGGAGTAATAGTAGTAGATGCAGGCAGGAGTCGGTCTACTTGTCTCAGACGTGATGCATATATACAATGATCATGCCTAGATAGTCTCATAATTATTCGCTTTTCTATCAATTGCTCGACAGAAATTTGTTTACCCACCGTAGAATATCGCTATCATGAGAGAAGCCACTAGAGAACACTATGGCCCCCGGGTCTATTATCAACATATGAATCTACATCTACTTTACTTTTACCGCTTTTATTTTCTATTCTTATAAACTAAAATACCAAAAATATAAACTATCATCTCTATCAGATCTCACTTTCGTAAGTGACTGTAAAGGGATTGACAACCCCTTATCGCGTTGGCTGCGAAGTTCTTATTTGTTTGTGCAGGTGCAAGGGACTCGCGCGTGGTCTCCTACTGGATTGATACCTTGGTTCTCAAAAATTGAGGGAAATACTTATGCTATTGTGCTGCATCTCCCTTTCCTCTTCGAGGGAATACAATGCAAGATCGAGAAGTAGCATTCAGCCCCCCGACAGTAGTCCCCAAAGCTGTGAATCCGCAAGCTGTGAATGTCACTGCGGGGTTCATCTTGGCTCTGTTCAAGCAGGGTGGGCCTTCGAGGTTTCACCCACTGAGGATGTTGTAGATGTTGATGGAGTCTGCGGTTGCCGGGTTTGGCGATATCTGCAGCGCGCCGGCTCCTGGGAGCCGTGACGCGGCACATCAGCGAGAGCAGGAAAACAGAAGAGCTCGTCAAGTGTCTAAGGGGGAGGGACACGCCCCCTCGGTATCAACGCGAGCGCACCATGGCGAGCGGCAGTCGAGGAGGCCTGACAAGACACGTGCGTGACGGGATGCAACGGCGTGGTGGGGCCCGCCGTGATACGTGTCGAACGTATCTATAATTTTTGATTGTTCCATGCTTTTATATCATCATTCTTGGAAGTTTTACAATCATTTTACAATCATTTTATGACATTTTTTGGGACTAACCTATTGACATAGTGTCAAGTGCCAGTTGCTGTTTTTTGCATGTTTTTTTACATCGGAGGAAATCAACATCAAATGGAGTCGAAACACCGTGAAACTTTTTGTGGTTTTTTATGGACCAGAAGACTCCCGATGGGCCAGAGCAGCACCTGGGGGCCCAGGCGCGCCCAGGTGGGCTGTGCCCACCTCGGTGGCCTCCCGCACCTCTTCTTCGCCCTATAAATTCCCAAATATTCCGAAACCCTTCGGGGTTAACCTAGATCAGAAGTTCCGCCGTCGCAAGGCTCTATAGTCCACGAGATGCGATCTAGAGCCCTTTCTGGCACTCCGCCGGAGGGGGAAATCATCACCGGTGGCCATCTTCATCATCCCGGAGGCTAGCATGATGAGGAGGGAGTAGTCCACCCTCGGGGCTGAGGGTTTGTACCAGTAGCTATGTGTTTAAACTCTCTCTCTCTCTCTCTCTTGTGTTCTTGAGATGCACAATCTTGATATATCGTGGGCTTTGTTAATATAGTCGGATCATATGGTGTTTTCCCCTCTCTATCTTGTGATGAATTGAGTATTCCCTTTGAGATTCCGTTTTATCAGATTGAATACTTTTATGGATTTGAGAACACTTGATATATGTCTTGCAATTGAATACTCGTGGTGATAATGTGGTATTGTTTTGATTCACTTGATATATGTTTTGGCACTGAACTTGCGGATTCCCGCAGTGACATTGGGGTAATTGATGCATATGGGTTGATGCACGTTCTTGTCTTTGTTTCCCCGATAGAAATCTTGGGCACTCTTTGAGGTTCTTTGTGTTGGATTGAGTATTATAAATCTGAACTTGTTTTGGTGTTGTTTTAGTACGAACTATTGATAGATCGATCGGAAAGAATAACTTGTGTTATTCTAGTACAAACTCTTGGATAGATCGATCGGAAAGAATAGCTACAAACAATTTCTTCTTATGTTATCCACTAGATAGGAACTTTGGAGTGATTCTTCATTGCACGTTGAGGGATGGTTATGTGATCCAATTATATTAGTATTGTTGGGAGATTGCACTAGCGAAAGTATGGACCCTAGGCCTCATTTTCAAGCATTGCAATACCGTTTGTGCTCCATTTTATCACTTGCTACCTTGCTGTTTTTTTATTGTTCCTATTACAAAAATCAATATCTACTATCCATATTACACTTGTAGCACCATCTCTTCGCCGAACTAGTGCACCTATACAATTTGCCATTGTATTTGGTGTGTTGGGGACACAAGAGAATTTTTATTATTTGGTTGCAAGGTTGTTTGAAAGAGACCATCTTCATCCTACACCTCCCACGGATTGATAAACCTTAGGTCATCCACTTGAGGGAAATTTGCTACTGTCTTACAAAACTCTGCGCTTGGAGGCCCAACACGAGTCCACAAGAACAAGTTGTGTAGTAGACATCACGCCTGTCCACGCCCTCGGCCCACGCACGCGGATTTATTGTGGCCACCTCGAGAGGTTGTCCTTCCTGATGCAGTTGAGGCGCACGTGGATCGTGCCCACTTATTGCGGGGGAGTGGGAAAGGTTGGCGCAACCGATCCCACTACCCCACATCCGTCTGTGGTTATAAATTGGGGGGAGGGAGTGGAGATATCTATTCACGCGCGCGCATCCCCTGCTTTCTTCTTCTTCTTCTCGCCTCGCCCCAGAGCTCGCTGCCCGCCGCAGCGTTCTGCTTTCTCCGGGTGAAGTGCTATCGCCGTTCGTTCAGCAACCACTCCCGCTTGACGCGTCGTCCTTCTCTGCCGCACCCTGGAGATGAGAGGCTCCTCGGAGGGGTTGGAGGTCACCTACCATGACATCCAGTGCCTCCACGAGACACATCGGCTGCCATCGGCGGTGGATGTAGCCGAGCGCGCAACCTGGGTGGAGCGGTCACTGGTGCCACGGGATGGTGAGCGCATTGTCTTTCTCAGCCACTTCCGGCGCGGTCTTGGCCTCCCCACGAGCTCCTTCTTCTGCAACTTTCTATCATTTTTTGGGCTGTAGCCGCACCACCTTGGCGCGAACGCCGTGGTAGTCCGTTGTCGTCTCGATACAGTCCAACGGAGGGTTTCCTAAGATGCCCTTGGAGGATTCTGCCAAGAACTAGCAAAATACCTTCTACTACGTGCACAACTAATGACCCACAAGTGTAGGGGATCTATCGTAGTCCTTTCAATAAGTAAGCGTGTCGAACCCAACGAGGAGCAGAAGCAAATGATAGGCAGTTTTCAGTAAGGTCTTCTGTGCAAGCACTGAAATTATCGATAACAGATAGTTTTGTGATAGGGTAATTGGTAACAAGTAACAAATAGTAAAAGTAAATAAGGCGAAGAAAGATGGCCCAATCCTTTTCGTAGCAAAGGACAAGCCTGGACAAACTCTTATATAAAGGAAAGCGCTCCCGAGGACACATGGGAATATCGTCAAGCTAGTTTTCATCACGTTCATATGATTTGCATTCGTTACTTTGATAATTTGGTATGTGGGTGGACCGGTGCTTGGGTGCAGTCCTTACTTGGACAAGCATCCCACTTATGGTTAACCTCTATTGCAAGCATCCGCAACTACAAAAGAAGTATTAAGGTAAACCTAACCATAGCATGAGACATATGGACCCAAATCAGCCCCTTACGAAGCAACGCATAAACTAGGGTTTAAGCTTCTGTCACTCTAGCAACCCATCATCTACTTGTTACTTCGTAATGCCTTCCTCTAGGCTCCAACAATGGTGAAGTGTCATGTAGTCGACGTTCACATGACACCGCTAGAGGAGAGACAACATACATCTCATCAAAATATCGAACGAATACCAAATTCACATGACTAGTTATAGCAAGACTTCTCCCATGTCCTGAGGAACAAACGTAACTACTCACAAAACATATTCATGTTCATAATCAGAGGGGTATTAATATACATAATGGATCTGAACATATGATCTTCCACCAAGTAAACCAACTAGCATCAACTACAAGGAGTAATCAACACTACTAGCAACCCACAGGTACCAAACTGAGGTTTTGTGTCACAGCCTGATTTTTGGCCCTTTCCTTTTGTTTTGTTTTTCTGAGGTTTTTACTTGAGATTTCTTTTTCCGTGGCTTTGTGGACTGGAAACTGAAGAAGATGCCCTCTTCTTCCTTTCCAGAGTGGCTTGTCATCCTCAAATCATTCCCTAGACCTTTCCATTTCCACCTTGGACCAAATCCCAATATTCTTTTTATTGGGAATATTCCTTTTTCTATTAAAGGAATAACCCTGTCTACCTTAGGTTGTTAAGCAACCTATATTTCCATCACTCCTAAAATTCCCAAAAAATTCTCATATATTGTTTGGATCATATCTTCATCAAATGTGGCAAAACCGTTCCTTGCCATGTTCAAAAATTATCCTCCAATATTCATTTTCCTATTCTGCCCTAAATGGTACTTTGTGAAGCAAGTGCTATTTATCTTTGACCAATTGACTCCAAACTTCTTGGACATCTTTTAATGTCCATATCATTGCCACATGCCAAAATTCAACCTATTTTGCCTAGTAGTTATTTACTTATGATTTTCGAAAGTTTCTTTCCAGAAAGAAATTTTGTGAAGGAGGTACAAGCTAGGCATATCCAAATGAGTTGCAACTTTTCGTGGACCTCAATATCATCATATCATAGCCCTCCACCAAAGGTGAGCTCATGACATGCCTCCATGTGAGCTCATCTTCAATTCATTTATTCTGTCCAAATTTTCAATTTGTGAAGCAAGTATATTTTATCTTACTCCATTAAGGCTGAAAATTTTCCTAGGCTTTCTCCTATCCATATAACCTAGCTCCACAAAATTTGGGCTCATTTCATCTAGGAATTTTCCCTCAGGAATTTTCTCAAGTTCCTATTCAGAGAGGACCATTATGAAGCAAGTACCATTTTGGCTTGGCCAATTGGTATGAAACTTTTTGATCATCTTCATATGGCCTAATAACTGTGCCTTGCCCAATTTGAGCTCAAGTTGACACACCATTTGAGTGCATCATCTTGATCTCTATTCTGGACCTGTTTATGCATTTGCAAAGCAAGTGTATTAAATACTTGTCCAAATCTCCTCAAACTATCCAGGATCGCAGTCTTTCCTTATCTAAACACCCCAGACAACTCCATTGACCCCAATCAGCTCCCTGTTGATCACCAGTGCTTATCCAAAACTGATACAACAAAGTTTCAGCGATGCCACACCTCCCACCTTGGATCCTTTTGTCGATCCATCAACTCCCTCGGCTTATATGATACAGGGACTCATCACTAGACAGCTCGGGGCAGCCTCTTGCGTCACCTCATTACCGGTCACAGTGGTGACCACCGTATTGGCATGTAGTGCGCATGCTGTGGACGTCGTTTGTGCTTTGGCCTCACCTCCTCTCGTCGTCTTCGCACGCATGACCCTGTCCAGCGTGTTTCCTACGTTGTCGCCGTCCCCCTGGAGCCATTTCCCCTTCTGTATTCTTCCCCAATGAGCCGTCCCCATCGTGAACAGAGCACGTCCATGGGCGATCTGTAGCCGCGTCGCCTTCCTCCTCTGTTGGCTTCTTCCTCCCATGTCCCCGAGCTCCGCTCGTCTCCGTGACCCCTGGTGCTCGTCCGCGTCTCCCCTTGTCGTCTTGCCACCCCTCCCGGTGACCCTTGGCCGCGCGTGCCCATCGCTGGAGCGCGGACACGTGTCGGTGTATTTGGGTCGACACCTATGGGATCACAAGAATCCCTACTACGGTTGCGGGGCGCGGGGTTGAGAGAAGAGTGGACTTAACAGTCAGGACACGGTTCCTTTACCCAGGTTCGAGCCGCAAAGATGCGTAAAACACTACTCCTGCTTTGGTGGATTATATGTTGGTGTTCTTCAGCTAATGAGGAGCTCCAAGAGGGTCGCGAGCAGTTCCAAAAAGCCGAATCCTTCTCCTGGTAGCCTCGGGCCTCCTTTTATAGGAAAAAGGGGTTGCCACGGTGGCACACAGGAGGTGGAAAGGGTACAGTGATGCGAGGTTATCCCTCGCATTACAGGACAAGGTGCATTTAATGCGCCTAGCTTAGGTGTCCTTGCTTTATCGGGGACGGGGGGGGGAGACGTCCATCTTGTTCGTCGCCGCCCCTCCTCGTGTTGACACGCGCCCTGGCCAGCAGTGCCTGAGGCGCCATGTAGGCAGACAGGCAGCTGAGGTGGCGCAACGGCGGGTCTCCACGAAGATCTGTGGGTTGCCACGCAGGAGCCCGTCCAGCTGGTCGGGTCGGCAGCTGCGTGGGTTGGTGGAAACCCAGTTGGTGTGGGCCTGACGGTGGCCCTGCGGGTGTCCTTGGCAAGGGCCTTGCCGGGGCTCCGGCAAGGGTCCTGTCGTGGTGCCTGCTGTCATCCCCGGCAAGGTGCTTGCCGGGGGCCTTGTGGTTCTCCTTGGCTGGGATCCCGCCAAGGGTCGTCTTCTTAACTTGTATCTGATCTTGAATGTCTTCACAAAGATCTGCATGCCACCTCGAGGATATCTCCCGAATCCTCACCCCATGGGGGTGGTGGACTCAAGGGTGATTCGCTCCGTGGGCGCGGGGCGAGCTGCCGCGGCAAGGGTCTTGCCGGGGCTGCCAGTGCTGGCCCCGGCAAGGATCTTGCCGGGGAGGGCCGCTTCGTCCCTTTGCTCTTTGTGGTGTTGTTCTTGGCGTCGCTCGAGTCTCCATCAAGCTTCGGCCTTGCCCCGGCTCGCCTCCCTCGCCGTGCTTGGTGTGGTGGCGCCGTGGCTCAGACTGCCCGTGCACAGTCATAGGGGTACAAAAAGTGTACCCCTCTTTTTGTACACCGACAGGAGCCCCCGGGCCTGGGCCACACATAAGCGCGACACGTTGTTGGGCCAGGCCCAGAACGGTGCGCGGGCAGGCGGGGTGGTTTTCACAGTGGTAAAATTTCCGCGCGCTACGCCTCCCACGACCCCCGCGCGCGACGCGGGGTGGAGGGGCGTGCGTGATGTGGGCGGCATGCGTGGGGCGGTTTCCACAGGCATGCGTCACGTCGTAGTAAATACAAAAGGAGGCGGCCCGTTTTTTCCCCGTAAACGGGGGAAGCGTGGAGGCGCGGCCCACTTACTGGACGAGGCCGAGGCGCGGTCGTCTAGGTGTCCACTCACAACTATCACGGGGTGGGGAGAGGTCGCCTCACCCGTCCTTTCGGTCCTGCACGTTCGCCACGTGCCTCCCATGCGTTCGAGGTGGCGAGCGGTGGAGGTGGGAAACCGAGCCGCCGCTGGTTGGGGCGGCGGGTCGGTCCCGGCCCCCCTCGCCTTCCGCGTCTTGATTGGCTGAGCGGGGCGGTCGAGCTCCAGCCCCGCCCCTTTATAAAGGGTGGAGGGAGGGGACGGCGCCCCGCACTCCTCCATCTACTTTCTCCTTCAAGTTCTGCTCCTCGATTCCGTCCGCCATGAAGAGAGAAAACCTCGGCTCCTCAACGGTGGCGGCGAGGGTCGCTGCTCAGCGTCCCCCCTTCTCATGCACCCGCGGTGGCTGAACCGGCCACGAGGGGAAGAGGGAGGGGGCGGGGCTGTGGGCGAGGCCGGGGTGTTCGGGGAAGAGGAGGACGGGGCGGCCCGCCGGCCTCGCCCCCGCCAGCAGCTCCTCCTCCAATGGAAGGTCATGTTGGAGATGACCCCTGTGAGTTCTTCATTAGGATGCGGGGGTCACCGCGCCGTCGCCTTCGTCTCCCGACTCCATTTGCGCGGGAGATGGAGGTGAATCCGCCGGAGTCGCTGCGGATGCACATGAGGGGTTGTGGGATCAGTGGCCCGCGGGCCCGCGTCGACTTCCCTGCCCCTCATGTGATGTATCTTCGCCAAGGATGGAAGAGGTTCACTCGCATCCACAGCCTGACGGATGGGCTCACCCTCCACTTCAAGTTGATGGAGGACGGCCACCTCTCCGTCAAGGTCTTCGGGCACCTCGGGACTCGCGCGAGGTGTTGCATGGAGAGCTCCTATGATGACGAAGACTCCTCCTCGAACGAGGGTGACGAGGAGGACAGCAACAGCGACGACGAGGGCGGTGGACGGTAGGATGACGGGTCCGACTAGGTGTCGAGCGCCGCTCCTGGTGGCACCGACGACCCCATCAACCGCGTCGCCGGCTCCTTGAACTTCTCGGGGTCATCTCCTTAGCGGCTGGCGTAGGGAGGCTGCGGAAGAGGAAGAGGAAGAAGGCAGGCGGCAAGGTCGTCATGTCGGAGTACGCGGGCGCCGACGCCTTCGACGCGTACTGACGTCCTGCCGCCTCGTCTTC
The DNA here is from genome assembly GCA_902687465.1 of Secale cereale. NCBI lineage: Eukaryota > Viridiplantae > Streptophyta > Magnoliopsida > Poales > Poaceae > Secale > Secale cereale. The sequence goes on from LR738710.1 coordinate 74,545,368, forward strand.
GAGCTCTTCCTCCGGCGCCGTCATCACCGTCCAGCCCTTGGGAGGCCGCCGAGATGCCTTCTCGGTGTCTTCTGCCACCAGTAGCTCGCCTAGGCTCCCCTTTTGCCCTTCTCGCCTCCTTGACCTACCTCCTGAGGAGAGGGACAAGAAAGGCATTACGGGCATCTTATCTCTTTTTAGTCTGTAAGCCTTCGGGCATCTGTTAAGTTTAAAACTTGTAATGCCCTTATTCATGTTTTTCATTCCCTATGGACTGTACCTGAATGGAATGTTTTTAATGAAAATGGAATGTTTGCCGGGTCTTTTGTTCGTAGGTAAAAACCCACAACAGGGAATAAATCCCTGATATCCTTACGATAAACATTTTCTCGCCCGGCAACAGGCCCTGCCGTTTCCCTACTTCGCTCGACCTTTCTCACGCCCTTGGCGGAGGCAGGGATGAAGTGGGCCCAGGCTCCTCGTTTCAACCTTCTGCTGCCGCGACTACGACCAAACCTAGTCCCAGGAACGAGCCCGAGGGCTTAGAGTTATGGGAGCACAGTAGCTTAGGAAGAAGAACGAGGTTTCACATACCTCAGTCCATAATGGAATGCATGCTAAGGGATAAAGGACTTATCTGAAGCTGCAGCCCCCGGCAACCCTGGTCTGCCGTGGGCGAATTCTTGCCCTTCAGCCTCCGGCAACACTGGCTTGTCGGGGCCTAGGCACTGGTCTGTTCTTCTTTGCTTCCTCCGAGTGGTTTCGGCAAGGATGTCTGCGCGTCCTGTGAACCAAAGAAGACAGAGGAAAGACAAAGACTCGACCTCTAAGCTAGGGGTTAGCCGCTGCTAAGCACTATCAACCCTAACCAAGGACTCGACTCGACTCAGCATGCATGCTATAACTTAGGGCGCCAGCGCTTCACTTGTTTATGCTCAGGGCCTGCGCCTGGCTTTGTACAAAGGGTTACATGCCTTGCCGGCAAGGCTTGTACAAAAGGGTGGCTTGCCGGGTCAACAAGCCGTGCCTTATGGGTAAAACTTGCGAATATGCTTGATGTTCCAGGAATTACTCACCGGAACGACATCCTCGGTCTCCAGGCGGACAGCGCCAGGCCTGGTGACTCCTATTACCCGATAAGGGCCTTCCCACTTCGGCGTCAACTTGTTCGTATTCCTGGCTGATTGAACGCGCTGGAGAACAAGGTCGCCTTCCTCAAAGCTTCGGGCACGGACCCTGCGGCTATGGTAGCGGCACAAGGCTTACTGGTAGCGCGCTGCTCTCACAGCCGCCCGAAGACGATCTTCCTCAAGGAGCATTGCGTCGTCTTGTCGCAATTGCTCTTGCTCAAGCTCATCATAAGCGAGCACTCGAGGTGATCCGTATATGAGTTCCGTGGGGAGAACTGCTTCTGCCCCGTATATCAGGGCAAAGGGCGTCTGGCCGGTGCCTCGATTTGGCGTCGTCCTGATCGACCAAAGAACCGCCGGCAATTCATCAATCCAGCGCCTCCCGCTCTTGTGCGGCCTGTCAAAGGTCTTTGTCCTTAGTCCTCACAACACTTCAGCATTTGCCCTCTCAGCTTGACCATTGCTTCGGGGTGAGCAACGGAAGCGAAACAGACTTTGCTGCCGAGGTCTTGGGTATATTGCATGAAGGTGCGGCTTGTAAACTGTGTGCCGTTGTCGGTGATGATCCTATTGGGTACACTAAAACGGCACACTAGTCCCTTGAAGAACTTGACGGCTGACTGAGCTGTGACCTTCCCTATTGCCTCCACCTCTGGCCACTTTGTGAACTTGTCGATTTCAACGTACAAGTACTCAAAGCCCCCGACGGCGCGGGGGAAAGGGCCCAGTATGTCGAGCCCCCAGACCGAGAAGGGCCAGGAGAGAGGAATGGTTTGAAGGGCTTGAGCTGGTTGATGAAGTTTCTTTGAATGGAATTGGCATGCTTCACACCTGGTCACCAGCGCTGCCGCATCCTGGAGGGCAGTGGGCCAGAAGAAGCCTTGCCGGAATGCCTTCCCAGCAAGGGCTCTCGACCCTATGTGGGATCCACATATGCCTCCATGTATCTCCGCCAACAGCTGCAGTCCTTCCTCTCGAGGGATGCACTTCAATTTCACATCGTTCGGTCTCCTTCTGTTCAGGACGTCATCGACGAACTGGTACATGGCAGACCGACGGGCTACTTTCTCCGCTTCTTCCTGCTCCTCAGGAAGTTCCCTAGTCTGAAGGAATCGGACGGCATGCTGCGCCCATGCTGGAGCCTGGGGCTCGACGGCGAGGACTAAAGGCATTTCCTTCGCCAAGGGAGTGGCCATCTCGACGGCAAAAGCTTGACGCTCCGCCGGAGTTAGCCATCCAGTGGCGGGCTCAGCGTCCCCGGCAACATCCTTGCCGGCGGCTCCGGGGAGCTCGGCAGGAAAGTACTTGCCGGGCCCTGACTTCCTCCTCTTGTTCTTCTCTGTTGAAGGATCAACGGATGGCTGAGAAAGCTGAAGCCCAAAGGTACCTGGTTCCACAGGTAGCTTGAGGGCAGCGCACTTTGACAGGTAATCGGCGATGTCGTTCTCCGCTCGGGGAACGTGCTCCGTCTGTATACCGTCAAAGCGCCCTTCCAACTTTCTCACTTCATCGACGTAGGCCTTCATCAACGGGCTCTGGTAATCCTTGTTGACTTGTTTGACGACAAGCTGCGAGTTGCCCCTGACAATGAGCTTCTTGATTCCGAGGTCCGCCGTGATCCTAAGATTAGCAAGCAGCCCCTCGTACTCGGCAGTGTTGTTCGTTGATACCTCCCTAGGGAAGTGCATCTGGACCACGTACTTGAGGTGCTTTCCAGTGGGCGCGACCAGCAGTACGCCAGCCCCGGTGCCCTATAAGGAGAAAGCCCCATCAAAGTACATGATCCAGTTGCAACTCGCCTCTTTGCCGGGGAGAGCAGTTTCCTGGACCTCTTCATCACGCGTTGCGGTCCATTCTGCGACGAACTCTGCCATGACTCGGCTCTGAATTGTCGAGGTACTTTCAAACTTGAGGCCAAAGCTGGACAGCTCCAGTGCCCACTCCACAATCCTTCCCGTCGCGTCTGGATTGTGCAATATCCGTTGTAGAGGGAGGCGAGTGACGACAGTGATCTCGTGCGCGTGGAAGTAGTGACGTGGCTTCCTCGAGGCCATAAGAAGGCCGAAGAGCAATTTCTGCACACCGGAGTACCTTGATCTAGTCCCCTGCAAGAGGGAGCTAACAAAGTAGACCGGGTGCTGCATCATCTTGTTTCTCGGCTGCACTCCAACTGACTGTGTCGCTTCTGCACCAGTGGCACCAGGCTCTGTTGCTGCTATAACCTCATCATCAATTTTTATCTGCGCCACTAGTGCAGCACTGACCAGCTGGTTTGTTGCCGCTAAGTATAACAGCAACGGTTCTTGTGGTCTAGGCGCAACCAGTGTTGGCGTGGAGGAAAGATACCTCTTCAGATCTTGTAATGCTGCCTCGGCTTCCGGTGTCCACTCCATTGGGCCCGCCTTTTTCAAGATCTTGAAAAAGGGGAGGGCGCGCTCGGCAGACTTGGAAATGAATCTGCTCGTGGCGGCAACGCAGCCAGCAAGCCGACGCACATCCTTGCCCCGTTTGGGTGCTTCAATCTGCTCTATAGCTTTGATCTTATCCGGATTGGCTTCTATCCCACGCTGCGACACAAAGAACCCGAGAAGCTTGCTAGACAGAACGCCGAAGACGCACTTCTCAGGGTTCAGCTTGAGGTTGATCTTGCGAAGGTTCACAAATGTTTCTTGTAAATCCGCTACAAGGGTTGCCTTGTTCTTGGTTTTGACCACTATATCATCCATATAAGCCTCCATATTTCTATTGAGCTGGGGTTCAAAACCAATCTGGACTGCCCTTGCAAACGTCGAGCCAGCACTCTTCAACCCGAAAGGCATTCGTACGAAACAGTACGTACCACATGGGGTGATGAATGCTGTCTTCTCTTCGTCTTCTCTTGCCATGAAGATCTGGTGGTAGCCGGAGTAGGCATCGAGGAATGACAGCAGGTCACACCCTGCCGTGGAGTCAACAATCTGGTCTATGCGCGTCAATGGGAAGGGGTCCTTGGGACAAGCTTTATTGATATCCATGTAATCAATACACAGCCTCCACTTCCCATTTGCCTTGCGCACTACCACTGGATTGGCCAACCACGTTGGGTGGAGCACTCCTCTCACCAAACCCATAGCTTCCAGTTTTCGGATCTCCTCGGTGATGAACTCTTGTTGTTCCAAAGCTTGCTTCCTGACCTTCTGCTTGATGGGCCACGCATGAGGACAGACAGCAAGGTGGTGCTCAATCACTTCCCTGGGAACGCCGGGGATGTCGGACGCTTGCCAGGCAAACACGTCGACATTCTCCCGCAGGAAGGTGACGAGCGCGTCTTCCTATTTGTTGTCAAGGGCGGAGCTTATAGTAAAAGCCCCTCCTGAACCGTCCTCCTTGACAGAAACCTTCTTGGTTCCTGGCGGTGTGGCCCTGGATCTCTTGTTTCTGCCGGTGGAGCTCTCTGGCACGTCCTCGACGGGAGCACGACACTTCGAAGAGGTGCGCTTGTCGGAGTGGGTGTCTGAGGTCTCGCCGGTCTTCTTCTTTCCGGTGGAGCTCTCAGGCACGTCCTCGACGGGAGCACAGCACTCCGAAGAGGTGCGCTTGCCGGAGTGGGCGCCCGAGGTCTCGCCGGTCTTCTTCTTCCCTCCCGGGGCTCAAGTGGAAGGAGCAAGTGCCCCCGTAGCAGTAGTTGCTGCAACTGCTTGCTGGTACAATTGGTCGGCGCAAATCAGCGCATCTTTCTTATCGGAGGGGATGGTGATGATCGTCACGGGCCCTGGCATCTTCAGGGTGTTGTAGGCATAGTGTGATGCTGCCATGAACTTGGCCAGTGCTGGGCGGCCAAGGATCCTGTTGTAAGGCAGGGGGATCTTGGCAACATCGAACACGATCCTCTCTGTCCTGTAGTTCAGATCACTTACAAAAGTCATGGGCAGCGTGACTTTCCCCTTCGGTTGACTCCTCCCTGGGCTGACCCCCTGAAACGTGCCCGTCTCCTCGAGGTCTCCATCAGGAACTTGCATCTTCTCAATCACGGTGGGCGAAAGTAGGTTCAGACCGGCCCCGCCATCGACTAGCATCTTCGTTACCTTGAGGTTGTGTATTGTCGGTGAAACCAACAATGGCAAGCACCCGACCGTAGTAGTGCGATCAGGGTGGTCCTCGGAGTCAAAGATGATAGGTGTGCTGGACCATTTCAGCGGCTTTTGGGCACCGGACGATGGCTCTGCCGCAATAATCTCACGCGCCCACTGTTTAAGCTGGCGGTGAGAAGCATGCAGCGAGGCGCCACCATCGACGCACATGGCATCCGTAGCCTTCTGAAACTCTTGGCCGCCAGACTCGTCGTCCTCTTCGTGATCGTCGTCTTCAGGTCTTCTGTCGCGGCCCCGGGCGGGCCTTTCCTGCTATTTCTCCTTGCAGCGGCGGCCTGCTTGGCCGTCACGCTTCTTGCTGGATCCCTCAGCGCCGTCTTGGCCCTTCTCCTTGTCTCGCCTCTCGCATTCAGCCCTTTGCTTCTCAGCAAGGAGCTCAACCTGGTGGCAGTCCTGGAGATCATGGCCCTTGGTGCGATGGATCTTGCAGTATCGCTTGCCGGAGTTTCCTGGCTTCTCGGCAGCCGCCAAGTCCCGGCAGGCGACACACCCGGCAATTTCTTTGCCAGGGTCACCCGCCTTGGTTTTCTTGGCGGAGCCGGTGTCATCAGATCCCTCGACGGCAAGCACGGCCTTCCCCTTGCGCTTCCTGTTACGGTTCCGACCCTTCTTCGCTGGAGCGGCAGTATCCTCGTCTGAGGTGTCGGTTTCTGCACTGGCGCTTTCGCCGGGGTACTTCCTTCCCTCTTCAGGCCGGGCACATCTGTCGACAAGAACGTAGAGTTCCGCCACATCCTTCACCTTGGTCATCGCCAGTTCTTCGCGCATCTTGCGGTTGCGCACGTTCTGGTGGAACGCGCTTATCGTCGCGGGCCCCGGCAGCTTGCATCGCGATGGTGTAGATGCTGAGGAACTCCGATGGGTGGGTCTTGCCGTTGTACTTCTCGCCAACGTCAGGTTTGAATATGCGGTGAGAGGGCCACTGGAATTGCCGTAGCTCGCGGGTGAAAGCTGGACAGCCTACCTCGTAAGGTAGACCCCCAGGGCTCTCCGGTGCTGCGCGGTCAGCAGCAGGCCCTGCTCGCCTGTCTGACTGGTGGCGCGTTCCGTGCCGGCGCTTGATGGTGGTTCGAGCGTCTTCATGAGCTCCCTCCTGAAGAACTTGACGCTGGTCGCCGCGGGTCCATGGGTCGGACGATGCTATGGAGATGGCGTCGCCCGCGACGTCTCGAAGGGTTGACGCACGCGGCACCGGGCGAGGAGGAGGCGAATGCACCGTAGCCACGGCGCTGCCGGCTCTCCCGCCGCCGGTGCGTGGGACCCCATCGGAGCGTCGGCCTGGGAGCTCCGCTGGATTTAGGTTATCCCTGTTGGCGACTGCGACAAGGCTTCGGATGGTGGCTCTCCATTCGTCGAGTTTCCCCGTAACGGTTGGAAAGTCGAGGAGCAACTGCGGGCGCGCCAAAGCTTCGGCTGGTGTCAACGGTAGTGAAACCTGCACGGACCGTGACGCGCTTCGACCCCTGACTGTGTCAGGGGGAGCCCTATCACGATCGTGCGGTTGCCTAACGTCTCCACCAGCGCTTCGGCGGGCGGGCAGGTCTTCCACGTCCCGGGAGTGGCACTCGGGGCCCTTCCCATGGCGACGTCCGGGATCTTCGGGGTGACGACGCCGTCCGTCGCGCGCTACTTGAGAAGAGCGCGCTGTTGGCGCCGGCGTGGGAGTTCTGGAGGCCCTTGCGTCGCCTTCGGGTGATGCAGCCGTGACCTTGGAAGGCCCCGCGCCACCCGCGGAGTGTCGGGCTCCATCTTTGGAACTGGCAGTGTGTGGCCCGTTACCAGGCGCACAAACATCGCCACCTCCGAAACTCCGGCTGTCGGGATGGCGTTGGTGTTCGCGAGCAGCGCCCCGAGTCCTTTCCGCGACTGGTCCGCTGCTCGCCCGCGTCGGGACGGGCTGTCTGGCTTCCAACTGGCCAACCGCCATCGTCATCTTCTACTTGGGCGCCATGATGATGCAGGAGCGCCGAACTAACCGCTAAAGCCGATTCTCACAACTACGCCCCCTACCTGGCGCGCCAAAGATGTCGGTGTATTTGGGTCGACACCTATGGGATCACAGGAATCCCTACTACGGTTGCGGGGCGGTTGGGTTGAGAGAAGAGCGGATCTAACAGTCAGGACATGGTTCCTTTACCCAGGTTCGGGCCGCAAAGATGCGTAAAACCCTACTCCTCCTTTGGTGGATTATATGTTGGTGTTCTTCAGCTAATGAGGAGCTCCAAGCGGGTCGCGAGCAGTTCCAAAAAGCCGAATCCTTCTCCTGGTCGCCTCGGGCCTCCTTTTATAGGAAAAAGGGGTTGCCACAATGGCACACATGAGGTGGAAAGGGTACAGTGATGCGAGGTTATCCCTCGCATTACAGGACAAGGTGCATATAATGCGCCCAACTTAGGTGTCCTTGCTTTATCGGGGACGGGGGGGAGACGTCCGTCTTGTCCGTCGCCGCCCCTCCTCGTGTTGACACGCGCCCTGGCCAGCAGTGCCTGAGGCGCCATGTAGGCAGACAGGCAGCTTAGGTGGCGCAACGGCGGGTCTCCACGAAGATCTGTGGGTTGCCACGCTGGAGCCCGTCAAGCTGGTCGGGTCGGCAGCTGCGTGGGTCGATGGAAACCCAGTTGGTGTGGGCCTGATGGTGGCCCTGCGGGTGTCCTTGGCAAGGGCCTTGCCGCGGCTTCGGCAAGGGTCCTGCAGTGGTGCCTGCTATCATCCCCGGCAAGGTGCTTGCCGGGGGCCTTGTGGTTCTCCTTGGCTGGGATCCCGCAAAGGGTCGTCTTCTTAACTTGTATCTGATCTTGAATGTCTTCACAAAGATCTGCATGCCACCACGAGGATATCTCCCGAATCCTCGCCCCATGGGGGTGGCGGACTCAAGGGTGATTCGCTCCGTAGGCGTGGGGCGAGCTGCCGCGGCAAGGGTCTTGCCAGGGCTGCCAGGGCTTGCCCCGGCAAGGATCTTGCCGGAGAGAGCCACTTCGTCCCTTTGCTCTTTGTGGTCTTGTTCTTGGCGTCCCTCCAGTCTCCATCAAGCTTCGGCCTTGCCCCGGCTCGCCTCCCTCGCCGTGCTTGGTGTGGTGGCGCCGTGGCTCAGACTGCCCGTGCACAGTCATAGGGGTACAAAAAGTGTACCCCTCTTTTTGTACACCGACTACATGTAGCCGCGCGCGTGCCACCTCACCCCCTCACTGCCCCGGCTATATAAGCCCACCACGAGGTGCCCCGGCCTCACCAGCAGCCTCACCCACTCCCAGGACCCCGCCTAGCCACTAGCCCGAGCTCGAGGAGCTCTCATTCCCCCCTCATCACCATGGCTGCCGCGGTGCTCCGGCTAAATTCGGACAAAGCCGAGCCCCTCCCTCCTTCCCGTCGCTACCATAGCACTCCCCGGACCACCGCAAGCCTCCCCCACCCCTCATTTGACCGCTAGAGCCACCGTGGCCGTGTGCCTAAGTTCGCCCGAAGCCTCAGCCGCCGGCGTTAGAGCTGCTCTAACCCCGGTCCTCCCTAGCACCGTAGATGCCCCTGGACAGAAGCTACACATCTCCACGAACCCGCCGCTGGTCTCTGCTCATCCATAGGTGGCCGGAGTTGGCCGAGCTCGTTGCTGGAGCCCGCCACTACCGCCTGCCGCAGCGGTCGCCACACACCGTCCCTGCCTCTCCTACGGCTACCCCTGTCCGCGTCGCTCCACGGCGAGCTAGCCGGTGGCCGCGCCCTCGCCGGAGATGGCCGGAGCCGGCCGGGCCATCACCGGCTGTGCCTCTGCCTCGCCACGCTCTATTCCCAATCGGGAGGTAGACAAAGGAGCGGGAGGAGAGAGGAGTCAACGGCGGGACCCACACATCAGCGACCCAAGCGCCCGACCCTGCCTTTGCCACGCTGGATAAGTGGAGGCGTAATCCTCTGGGTTACGTCTTCACTTATCGAAAGCGTATTTTGCCTCTTCGTCGGCCCAGAATGCGTTTTCCTCTCTAGAAAGCGTATTTCCCGAATAGGTGCGTTCTGTTTTTCTTGTTAAGGGCCTAGTTATGATGATTTTTATTATAGATAGGTCCTTGGCAGAAAACAACCGTATCTCTTTTTACCCGTAGCTCCGATCGAGGTGAATCCAACGCTCACATCTTCGTCTCGTCAAACCCGTTCTGTTCCCATCATTTTCACTATGGTTTGTCATACTGGAAATGACCATTTTGCCCTTGCGCCTAATCAGCCCCCTCCGAGAGAGTACCATTTCCGGCGATTCTTTCCGCGATCATTCCGCACTTCTCCCCGGAGTCTTCTTCATCCCCAGGTAAGCCACAACCACCATTTGCATGATAGCCATGCAGAAGCATTTGTTTTCAACTTGAATCTTTAATAACTGTCTGTTTGCTTTACTGCTGCTGTCGTTATTTCGGTTATGCTTATGGATCGGTGTTTACCGCAATGATATGTTTTCTTGCACTCTGTTATTATGTTCTTCATGCTAGTATTACTTTCATATGACATGTTTGGTAGTAGTACATGTTGATGTAGTGATGGTCTTCGGTGCATGACTGTCGTCTGTTCCGAGTACCGTTGTTATGCCTGTTTCTTTGCATCTAGTTGGTTAAATGCTTACATGCTAGTATTATTGATATGTTCTTGCATGATATTTATTGTTGATGCTAGTGGTCATTTTATGCTATGAGTAGTGTTCTAGTTGTGATATTCAAGCTCGTCAGTATGCCATGCTCATCTGGATAAATAGTTAAATGTTGTTGTTATGCTCGTTGATTTTGATGCACCCCCATGCCTATGTTGATATCATGTTCATGCATTGTAGTTGCATTGTGTTATTTTATTATGACTCGGCATCTTGCATTCAAGTTTAACCAGATAATAATAAACTTGAACAACTGTTGGTTGAGTCATGGTGCCACCAAATCCATCTTTTTCCAGTGCAACCACGCTTACCTTATGGGGAGGTCTTAACTCGATCCATTGTTATCACTAGTAGAAAACAGGGCATTGGTCCAGCCCATTAGCCCCGGTTCAATCTAGAACCGGGTCCAATGGGGGTACTGGACCCGGTTCGTGTGCCCAGGGGGCCGGCCAGGCCACGTGGGCCATTGGTCCCGGTTCGTCTGGACCTATTGGTCCCGGTTGGAGCTAAAAACCGGGACCAATGGCTCTTGCTCCTGGCCCACCACTATTGGTCCCGGTTGGTATTATGAACCGGGACCAAAGGCTCCCCTTTAGTCCCGGTTTGTAGCACCAACCGGGACCAGTGAGTTGCCTATATAAACCCCCTCACTCAAGAGCAGAGCTCACTGCTCTGTTTTTTTTTCTGGCCGAGGGGGAGAGGGGTTAGTGGTGCTCTAGCTCACCTCCTATGCACACAACGTGTTCGGTGGAATGCCCGAGCCACACTAGTTAAGCTTTTCTCCTCTCGAAGCTCTATTTTCTCCGAGATTTGTCTAGGTTTAGCGGTCCGTCACGTCCCGTCCCCGTCTTCGCCGCCGTCGATCGCCCCCGCCGATCTCGTCACCGGCACCACCATGGTGAGCCTCTTTTTATGTCCATGCTTTTCTTACTTTTATTATTGCTTTAGATAGATATTTGTCTAATTTTCTTACGTTTATTATTGCTTGTTATTATATAGTGCGATGGTTTTGATATCCGCCCACGTGGGCCCTCGTCCGGTCTACGATTCGGATGTGGTATATTATCTTTAATTTATAAATATTTGTTTTAGTGCTTATGATAGTTATGCCGACCAACCTGACATGCATAGATGTTTTATTATGTCTAGGAGGTAGTTGAACCGGAAATTCCAACCGACCCTCTTGTGGAGAGGTTAAATTTAGTTGAAGAGGAAAACATTTCGTTAAAGAAAAAATTGGAAAAAATGGAGGAGAAGATGGAATTGGAGTTGCATGTTGCGGAAGTTATCGATGATCACAAGATCAAGATGGACCCTATTGTCGAGAGGTTAAATTTAGTTGAAGAAGAAAACAAATTCTTGAAGGAAAAAATAAAAAAAATTGTGGACGAGAAGATGATATTGGAGTTGCATGTTGCGGATGTCGTCGATGATCACAAGATCAAGATGGATGCAATGCGGTTGAAGATTAAAAAGATTAGAAAATATGCCATTAATACCAAGGCTTGGTATCATTATGCCGTTGGATCAATTGTTACCTTGGTTGCGATTATGATAGCATTTGTTTTCGCGTTGAAATGTTTTACATAGTTTCGATGTGTATGGAGAGCTATATGTTGTTAGATGAGAACTATATATGTATGTACTTTGGTTTTAATGTGATGATGAACTTTTATCCATTTGGTCACTTAATTATCTATTTATGATGTTCTGTAATGGTTTTTGACACACTTAATTATATATAAATGCACGCAGATGAACCGCCAATGGATGTACGGTGACAGACACACCTCCGAGTACATTAAGGGCGTGCGTGAGTTTCTAAATGCGGCAGAGGCAAACAAGCAGAATGGTTTTATGTGTTGTCCATGCACTAAATGTGTGAATACGATGTCTTACTCTAACCGAAAAATCCTTCACTCCCACCTGCTTTACAAGGGTTTCATGCCACACTATAATGTTTGGACGAGGAACGGAGAAATAGGGGTTATGATGGAAGACGGCGAAGAAGAAGAGTACGATGACAACTATGTGCCCCCTGAATACGGTGATGCTGCAATGGGGGGAGCTGGTGAAGATCAAGAGGAACCAGACGATGTGCCCAATGATGCTGCAACGGGTGAAGCTGCTGAAGATCAAGAGGAACCAAATGATGATCTTCGCCGGGTCATTGTCGATGCAAGGACACAATGCGAAAGTCAAAAGGAGAAGCTGAAGTTCGATCGCATGTTAGAGGATCACAAAAAAGGGTTGTACCCCAATTGCGAAGATGGCAACACAAAGCTCGGTACCGTACTGGAATTGCTGCAGTGGAAGGCAGATAATGCTGTGGCTGACAAAGGATTTGAGAAGCTACTGAAAATATTGAAGAAGAAGCTTTCGAAGGATAACGAATTGCCCGACAGTACATACGCAGCAAAGAAGGTCGTATGCCCTCTAGGATTGGAGGTGCAGAAGATACATGCATGCCCTAGTGACTGCATCCTCTACCGCGGTGCATACAACGATCTGAACGCATGCCCGGTATGCGGTGCATTGCGGTATAAGATCAGACGAGATGACCCTGGTGATGTTGATGGCGAGCCCGCCAGGAAGAGGGTTCCTGCGAAGGTGATGTGGTATGCTCCTATAATACCACGGTTGAAACATTTGTTTAGAAACAGAGAGCATGCCAAGTTGATGCGATGGCACAGTGAGGACCGTAAGAAAGATGGGAAGTTGAGAGCACCCGCTGACGGGTCGCAATGGAGAAAAATCGAGAGAAAGTACTGGGAGGAGTTTGCAAAGGATGCAAGGAACGTATGGTTTGCTCTAAGCGCGGATGGCATTAATCCTTTCTGGGAGCAGAGCAGCAATCACAGCACCTGGCCCGTGACTCTATGTATGTATAACCTTCCTCCTTGGATGTGCATGAAGCGGAAGTTCATTATGATGCCAGTTCTTATCCAAGGCCCTAAGCAACCCGGCAACGACATTGATGTGTACCTAAGGCCATTAGTTGAAGAACTTTTACAGCTGTGGAATGGAAACGGTGTACGTGCGTGGGATGAGCACAAACAGGAGGAATTTGACCTAAAGGCGTTGCTGTTCGTGACCATCAACGATTGGCCCGCTCTCAGTAACCTTTCAGGACAGACAAACAAAGGATACCACGCATGCACGCACTGTTTAGATGACACTGAAAGTATATACCTGGACAAGTGCAGGAAGAATGTGTACCTGGGCCATCGTCGATTTCTTCTGACCAACCATCAATGTCGAAAGAAAGGCAAGCATTTCAAAGGCGAGGCAGATCACCGGAAGAAGCCCGCCATGCGTACCGGTGATCACGTACTTGCTATGGTCAATGATTTACATGTAATCTTCGGAAAGGGCCCCGGCGCACTAGCTGTTCCGAATGACGATGAGGGACACGCACCCATGTGGAAAAAGAAATCTATATTTTGGGACCTACCCTACTGGAAAGACCTAGAGGTCCGCTCTTCAATCGACGTGATGCACGTGACGAAGAACCTTTGCGTGAACCTGCTAGGCTTCTTGGGCGTGTATGGAAAGACAAAAGATACAGCTGAGGCACGGGAGGACCTGCAACGTTTGCACGAAAAAGACGGCATCCCTCCGAAGCAGTATGAAGGTCCTGCCAGCTATGCTCTTACGAAAGAAGAGAAAGAAATCTTCTTTGAATGCCTTTTCAGTATGAAGGTCCCGACTGGCTTCTCGTCGAATATAAAGGGAATAATAAATATGGCAGAGAAAAAGTTCCGGAACCTAAAGTCTCATGACTGCCATGTGATTATGACGCAACTACTTCCGGTTGCATTGAGGGGGCTTCTACCGGAAAACGTCCGATTAGCCATTGTGAAACTATGTGCATTCCTCAATGCAATCTCTCAGAAGGTGATCGATCCAGAAATCGTACCAAGGCTAAGGAGTGATGTGGCGCAATGTCTTGTCAGTTTCGAGCTTGTGTTCCCACCATCCTTCTTCAATATCATGACACACGTCCTAGTTCATCTAGTCGACGAGATTGTCATTCTGGGGCCCGTATTTCTACACAATATGTTCCCCTTTGAGAGGTTCATGGGAGTCCTCAAGAAATATGTCCGTAACCGCGCAAGGCCAGAAGGAAGCATCTCCATGGGCCATCAAACAGAGGATGTCATCGGGTTTTGTGTTGACTTCATTCCTGGCCTTAATAAGATAGGTCTCCCTAAATCGCGATACGAGGGGAGACTGACTGGAAAA
>LR738710.1:74565192-74579533 GCA_902687465.1 Secale cereale
CGGCGAGCCGATTGCACCCATCCGCACAAAGAACGCATTTGTTAATCAGTGCGGGGTTCTGGTTAGGGACAAGATCCCGATCAGCATCCATCAATGGTTAAAGCCGGCTGCAAAAGACGCTCAGGTGACTTATGTCACTGATATGCAGAAAGAAGATCTTTGGACTGAGCTGAAGTCAAACTTCGTCCTACCGCGAGAGGTTGATCCGGCGAAGCCAGTTATAGAGGACTTAATCAAGTCTGCTGCACTTTCGAAGATGGCAGACCAATTCAGGGCATGGAAGAAAAAACTGAATACGTTTGTCAAAGAGAAAACGACTCCAGAATTCGTGGGCATATATGAGAAGATCAAAGATGACTGGCCCGCATTTGTGGCCCATAAGAAGTCGGAAAAGAGTCAGAAGATGTCGGAGACAAACCGGATAAATGCTGCAAAGAAGATGCATCACCATCGCAAGGGGTCGGGCGGCTACCTCGTAGCCCGGCCTAAGTGGGCCAGGGCTGAGAATGATCTGCTTCAGAAAGGGATCGAACCAGAGACAATGCACTGGCCAGAACGTTGCCGGACTTGGTTCTTCGGGGCTGGCGGATCCTTGGACCCTGTAACAGGGTGGTGCATTTGGACGGACAAGCAATTGGAAACACCACTCAGGAAGATGCGGCAGTATATCAAAGCAGCGCATGCAGGGACGTTCATCCCCGACAGAGAGAACGACGAGCTGACAATGGCCCTCGGGAATCCTGAGCACCCTGGACGGACACGAGGCACGCCAGGCTCCCTTCCGTGGCGTGCTGGGTTTCCGGACGCAGGAGGCTACAAATGCCACGACAGGAGGAAGAAAATGGAGATGGCCGAAATCCAGGCGCTGCGGGCCAGAATACAAGCGATAGAGGAACGGGAAGCAGATCGGGAAAGAATTGCCGAAGCTTCCCCCGAAGCTACCCCGCCATCTCAGCGGAGAAGCAGCGTGGCTTCCACCGAGCTGCTTCAGCCAGAGCATGCCTTGACGGCTACTGCCAGGAATCCTGTGGATGCTATCACGCAGGCACAAAATTGCCACCTTATGGCACAGTGGATGAATCTGAAGGTCAAGGCGGCTGCTGGCTCTGTTTATCCTTCTGGACCAGACGACACTTTTCACTGCCGACCGATTCCAGAAGGATATGCTAGGGTGATGGTCGACGAAATAACGGAGGGATTTGAGGAGCTCCAGCTTGACCACCCTACCGGTGAAGGGGAGACTCGGCTGGGTTCTTCACTGAAGACTCCATGCCTATGGCGGAAGGACCTAATCAACATTCTGAACTGGACGCCTCCGCCTCCTCCTCCTCATCCGACGAGTCAGGGCACTCCGCCTCCTCCACCGCCTCCTCCTCCGGCGAGTGTCCATCAGGGCACTCCGGCTCCTTCTCCGGCGAGTGACCATCAGGGCACTCCGGCTCCTTCTCCGGCGCGTGGCGGCACACCGCCTCCTTCGCCGCCGGCGCGTGGCGGCACTCCGCCTCCTTCGCCGCCGGCGCGCCCGAGCAGACAGCCAGCTCCTCCTTCGCCTAATCAGCAAGGGCGGAAGAGACCTGCCGCCGCTCCGGCTGCTCCTGCTCCGGCGCCTAAGCAAGTAAAAAAGACAGCCGCTTCGTCTGGTCCGGCGACGTCTACCAGTACAGCCAGAGGCGGGAGGCGATGCAGATTCGGTCCTTCTCTCACGCCTCTAGAGAAGTTACCGTACGAGAGGTCCGACGAGGAAAACACGAAGATCGCTGAAGGCGAAGTGAAGGACTTTTTTGAAGGGTTGAAAGCACAGAGAAATCCACCTCTGGAGGAGAAGATAGATGCGGTGAAAGCAAAGCGCACTCTTGCTGCCCTGAAGCAACCAGCGAAAAGTAAGCCGAAGGGCAACTATGACCGCATTATTCAAAAGACATTTCAAGATGCCAAGCGGTCCGGAAGTACAAAAAGTGATCAGAGGTTAGCAGAAGGGCGAGCTGGGAAACAAATTGCCCAGCTCGGCGAACAAGCGAACCAATCATGCCCCCCGCTCAAGGTGTCTAGCGACATGGTCGCTAATGATCCGAGGATGGTGCCCGGTTATACCAATCTTGCAGATTACGCGTCCGACGATGTATACTATGATTTCATGGACGTGCAGATAGAAAGATACGAGTACAAAAAGCCTCTCGTCAAAAATGAAAGATCTCTATCAACGAATATGCGAAGATTGCATGATTGGTACATGAAAATCTGCAGAGAGTCTGGGGGGAGGAATAACTTGTATTTGAGAGTTAAACCGGAGCATGACCTCGTTGGAATTGACCTGTTGCCTGTTCCATTTGAGGAGTTCTATCAATTTTTCAATCAATTGGCCCTCGATAAAGCAACGGTCACCTTCTACTGTCTGTAAGTAGTACTACTTCTGTCATTAAGTCTCTCTATATAGCTGATCTTCATTGCATGTATTTATAATTATCCTCACTATATTATGCAGATTGAAGATCGTCGAATTGAAGAAAAGACAAGTAGGTGATATTGGGTTTATTAACACATACCTCATAGATGCAACCGAGGTTACATTGCGTCCCGACGATACCGAGACCAACTTGCTACGATCGTTGGTGGTAAATGAAAACAAAGATATAATACTCTTTCCTTACAACTTCAAGTGAGTGTTAATGTCTTGTGCATATTTGGTTTCCCTTATATATCAGTCAAGTTTATAGTGATGTAATTGATGATCTCATGCATTCGTGCGCAGCTTCCACTATATTCTCTTAGAGATTAAGCTTGAGAAGGGAATAGTAACTGTCTTCGACTCTAAACGTAAAGATCCCGAGGAGTATGCGGACATGACTCAAATGCTAGCCAGGTAAGTTAAATCGATCAATATTATCCACCATGCATATATATATATCAGCAACTTCATTTCTGATATCAACTAATTGTTTCCTTTGTCTGGCAGGGCTTGGAAAAAATTCACCAAAAAAGCTCCGGGACTGCCGAAGAAGCTACAATTTAGATACCCGAAAGTAAGTACTATATAGTAGCATGTTCCGCGCACGCATCTCCTATATCTTGATTCAAGCGCTAGTTTCATCAATACCAATTTGGCATTCTTGCTTATCAGTTTGATTGACCTCTATTTCTTGTAAAGTGGTTGTGGCAGGAACCCGGGAATGATTATTGTGGATACTACATTTGCGAGTCCATCCGCCACACGACCTGTGAGCGGGGCTACACTGATGAACAATTTGAAGTGCGTAAGCAATCAATAATATTCACAAATTTATGGCATCATTTCATGTATTGACCCCCTACTTCAAATTAGATGTTTCGGATGCGGGATGAACTCCTAACACCAGATCGTCTGCGAGCAATTCAAGAGGAATTGGCGGCATTCTTCCTTGAACACGTGATCGCTGAAGACGGAGAATACTATGTGGACCATGCATCCATGTGTCAGGAGATTATTTTTGTAAGAGATAATTATTGTATATATGTGCCCGGTAGTTTCGGATAGATATACGAGAACTTGTTGTTCGACCAATCTCTCGGAGAAGGAGAGGTGGTCGATATTACTTCTCTCTGTATGCATATATATATATATGTTGATTATACGAGATCTTCTGTTCCTTCGTTTGCTTAGTAGCTAGCACCTAGCTAGCTAGCTAGCATGACTCTAGTCCTCTCTATATACGTATGTGTAGTATGTAGCGTCGACCAAGCACGGACATAAGAGAGAACACTTCTCTCTATTAATTAGCTAGCTAACACAATATATGAAACACCTAAATTAACCCCCAAAACCTAAAACACCCCTCCCCTTTCAAAAAAAAAAAAAACAAAAACCACAGCCACAGAAATGCTGACGCGTGGATGCCTTTTGGTCCCGTTGGTACCACCAACCGGGACTAAAGCCCCTCCTGCCTGGACTCGGTGCACAGGCCACGTGGACACCCTTTTGCCCCGGTTCTGGATTGAACCGGGACTAAAGGGTCAGAGCATTAGTACCGACCCTCTTGTCCCGGTTCCAGAACCGGGGCTAAAGGCCCAGATGAACCGGGTCTGATCCCCCTTTATCTACTAGTGTATGCCTCTCACCGGTGCCTCCCGCGAGGGAAGGTTATGGGCGCGCGCTACCTTGATGAGGTAGGTGGACATAACCTTATGTGCTCGTTTTTTTTTTATGGATCCTTGTCCCTGTTTGGGACCGTTTTGCCATGACGGTGGCTGTTGGTGTCTTTGGTATACACGGGGCCACCCAAGACCTAGTCCTGAGAGGTAGATGGTCAGAGTGGCCGGGAGAGTGAGACGACAAAGGGAGGGATTCGTCGGAACCTTTTGGTCCGCACGTATGGGAGTGCGAGGCCAGGGTTCCGTAGTGTGGGTAAAGTGCGCTACCTCTGCAGAGTGTGTGTATTTAATCTATCGATAGCTGCGCCCACGGATATGGGCCCAGTTCGTGTCGGTCACACTGTGGGTCAACAGTAATAATAATAATGTGCTTAATAACAACCCTGGTTTGATGATAAAAGAAGTTGGTTGATACTTATGTGATCGGGAGATGATCATTGTGGTATCGTGAGTACCAACTTGTTGGATATTTGGGATATTATGCGAGAGTCAAGGGTAAAGGTCAAGCTTCTTGTGGTCATGTAATGATTACTACTGTATTGTTAATACCAAGCTTGATTGGAGCCTGAGATGATCGTGCGATGTCCATGATGGTAAGCGATGCATGTGATGGTTACAAGGTAACCTGATCAGAGTAAGTTGGTGCATGATATTGTCATCATATTGCATGCTAGTATTATCATGTTCATATGTTCATGCCATGCTCGTATTGTTCTAGTTGTATTATCTTGTCCATGTTATGATTGATCTGATAGTATCATGTTAATCCTGGTTAATCTATAATTGCCATGCTATTGTTTGTCTTGATTGCTTTGGTTGCTATGAGCTTGCAAGTACATTCAATGTACTGACCTGGCGTGTCGTGCCAGTTTGCAGGTCATGCCGGATATGATTGCTTGTTTAACGTGGAGTCCTTGTTTGTGAGCTAGGATAAGCGTTCCAGCCAGAGTCCCTGCGGAGTAGAGTTCACCACCGCTGTCGTTGTTCCGCCGCCAGTAGTCATTCCGCTGCTTGCATGGAGCAAATGTGGCACGCGTAGTTTCGCAGTGCCAATTTAACCCCTTGTACCCACATAGATTGTAATAAAGAGCTGATTTGTTCTATGCTAAGCAGTGACGTATTCCAGAAGACTTCTCCTCGATCTCTAGGCTGGAATATGGGGCGTTCCGGTTTCTCTGAGCTGGGGTGCCACATTTTGATACAAAGATTGGATACAAGAGATGAACTAGGGTTTGACAGGAGATGGTGTTGGTGAAGATGTTGATGAAGATAACCCTTCCCAAGATGGGATAGTTGTTGGTGATGACGATGGCGATGATTTCCCCCTTCCGGAGGGAAGTATCCCTGGCAAAACAGCTCCGCTAGAGCCATAGATTGGTTCCGCCAAGGTTCCGCCTCGAGACGGCGACGCTCGTCCCGAAAGCCTCCTTATAATTTTTCCCAGGTCAAAGCACCTCATATAGCAGAAGATGGTCATCGGGGGGCTGCCAGATGGCCCACGAGGCAGGGGGCGCGCCCAGGGGGGGCGCCTCCACCCTCGTGGACGGTGGGTGGCCCTCCTCCTGTATTTCTTCTTCCAGATATTTTTTATATTTTCTAAAACTGACTTTCATGGAGTTTCATGGCTTTTTGAGTTGTGCAGAATAGGTCTCCAATGTTTGCTCCTTTTCGAGCCCAGAATTCCGGCTGCCGGCACTCTCTCTCTTCATGTAAACCTTGTAAAACAAGAGAGAAAACGCATAAGTATTGTGACATAATGTGTAATAACAGCCCATAAGGCAATAAATATCCATATAAAAGCATGATACAGAATGGACGTATAAAGTCCCCCAAACTTATACCTCGCTTGTCCTCATGCGGAAGCCGATATCGAAAAATATGTCCACATGCTTAGAGATAGAGGTGTCGATAAAATAAAATATGGACATGAGGGCATCATGATCATTCTTATAACAGCAACATATATATATTGTCATATGATTTCTTATGATAAAGTAACAATCTATTCACAATGTCGAGTATGAATCAGAAACTTGATTGAAAACTAACAAACTATGATCTCGGTCATTGAAGCAATTGCAATTTATCATAACATCGGAAAGAGTCAATATAAGAGCTTTTCAGCAAGTCCACATACTCAACTATCATTTAGTCTTTCACAATTGCTAACACTCATGCAATACTTATGGGTATGGAGTTCTAATCGGACACAGAGAAACATAGGGGCTTATAATGTTGCCTCCCAACCTTTTACCTCAAGGTAATGTCAATAGTAATAGATCATGATAGCCTAGATCCAAGTGGGTATATATGTCAGGATCTTTCCAACACAATGTGCTTGCCAAAGGATACAATGTAAAAAGGAAAGGTGAAGATCACCATGACTCTTATAAGGTAAGAACAATAGTTAGGCCCTTCGCAGAGGGAAGTAGAGTTTGTCATGTGCTTTTATGGTTGGATGTACAAAATATTAGCGTGAAAGAACGTCACTTTATATTGCCACTTGTGACAGGGACCTTTATTATGCAGTCCTTTGCTTTTATTACTTCCATATCACAAGACGTATAAAGCTTATTTTCTTCACACTAATAGATCATACATATTTTAGAGAGTTGCAACAATGAAAACTTACTTGAAGGATCTTACTCAATCCATAGGTAGATATGGTGGACTCTCATGGCAAAACTGGGTTTAAGGATGTATGGAAGCACAAGTAGTATCTCTACTTGGTGCAAGGAGTTTGGCTAGCATGAGGGGGAAAGGCAAGCTCAACATGTTGGATGATCCATGAAAATATACTTTATTTAGTATATAAGAAGACATAACCCATTACGTTGTCTTCCTTGTCCAACATCAACTCTTTAGCATGTCATATTTTAATGAGTGCTCACAATCATAAAAGATGTCCAAGATAGTATATTTGTATGTGAAACCCTCTCTTTCCATATTACTTCCTATTAATTGCAACGATGACCAAAACTATGTTTGTCAACTCTCAACCACTTTTATTCATCATACTTTTTATATGTGAAGTCATTACTTTCCATAAGATCAATATGATCTCTTTGATTCTTTTTATTCTTTTCTTTTGTCCTCTCATGATCATAGTGAGATAATCAAGCCCTGGACTCAAAACTACTATTTATTATATAGCTCACAGACTCGATTACAAAGATAAAGATCATAAAGCAAAGCTCACAACTAGATCATACTAAACTTTATTCTACTAGATCAAGATATTACCAAAGAGATCGAACTAAGAAAAACGGTAAAGATAGGAGTGTGATAGTGATACGATACCGGGGCAACTCCCACAAGCTTGGCAGTTGCCAAGGGGAGTGTCCATACCCATGTGATCACGTCTCTTTCTTCGGGGGCAGTGATGTGATATTCTTGGCGATGATACCCCTCAGGATACGATTCTCCTCCTCGAGATTGTTAACTTGCTGCTTGAGGTCCATTATTTCCTTGCAGAGCTTGCCTGTGACGGCCGATGCTCCTTTCACCCAAGGATGTTGCATAGCTGCGGGAGAACAAGTGACACTCTTTTTTACATTTTCATAAGAAGGGAACCTGACATTGGAAGAGATGACCGAGTTTGGAATAGCTGAGTGCTGTAGTTCCACCATTGTGAATCCGGCTCGAAACTGAGAAGTAACTTCTTGATCTTCCTCCATGGCATCTATCCTTTTCAAGGCAGCCTCCATCTCTTCCTCCGTTGATGGCCCAAAGTGGTCAACATCGCTGTTTCCTCCTGGTCCCGGTGTCGGATGAGACACCCGACTCTCTCCCACTGACTCCTAAGAAGACATCTTGCTCTTATCTGCGACAGAAACAGCTCGAAACAAAAATAGAAGATTTTTGCCTGGTGCGGTGGTCAAAACCTTCAGGAGAATATATAATGAATTTTTACCGACCAAAAGGAGTAACGTGCAAGAAATCGGTGTCCCGAGGGCGCACGAGGTGCCCACGAGGTAGGGGGCGCACCCACGGGGGTAGGGCGCGCCCTCCACCCTCGTGGACGCCCTGTGTCCTTTTCGGACTGCTTCTTATTTTTCTATTTTTCTAAATATTCCAAAACAAAGAAAAATTGCCATTAGAACTGTTTTGGAGTCGGTTTACTTACCGTACCACATACCTCTTCCTTTTCGGAGTCTGAATCATTCTGGAAAGTGTCCCATATGTATTGATCCGGGTTACGCTTTCAATAACATTGGTTTCAACATTTATGGGATTACCTGAGATATAATGTTTGATTCATTGACCGTTCACCAACTTCGGATTTGTGCCTTCAAAGTTGTTGATTTTTATGGCACCGGATCGATAGACCTCCTCGATAACGTAAGGACCTTCCCATTTAGAGAGAACTTTTCCTGCAAAAAATCTTAAATGTGAGTTGTATAGCAAGACATAATCACCCACGTTAAACTCACGCTTTTGTATCCTTTTGTCATGCCATCTTTTAACATTTTCTTTGAACAGTTTGGCATTTTCATAGGTCTGGGTTCTCCATTCATCAGGCGAGCTAATGTCAAATAACCTCTTCTCACGGCAAGTTTGAAATCGTAATTGAGCTCTTTAATAGCCCAATATGCCCTATGTTCTAGTTCGAGAGGTAAGTGACATGTTTTTCCATAAACCATCTTATATGGAGACATACCCATAGGATTTTTGTATGTAGTTCTATAGGCCCATGCATCATCAAGTGTCTTTGACCAATTTTTTCTAGATCTATTAACAGTCTTTTGCAAAATTAATTTCAGTTCTCTGTTACTTAGTTCTACTTGACCACTAGACTGTGGGTGGTAAGGGGATGCAATTCTATGATTCACATCATACTTAGCAAGCATTTTATAGAAAGCACCATGAATAAAGTGTGAACCACCACCAGTCATTAAATATCTAGGGACTCCAAACCTTGGGAAAATAACTTATTTAAGCATCTTAAGAGAGGTGTTGTGATCAGCACTACTAGTTGGAATAGCTTCTACCCACTTAGTAACATAATCAACAGCAACTAAAATATGTGTATACCCATTAGAGGAAGGAAACGGTCCCATATAATCAAAGCCCCGAACATCAAATGGTTCAATAACAAGTGAATAATTCATAGGAATTTCTTGACGTCTAGTTATATTACCAATTCTCTTACATTCATCACAAGATAAGATAAACTTACGGGCATCCTTCAAGAGAGTAGGCTAATAAAAACTAGATTGCAGTACCTTGTGTGCAGTCCTATCTCCAGCGTGGTGTCCTCCATAAGCCTCAGAGTGACACTTGCGTAGGATCCATTCCTGTTCATGCTCAGGTACGCAACGTCTAATGATACCATCTACCCCTTCTTTATAAAGGTGTGGGTCATCCTAGAAGTAATGTCTTAAATCATAGAAGAACTTTTTCTTCTGCTGGTATGTGAAACTAGGTGGTATAAATTTAGCAACAATGTAATTAGCATAATCAGCATACCATGGAGCAGTACGAGAAGCATTTATGACAGCTAATTGTTCATCAAGAAAGCTATCATCAATAGGCAGTGGGTCATCAAGAATATTCTCCAACCTAGACAAGTTGTCTGCAACGGGGTTCTCAGCTCCTTTTCTATCGGTAATATGCAAATCAAATTCTTGAAGCAAGAGAACCTATCTAATAAGTCTAGGTTTAGCATCCTTCTTTTCCATAAGATATATAATAGCAGCATGATCAGTGTGAACAGTTACTTTGGGATCAACAATATAAGGCCTAAACTTATCACAAGAAAATACAACTGCTAAAAATTCTTTCTCAGTAGTAGCATAATTTCTCTGGGGACTGTCTAGAGTTTTACTAGCATATTTGATAACATTCAATTCTTATCAACTCTTTGTCCTAGAACATCACCTACATCACAATCACTAGCATCACACATAATTTCAAAGGGTAAATTCTAGTCAGGAGGCTGGAAAATAGGTGCAGAGATTAATGCTTTCTTAAGTATCTCAAATGCTTCTACACAATCATCATCGAAAACAAAAGGAACATCTTTTTGTAAGAGATTAGTCAGTGGCCTAGAGATTTTTGAGAAGTCCGTAATGAACCTGCTATAAAACCCGGCATGACCAAGGAAACTTCTTATACCTTTGATGTCCTTGGGACACGGCAACTTCTCAATAGCATCAACTTTAGCTTTATCAACTTCAATACCTCTTTCAGAAATTTTATGCCCCAAGACAATACCTTCATTAACCATAAAGTGACACTTTTCCCAATTCAAGACAAGATTAGTTTCTTCACATCTCTGTGAAACTCGATCAAGGTTGCTCAAGCAATCATCAAAAGAAGTTCCATAAACAGAAAAATCATCCATGAAAACCTCAACAATCTTTTCACAGAAATCAAAGAATATAGCCATCATGCATCTTTGAAAGGTAGCAGGTGCATTACATAAACCAAAAGGCTTACGTCTATAAGCAAAGGTACCGAAAGGACAAGTAAAAGTGGTCTTTTCTTGATCCTATTTTGACACAGGTATTTGAGAGAAACTGGAATAGCCATCTAGAAAGCAAAAATGAGTATGTTTGGATAATCTTTCTAGCATTTGATCAATAAAAGGTAGAGGGTAATGATCTTTCTTACTAGCTTTACTTAATTTGCGGAAATCATTTACCATCCTATAACCTGTAACAATTCTTTGCGAGATCAATTCATCTTTATCATTAGGAACAACGGTAATACCTCCCTTCTTAGGGACGCAGTGGACAGGACTTACCCACTGACTATCGGCAACTGGATAAATTATACCTGCCTCTAGAAGCTTTAGTATTTCCTTCCTTACCACTTCTTTCATCTTAGGATTTAACCATCGTTGGTGATCAACAACCGGTTTAGCGTCTTCCTCCAATTTTATTTTGTGTTGGCATAGAGTGGGACTAATGCCCTTAAGATCATCAAGAGTATATCCAATAGCAGTACGGTGCTTCTTCAGTAATTTCTCTTCCTCCTGCTATGAAAGGTTAGCACTAGTAATAACAAGATATATTTTCTTTTCATCAAGCTAAGCATACTTAAGAGTATCAGGTAATTGTTTGAGTTCAAACACGGGATCACCCTTGGGTGGAGGAGGATCCCATAGGATTTCGACAGGCAAGTTGTGTTTCAGTAAGGGTCCCTGTATAAAGAACATTTCATCTATTTGCCTTCTCTCATTCAGATACATGTCATTCTCATGGTCCAGCAGATATTGTTCTAAAGGATCGTTAGGAGTCACAACAATAGAAACTAGACTAATAATTTCATCCTTACTAGGCAATTCTTTATCATGGGGTTGTCTACGAAATTTAGTCAAGTTAAAATCATGAGACATATCCCCTAATCCAACAGTAACAATGTCCATTTCGCAGTCTATCTTAGCATTAACAGAGTTCAAGAAGGGTCTACGAAATATAATGGGGCAAAAATCATCTTGTGGGGAACCAAGAACAAGGAAATCAGTAGTGTATTTAACTTTCCCACACAAGACTTCAACATCTCTGAAAATCCCAACTGCTGAAATAGTTTCTCTATTGGCAAGCTTAATGGTAACATCAATACCTTCTAGCTCAGCAGGTGCAATATCGTGCATAATTTCTTCATATAAGGAATGATGTATTGCACTAGCACTAGCACCCATGTCATATAAGCCATGATTGCAATGATCTCCTATTTTAACAAAAATAACAGACATGCCTACAACATGTCTATGTTTATTCTTAGTATCGGGTCTAACAATTCTAGCAGCTTCATTACAGAAGTAAATATAATGCCCATCAATGTCATCGACCAAGAGATCCTTAACGATAGCAATACTAGGTTCAACTTTAATTTGATCAGAGGGTGTAGGTGTTCTAGTATTACTCTTACAAACCACAGTTGAAGCTTTAGCATGATCCTTTATTCTAACAGGGAAAGGTGGTTTCTCAATATAAGCAGTAGGAACAATAGGATCAACATTATAACTGATAGTCTTTTCTTCAACTTTAATGGGTTCAACTACTTTTACTTCAATGGGAGGATGATACTTAAACCACTTCTCCTTAGGGAGATCAACATGAGTAGCAAATGATTCACAGAAAGAAGCTACTATCTCAGAGTCAAGTCCATATTTAGTGCTAAATTCACGGAAAACATCGGTATCCATAAGAGATTTAACACAATCAAACTTAGGCATTATACCTGACTCCTTACCTATGTCGAGATCCCAATCTTCATAGTTGCGTTTAATTCTGTCCAATAAATCCCATTTGAATTCAATAGTCTTCATCATAAAAGAACAAGTACAAGAAGTATCGAGCATGGAGCGATTATTGAGAGAAAGCCGAGCATAAAAAAACTTGAATAATCATTTCTCATGAGAGCTCATGATTGGGGCATGAATATAACATTGACTTAAGCCTCCCCCAAGCTTGAGCGATACTTTCTCCTTCGCGAGGCCAAATATTATATATATAATTACGATCACGATGAACCTGATGCATATGATAGAACTTATGATGAAATTCTAACTTCAGTCGGTTGTAGTTCCATGATCCAATATCATCGCATAGCCTAAACCATGTCAATGCCTCTCCCTTCAAAGATAAAGGGAAGACCCTCTTCTTGATCACATCCTCGGGCATACCTGCAAGCCTAAAATCCACAAACTTCATCCACATAGATTAGGTGCAAATCAGGATGCTAGGTTCCATCTCATTTAAAAGGATTGGCTAGCAGTTTCTCTATCATACCCGAAGGAATTTCAAAGCAAACATTTTCAGTAGATTCGGTAGGTTGAGGAGCAACTCTTTGCTCTACTGGTTGGGGTGTGAAGATAACCCGAACAAGCCCCTCAATGGATTAAGTTCCATAGTTACAAGTGACAGTAAATTTCAGCACACTATATAAATTTTTCCTTACCAAATTCCAGTTACCAAAGGTGCTTCACTCCCCGGCAACGGCGCCAGGAAAGAGTCTTGATGACCCACAAGTGTAGGGGATCTATCGTAGTCCTTTTTATAAGTAAGAGTGTCAAACCCAACGAGGAGCAGAAGGAAATGATAGGCAATTTTCAGTAAGGGTAATTGGTAACAAGTAACAAATAGTAAAAGTAAATAATGTGAAGCAAGATGGCCCGATCCTTTTTGTAGCAAAGGACAAGCCTGGACAAACTCTTATATAAAGGAAAGCGCTCCTGAGGACACATGGGAATATCATCAAGCTAGTTTTCATCACGTTCGTATGATTCACGTTCGTTACTTTGATAATTTGGTATGTGGGTGGACCGGTGCTTGGGTGCTGTCCTTACTTAGACAAGCATCCCACTTATGATTAACCTCTATTGCAAGCATCCTGTAACGCCCGGGTAATCACGCTACAGTAATTCCCTGCTAATGATGCCACGTCATCACAATTACCCGTTGTTAATCTCATGATGATTCAAACCGATTCAAAATTCAAATTTAAAACAAAGTCAAGTAATTAAAGTTCTCAAAAGTCAAAAATAAAATGTTCTAATAGTGGCAAATAATCCTTAAAGAATATCGGTGAAGAAATCAACCTTAATTAAAGTATTTAGATGAACTAGAATAAATAAAATAACATCACAGATAATTAATTAAATGTCTTTATCTTTACCTAATAATAATATATCTATACCTAATAATAAAGCACGGATTGAATCCGTCGGGTTCACCGTCACAATACGCTTTTTCTCGTAAATTTACGCTTTCAGTTTGAATTTAGACATATAGGCGAGGTGGTACTAATTAACAGCTCCTTATGTTTTTTCCTTAATATAAACCCGCAGTCCTATTTTATTGGTCTATTTGGGCCAATGAAGTCAGCCCATTACATCCAGCCCACCACTCTTGTCCGTTCACCGTCATGTCTTTTTTGCGAAAAAAGTCCTTATGGTTTTTGTTTATTGAACCCGCAGTCCTTGTGTTAGTAAAGTCGAACATGTACGTGTGTAATAAAAGGAAAAAAAACAGTGATCCGCACGATCCTGCCTTCCCCGATCCCATCTCTTCCACCTCCAGAGCGTCGCCACCTCCTGCCACGCACCACCTCGCCTCACCATGCACTGCCGGTCGCCGCCGCGCGCCCTTCTGGCGCGTCTACCCCTACCCCAAGTGCCCCCATACCCACGGCCTTCCACCGCCGGAGACCCATGGCCTTCCACCGCCGGAGACCTGTGGCCTTCCACCGCCGGCGACAGTCGACG
>LR738710.1:74579611-74641422 GCA_902687465.1 Secale cereale
CCACAAACCCGCCTGCTTCTCCACCAGCCAACCCTCGGGTGAGGCTTATCAAAGAAACAAAACCCAGACCAACCCCGACCGTGTCGCTCCCAAGCCACCCGACCCCAAATCGCTCAGGTGTCGGCGACGCTGACAGCACAAGGAGCTGCCATGAAGCTGCACAGCCACCCCCTAGCCCCCTTTATCTCCTTCATCCCACTTGCACACATGAGAAGGAATTGGATCAGAGTCGATCCCTCAATCTAAACCAAGAGGAGCGCCCATTGAACAGGATGGTGTGCAGGCCGCGGAGAGTTGCATCGGCAAGCGTCGGCTCATATCTAGAAGTACCAAGGAGCAAAGCTTGTGAGGATGCAGGGGCCGTTGGTGTTGTTGGACTTATCGCAGGTTGAACCACATCTCTTTTCTTTTCTTTTGTCAATCTGCTCTCTTGTCTCTTGGAGTCACAAATTGGTCGTTCGTGCATCTGTTCTTCTTAATAGATATATAACATTGATTTGATTGGTAAGACTGTTGGCAGATTGCTGCAATTTATTGAATTTGATCAAATTTATTTTGGGATTGTTAACTTTGTGAGGTTTTTACATATAATCTATGGATACCTCATGGAGATCGGTCGGAGCAAACTATTCTCATCAGGTGAGCTTATAAGTTAAGAAACCAATTGTCTAAATGTCATTTGTAAACACGCCACTTCTTAAGCTATTCCTAAACATAGTTTCAAATCGCGGGCGAAAAGACCGCTATCACGGCGCTATTGCCGCATGAAATCTGCCCCGCAATTTGTTTCCTTCCCAGGATCGCGGGAGATCGCGTTGTTTCTTCCTTACTTTTTGCGGCAGATTTTCCTTCCATGATTTCCGTTCGCCCGCGATTCAGATCTATGTTCCTAAGCCAATTTTTATATCGACAGCTTCCGTAATGTGTCTGATGCCATTTGGCCTATATGGCAGGGTTAACATCATCAATGGCCAGCCCCAGTCGTCTGTTACGGCTGATGCCTTTCCTAGATTTTCTTTGTTGCCGTTCCGCCATAATCTTCTGTTCAAGGAAGTTCAAGGAAGTTCCTTGCCAAGCTGACATGTCCTTACCATTGTAGGTTAGAGAATTGACTTCTCATAAACTTTTTTCGTACCCCTTTTCAGCCAGACAGTTATATTGTGAAGCACTTGACAAAGAAGCTCTCTGTCAACTATTAAAGCATTGACAATTTCTGTCCTAAAGCTGAATGTTTTTGTGGGCAATTGGTTCGTAAAAGCAATGGCAAGTGAGAACTACTAAAGCATTGAGTGTCTCCTTGCCTCCCTCATGGGCTAAACGCGCTGCGACCTGCTCGGATGTGAGCCGCCGCCGAGCACACCGGTGTTTCCGGGTTGTACGAGGCCCTGTAAACACTTATAATTTGGGTGATCTTGGCACAGCCTGACCTTGCTAATGCGACATGAGGAGTTTTTTCTAGCAATCACGCACATCTGAAGACTTACTAGACTAATTTCCGAATTGACCGGATGTGACAAGATAGGCAAGTACAAAAGAGCTAGCTGATTGATTCACCATACAATTATATTATTATTTGAAGGTACGATTAGCTACTCCTGAAAGTGTTGATGTATTGGTATTGGCAGGTTTTGCCAGTACTTGAAATGCCATTTTAAGTAGAGGTATTAGATATACAAAGTTCTAATTCTGTTCTTGTGGTAATCTAAAAAGAATTTGGTGATTTCAAGTAGTTCTGAGAGTATTAGTCTTATACTTTTTTTAATAATGGTAAGAGCATAGATCTCGTCGGCCAGGAAATAATCCATGAGGTAAGCAAAACACTGAATAACCACCATCTGTATGAAATAGTACCTGCACATATTATTTCCAAGATGAAAAAAGTTGTTTTTTTTACTGTAACTACTAATGTTTCGTATCTTCCTGTTTGATCCAAAATGCATATACACATGATTACGATGGAGATTCTATCTGGTATGAACAACATAATCATCTTGCAATACTAACAGGTATTCATTTAACTCATTTGTGCACATAATAGTGATGCATCTTATGTATTCTATTCTATCTGAAGCTTCAATGCAATTAACTGCAGAACTTGCCATCAACAGGATTGAGTGATGTGGAATATAAGCTTTAGCTTCCTGGTTCAGATTATCAGTGTTAATCATCTGGTCGTGGCAATTTTTTAGACTTTTTGAGGTTGCTAAACTAATCTGGTGTTAAGCTATGAAGGATTTTTTTGGAAAGGTTACTGAAATGATACCTTATCTTTGTTTTATCCCCTAGATCAATTTTTTTCTGGAAAGGTTACTGAAAGGGTACCTTAACTTTCTTTCATCCCCTAGATCGGTTTAAGTATGTTAAGCTCACGTTTATTTAGATGTATAGCTTTGCATGACAGTCTTGTTTTAACAGATTATTGGGGCATTATGCAATGTATATTCTGCATTTATGCTCATCGTTATTTTCATGTATATTGGCACTTGCCTTTGGGGATAACCAGGTGCCTACGCTTTAAGCTAACAGGAAAAGCGCAAGTGCTCCCTACCCCTCCTCTCAAATTATGCCCAAGAGCATCCTACTTTCTCCCTGTTTGCTTAAAGTTCTTCTTATTTTTACTGCTTGAGGTTCCTAAAGTATATGTACTCAGTTGTGGTTACGATGGTTGATTGTTTGCTAGACCTTTGTGTCGTCAATTATACGGATTGATTGTGTTCAATCTTACTGATAAAAAGACTATTCCCTTTTCATGACATGGAAGAAGAGAGGGTGTCATGTGTCAGATGAGAGAGGCAACTGATGTGGTTCTTTATCACGTTGCTGCCGTCGCAACCACATGTTAATTAAAGTGCAGGTACTCCAGTCAGTCGGGTATGCTAATTATGTGATATCATTTTTTTTACTAAAGGTTTGTACAATGATTGACAGCTTGATATAACTTGGGCCTGAACTGATGTTTTCCTTTTTGCACTTCTCGAAAAATAGATGTGCACCAGGAGCTCTATAAATGCGGAAAGCGGAAAGAGCCATGGCGTGATGGCTACATATTCATCTACCTTGACAACCTTTAAGTACCAACAGTTGAATAATTGTAGGTTTTCTTTCGAGAACAAAAAATATAACATTTAATGCTACCCTATATTTGTAATTGAAAAAAGATAGACTGTACGTGCTTTACGTTATATAAGTGGTTGCCTCAATATGTTTCAAGCTAGAGAATAGTATTTGTGTGTAGTCTGATTTTGGTCTGTCCATATTTCATACCTGTAACACATGATGGAGGAGCATGGAGCAGTCCAATATCGGTGGATTACATAGATTCTACAACTCCCTTACATCCAGTGTGCACTAAACTACTCCAATTTCCATCTTATGGTAGAATTTTGAGCTAGACTACTGCTGTTTGAAGATTTTGTCTTCCAGGTTATGGATATCACAATGCAGATTTTGTCTTCCAGATTTTGGCTTGACTCCTTCCTTCTAGCGAAGAACCTCAAATAATTCTCACGTATGTGTGTGGGAAGAACGAGAAGGAGTTGATCGATCTAGAGAGATCCTAGCGAGAGGATTGGGGATCGGGGGTAGGGTTATATGTAGCAGGCTGGAAGCCAGAAGAAGGCTTGCTCGGCTGAAAAAAATAGAGATTTAGAGAAAGAAAGAGAGGGCTAGGAAGAGGGTTTGGACATGGGGTCATTTTCCTTGGTCTTACAAAAAATGAGATTGATCCAGGAAATTAGAAATAGTGAATGTGTGGAATTATTTATCCAACTCATGTGAATTTAATTCAAATTGGCTTGAAATAAAAAGTGGGTGTTTGGAAGGTGCAGAAAATGTTGAGATTTCCATAAGGCTTCGATACATGCACAAAGATTTATTGGCAATGTTTTGATTCGTTTCTCCTGTTACAACACACGAGCATATTTACTATATGAATAACTGGAAATGTAAATTATAAAACTGAAATTATTTTAATGAACTTCCAAAATGAGCTTGCATCGAGGTCCAAACTTTAAGTGAGTCTGCACGAGCTCCTGTTGTATCCCAGGGTAATAGCTGACCGCCCACGCACGCGATGTTGTTCGGCGGGGAACAACGACATGGAGCAACTACCACAACTTAGGCTAGGGCTTAGGTGCGCCAGACGCAAGCGGTGCTACCCGCAATAGCTCTCGCCTTGCCGCCGGTGGCGGCGACGGCCTCGGATGGCAGGCCACACCTCACCTTGTGTAAATCATCTACACGGGCGGCGGCGGCGCACAAGGGAGTACTGGGGAATGGGGAAAGATTAGGAGGTGCCCTCATGACGACGCCCAAAAGGAGTACTATTTTTTTAGTAGAACACAATGAAGTACTAGAGTAGGTGTAAGAAGATGAGTTTGTGGGTCCTTCTATGTACGTTAACTATTTTGTTTGGGCCAAGCCGAATTAGTTAAGAAAACTCTTGCCAACCAAACAACCAAAATATCTGTAAAAATTACCAAAAAAATGCCCAAAAAATTAACACATAAAAATAGTTTAAAACATTTAAAAAAAATATGTTTATATTTTTTAAAACACTTAATAATTCCCCCCAAAATCACCTTTTTACTAAAAAAATCATTTCTAAATGTACAATAGAAAAACATTCTTAAAAAACACATGATAAAAAATTAATTTATAGAGAAATGTTCCAATTTTCATAAAAATGCTAACTATTGTTCAAAAGGTGCTACATTTTTAATGAAAATTAACTTTTATTAAAAATAAGGAAATTTCCACGTTCAACATTACTGTCGACGTTTATTGAAATTGGATATCAAAATGGTGTAAAATGGCACATAAAGCAGGTTGTGCCCGTTTTACCGCCCGGTGCAACGCACGGGCATTTGTACTAGTCTATACCTAATAATAAAGCACGGAACGAGTCCGTCGGGTTCACCGTCACAATACGCCTTTTCCCGTAAGTTTACGCTTTCACTATAAATTAAAACATATACTCGAGGTGGTACTAAAGTAAAGTTCCCGTATACGGGCTCTTTTTCCTCAAGCACCCACGATCGGTTTCCAGGCACCATCGATTCTTCCTGACCGATGCCTGGTCAAATTGTTCTGGCCCATGCGGCCCAATGAAGCCTGACGGCCCAGCTGAACAAGTCATGACGTTTTTACGAAAAAGTCCATGTGATTGTAGATATTTGAACCCGCCATCCTTTCTTAAGTCAGAAAAAAACGTTTCGTATTTGTGCCCCACCTTGGACACGTTTTCACCAAAAAAAAAATACCCCTGAGTCGATTGACTGCGCTCCCACCCCCATCTGGATCGACCGCCTCCTCGCCGCCGGCCTGCATCCTCTGCGACGCCATCCTCCATTGCCCCGTCCTCCCTGCACCCCGGCCTGCCTCCTCTCCGCAGCGCCCTCCTCCCCGCGGCATCCAAGTCCTCCGCGGGCGGCTCGCCGATGCCGAGGCCCAGGCCGCCGCGCTTCGAGCCTGCGCCGGCTGGCTCGAGCGCGCGCCGCCGACCGCGACGGGCTGCTTAACACGATCCTCTTCGCCGCCACGGGCAACGCTGGGAGGATCATGATCTCCAGGGCCAAGATACAACTCTGCTAGGTTGGATCGGCGACAAAGGTCAGCCTCCCATATCCATCTCTTACCCCAGCCCCTCCCTTCTCCTCTCTCAGATCTTGTGTGTCACGTGGCATCAGGACATGCGACGCCAGTAGAGAATGCGGCGGTGGCGGCTTGCTAGACGAAACGGATTTGGGGGTGTGTCGGAAAAGGGCTCCGCTCTGCTTTGTAGGTGATGAGGTCGACAGGAGAAGTGTTGGCTGGGAGCAGCTAACGATTTTCTAATGGAGACTGAACTGGAATTTTTGTCTGTGCCGCTTCATGCAGATAGTCCATGGTTTGTACAAATAACCACATGTAGATCTTAATTTAGAACCTTATATGTGGAGCAACTAGAAATAGCACGTATGTGTTTTTCCTTGGCTCCCAGACCCACATCAGACAATTACTGTCTAATGTACAGGTTGAACTTTGTGCTGGCAGATCTTTTCCGCCTTGAAGCATTCCGTGAATTACACCAGAATAGCAGCAACATCAGGCCACTTGAGAGCAGGGGTGTCCCTTGAGTTCTCCTCCCTTAAATGTCCAGCTCTCGGACATTGCACCAATAATGCTGGATTAAAACGACGTGCAGATTGTAAGTTTCGTATATTCAGACTGGGACCTTTCTTCCTGTTGTTTTGCCGTCAAAACTGAAAAAGAGTGACGCTAATTCGCCAAATGTCGATGTGGTCAACAGCGTGTATGCTCTCAATCTCCTGACAGATGCATATCATGGTTCGCTAACCTTCGATCACTTTATTCTGCATTTACATGATATATTGCTTCTAGCCGATGAAATTTGGTCCACATCTGTGCGTATGGATATCCTATACTGAAAACCGTGCTTTCCCATGCGATCACAGGACTGCGATCACAGGACTGCTAGCTTAAAGTCAATCTCCTGGCAGACGCACATCATGGTTCTATGACCTTCGATCACTTTATTCTGAATTTACATGATATATTGCTTCTAGCCCATGAAACTTGGTCCACATATGTGTGCATATGGATATCCTATACTGAAAACTTGTGCTTGCCCAATGTATGATTATATTAGAAGTAGACAATTGCAAGTGTCCACGGTAATAAACTTCTGATCACAGGAGTACTAGCTTAAAGTTTTTTAGATTATGTAAATGGGTTATTTAGTTGTCTACTCTTATAAGCTGGAGCTCTTGCTTTCTAAAACACATATAAACTGCCATCTACACTAAACAATGGGGCTTCATGTATAAACTGGAGAAATAATAACAGGCTGATGGAACCGACATTAGCAGCAAAAATAATATAAATGGGTTATTTTGTGTGTCTTGCTCTTTCCTGTTTTCTTTGGTTTTGCAGCCTAGAATTTTTGAACATGTACATATAATATAACTACTTAGCCAACTGAGTTCCTTTATGCTGTGAGCAAGACCACGTTTACTGATATTACTTACTTTCTCATTCTAGATAATGTCATGTGTACCAATGAAAGGCGTATATATTGTACTGCATGCAAGCATCCTAGCTTTCTCATCTTATCAGTAACTCACTTTTCTTTCAATAGTGTCAACGTCAGTTCTGGTTTTTATCTTGGAAATACTCTCCGTTGTCCTAGAAGCAATGCTTGAAAGAAAGCGTACCGCCATGGCTGATGGCCTTCAGAGCGTTGCCGTGGAGCTTCTCCAATCGCCGCTCACCTCCGTTCGTTGGAGAAAGTGTGATCTGAGCAGCATTATATTTGGTCACAGCAGTGCATTGTGACCTGAGCATCATTATCTTTGGTCACAGCGGTAAATTGTGACCTTGTGGTTGGTACGGTTTTGTTACTCCTTTGTCCCCGCATGCTTTGGAGATTGTATAAATGGTTACTAGCAAGTTTTTTTCCACGCAACTAATCATCTACTATTGTCATTTGCACCAGTCTTTGAGAGCACGTAAAGTTGGTGGGCTGACACATTAGTGTGTTGTGGATTTGTTAATGAAAATTTTCTTGGAGTATTGCTTTTGCCCATGTATACGAAATATCCCTATTTCATCTGTTATGGATCTTGCACAAGTCTAAACTTGACTCCCAGTGTTAGTCCAAACTGAAACATATATTTTTAAGGGTTATACGTCGAGTATGAATCATTATTTTTATTTTTTTCCCGTTGCAACGCACGGGCACGTTTCCTATATCTATACCTAATAATAAAGGACGGAACGAGTCCGTCGGGTTCACCGTCACAATACGCTTTCACCCAGTCGTAATACGCTTTTACGATTTGTATATACAAAATTGTAATATAAACGAGGTGGTACTACTCATCCACGCGAGTCCTCGGTGAGTAAAGAAAAAACGTTTCGCAACCGAAAAAATAGAAGACCCAACCCGAGCCTCCCCACCTATCCCATCGTCCTCCTGCTCCGACTCCAGGCCACGAGATGCTCCCCGCCAATGGCTCCGCCCCGCGCCTCCTCGCGGCTATGCCGCCGGCGATGTACGCTGCCAGCACAAAAGACCCTATCGTTTGCAGGAATCAACGCGCAATCCATAGTAGCCCGACTGTAAGTGAAAAAAAAAACGTTTCGTATGCAGCACTGACTCACCCGTCGTTGACATTGCTGCCGCGCACGAGAAGAGGACGGTTCTCTGCCGCCGCCGCTGCGCCCCCATCATCCTCTCCCCGGTGCTCGTCCTCTGTCCACGGTCGCCGAATACGGACGAGATCGGTAGGATCCGCCGCATCTCGCGCAACACCCGACCGTTGTGCTCCACCTGTCGCCGGCCTCCGTCCGGTTCCCTTCGTTGCTAACGACGAGAACGCACCAATGAGGAGTTGTTCCCCAACCGAAGGAATGGATCAAGGCTGTGGGATCCAGCCGGCGAGTCAAATAGAATAGAATCGAAACAAATTGAAGAATTTGAGATAGATCCGCCCAGTGCTCGGTGCGTGCAGCCAACTGAATCCAGGGAGCGGGTGAGGGCGAAGGCCAGTGTACAGATCCTCGAGTTGTCCATGCTGCTATCAGATGTGTGGACGTCGAATCCGGCGTTCATGCAACCGGGGAATGATGGAGGAATTGGACCTCTCCCTCGATGACTTTAACGCTGCAGCGCTGGAAGACTTGGAAAATCTTGCTAGCTGACAGTCGGGAGGAGCGCTTGTTGCCTCGACCTTGATATAGGAGGGCATATGCGGCTGGGGGCGTCTGTGGTGACCGGCCGGACGCTGCCACAGGCACACAACACACATGGATCCTCCGTGTCTAACATGCCAATGAGGGGATGAAAGAAAAACAACCCAAATACCATATAGAGAAATTCCTCCGTCCAAGCCAAAGCAGATATGAGATTTTTGTCTATTCTGGTACACATTGGAGTCAGATTGACGCAGTTGTAGCATATCTCCACATGATGCGTACCTGCTTGCGTGCGACTGGTTAGGCTTCAAACCAATGCTGCCGGTGTAGTTCATGTAAGACATGTCGTTTCAGATCGGGCATTTTCTTCGTAGGTTTGCCGGTTGGTTCAGTTAGCTGCTTGCTATACGTAACTGGGGAGCAGGGGGCAGAGCAAGAGTAGGAGAAGTTGGACCATGGAGAAAGAGAGAGGGAATTACTTCTGTGCTTGCTACGTATTTGGGCTTGACATAAAAAAAGATTTTAGACCACAACATTATGGAAGAAGTGAGTCTTTATATATTTAGTGATTCGTTTTCTACACCAATGTGGACGGCAATGGATGGATCGAGTATGAGGAGTTTGTACTGCAATGGTGCATATGAACATAATGAATAAGGAAGAGAACCTCTCTACTGCGTTACAAAAATTTGACATGAACAGAAGTGGGTAAGTTTAGCACCAAGAACAGATAATTAGTACATCTCAGGTACCTGGTCGTGCAATGCTGTTTGATTTTGGCAAGGAACTCAATTAGCAGCTATACAAGTCAAATAACACCTACTAACTCTCTGCTTTGCTCACTGAACAGTTAGCTGCCAAATGGCTGAAATTAAACTATATCTTTTGTTCTCCAAGGCATGGAATTCTGAGCTTACACGAGTATATGTAGCTAAACATATGCAAGCTAGGTTAAATAATGACCATGTTATTGACATAGAACATTTTACTGTGCCTGAATAGCAGACTATGAAATATCTAGGAATGTTTTGGTTCATCGCTTGGGATACAACAGACTTAGAAGAGTTTTGCACTTGGATCATGCATTTGAAAGAAAAACGGGTTCAACTCCTTTTGTGTTCTGCTAACTTCGCCCCAACTACGTCCACCCGTGCTCCACCCGAGGTATGCCATTCAGTGCTTTCAAGTGTTGAAAGCTAGGAATGCTTCACTCTTTGTTCTGATCCCTACATCGGGAAGAATGGCGGTAAAGGCTTAAGATATGATATCTCACTATATTTGATTGTCTTGATGTCATGTTTCCTTTCTTTTTTCAAATATGACTTCCATTGTTTTTATTAATTGTCAAATTGGAATTCCACTTTTATCAGGTGATTTGACACCGAAGGCAGAGTACATTTTCTCCCTCCAGAGAAGTATGTTGCTCTTGCTTTGCAATATTTTGTACCCATGTATCTAAACTTGCAATAGGCTACCTACCAAATATGACCTTGTATAGGACGAAAGCGGGTCTTGGAAAAGGTCCAGCCATTCAATCTTTGACGTGAACAGGACGAGGTCTGCCTTTGCATTATAGTGGGGGAAAAGGTTTTGGAACATCCAAGCCAAGTATTTTCTTTGTCTATGTCAAAATATGATTCTAATAACGCTGATACGTTGACTTGCTTCAAGTGCAAATAAGAAAACCTTCAGCTACTGGGCATTTTAATGATGGTGTTAATCTATCTAAAGTTGAAGGTACAGTCATATATAAACCACTGACGGGTGACCAGATGGACGCATTTGGGCTATTTTCAGTTTTTCGTCCGTTTTTTGTTAAATTGGCACTGATAGGTGACCCAGAGTAAAACAAAATAATACCCTTACCATGCTTTACCAAGCTATCGCTCTTTGAGACATGCGTGAGAATTACAAAAACATTTGAGGTGGAAAAACATTTATTCTTAAAGACCTTATTTTAGAAATTTCTACAACTGCCAAAAGATACCAAAGATAGATTTAGAAGAAGTTGATTTTAACTCATTTTAACTTATCATTTGATGTGAAAAAACATTTGATATGGAAGCATTTTAACTTGCATAATGAAATATATGCCTCATCTCTGTATTCTTCAGATTCCCACAATATCCTATATTGACAATTGATGTTCAATTTGCATGCGCCAGATGGTCATACGTCGGCACTGAAAATGATGCAGGGCAAGAAGGGCGCGGCGAGGAGGTAATTAAATACTCATCATTGTCGACGAGGGCGGAAAGGAGGATAAACAGTAAAACAGTGCAGTGTTGTGTTGAAAATAGAGGACATGTACCAGTGGTAGATTTTTTCCTCCCGATGCAACGCACGGGCACTTTTACTAGTAATAATAAAGCACGGAACGAGTTTGTCGGGTTCACCGTCACAATACGCTTCTTCATTTGAATTTACACTTTCAGTTTGAATTTAAACATATAAGCGGGGTGGTACTAATATAATGTACATGTCCAATTTTTCTTTCCGGCACGTTCATGGGCCAGGTGGGTCGAGCTGGGCCTGCCTTTCTTTTCCCTTGTTCGTAAAAAGAAAGTGCTGCCCGACCTAACCCTTGTTCCCCAATTCGGACGACCCAACCTCCCTACGCCGCCGATGTCTCCCACCGCGTCAACCTCCTAGACGCCACCGCCGCTGCCAAGGAGCGCCCCCTCCCCCCGGTCCCTGCGAGGTCAATTCCCGTTGCTGAGGTTCCCCGTCTCCATCGGCTGCCCACGTGCTCGGCGATGGAGATGGCTACGGACGACAAGGCGACCACGGTGCTCGCGCGGGAGGAGGGAGGCCGCCGCCGTCCGCATCCATGCGGAGGAGCTGCCGCCATCGGCTGTCGTTTCCCCACGCCGCACAAGATTGGCCATGGCCGCCTCGAGTTCGTTGCGGGAGAAGATGCTCGCCCGCGTTGACAGCTAGCAGTCGTCCGCCTGCTGGGTCGCGCGCGCGCAGAATCAGCTTGGATGGCGGCCGTGAGTGCAGTGCGCCATCGCCTCTGGCTCCGGAGGAAGAGAGTAGAAGAGAAAACATAGGACTAACCCACCACTGGGAGGTGTGGGAGGTAGAACAGGGAGGAGGCCAGATGGAGGAGTTGTTCGGGTGGCCCGTCCCCATGCATGAGGAAGAAGATAGGAGCTGGGGTTGGGGATGGTCGCCGACGAGCTCTGCCGATTCTTTATTCTGCGCTACCTAGAGGGCTCGGGTGACGTAGTGCAAAGCACAAGGTAGTGGTGCACGGAGGAAAGCCAGCGGCGGCGTGCAGGGGAGCTTCGAGCTGCGGCACGCGAGGTGGCCTAGCGGCAGCTCACGGGTGACTGGGGGCTAAGGAACCAGGGGACCATGGCGGCCGAGGCCTGTGATATGGCGATTGAGCATGCGCTGCTCCGACATGTGTAGCTAGCTGTCCAGCTTCCCACCACAGCGTCTTCATCCACATCAATGACTTGAAAATTAATCGGAAAAGCAAGAACCCAATTGTTTTTTTATTGCCTCTCCCCTCCAGATTTTTCCCATATATTGAGATAGTGGCTGTGGCATGTTGGGTTGGGGCTGACGCAGCAAACACAGAGACGGAAGCTTGCGGAGAAGTTGCGCAGTGCAGGCGGGCAGGCCAGGGTGGCCTGGAAGGAGGTGCTAGATTGGAATGCCGAGGTGATGAGGACGGTGCAGAGAAATAACAGAACACAAAGACAGGGGTGCTTGTGCTGAAGATACAGAACAAAATCGTGTTTGTGTATGTCCGGCCGGCAGATGAATCAATCTCCTTTCAAGTTTCAACCCAGCAACCTTCATGTATGTACATGTGTGTATCAAAGACGCACGGATCCATTGGCCTAAGCACGACCCATCAGTTCACTAATTCCATCAGTGTCATTCCTACCAAGGTAAGCATGATTCCCTAATCCTTGAGTTTCTTAGTCGATCTTTGATCTTTGATCCCTAATTTCGTCATATTTTATTGATTCTATAAAAGATCTCAAACAGGAATACATAGCCTGATTTAGATGGGACCATTTTTTAGGCTACAATTCCTATAAATTCCCTTGTCAATTTGATAAAATTACATGTGTGGTGTTGATTCAAGCCTATTACGGTTTACATTGTCAGAATTCTTCAAGACCATCTGTCGATCCTCACTATGTTTGAAAACATATTTATATTTTTGTGTGCTGGATTTTCTTGTGTAGATGCTATATGAGAGGAAGCTATACGACAATCCTGCTCAACTTTGTATAGATCAGATCGATTTATTGTAAATATTTATGCTTGATAGATACAAGCCTCCCTCTTCGGCCTTTCTTTTATCCATCCTACGCAGGTTGCCAGCACTTGTCAATCGTTGATGCCTTGACTCGCCGTCGACGTCGCCGGTTGGGCCAAAGGGTACAAGATCATCATGCGGCCCAGTGCATGGGCGCCGAGTATGCTTGATTGCCATGTCGGAGGCGGAGGTCCTAGAGCTTGGTGGCATGTGTCTGATGTTTTTTCTCTCCTGTTGCAACGCACTGATCGATTTATTCATGCATCCGCTGATTTACTCTGATTTTTTTTTTCAGCCGTCAAACATTAACTGGATTGGTTCGTGGATATGCAGTGTGACAAGTCGTGTGAGATGAAGGTGGTGAACTGTCTCAATGTGAAGCCAAGTATGTGGTGGATTTTTCATGGTTGATGGTAGACCGGTAAGGGTAAAAGTTTGAGCTATCAAATTTTGTGTGATCGATCTCCTGGATGGTCAAACCTGAAAAGTTCAGTGAAGATTGGGATTACAGACGGATGCCTTTTCTGCCTACAATGCTATAATCATGCCTACTATGCACATGGAGTACCAGAGATGATACAAAAATTGCTTTAGTTAGGCAGGTGGGTGCATGCAGAACTGCCGAGGCCGGATGGTGTCCGGGACCAACTATATGATCTGCTCCGAAAGGAACACGATGCAGCCTTGATGTCGGCGTAAGTCTTGATGTAATCCAAAAAGGATATTGCTTGCAGATAGGTTATACACAAACATGCATGTTGTAGATCTGTTAATTTTCGACAAAGGGGATGTGCTGGACTGAGCGGCCGTTCTATTAAAACAAAGGGGTGGAACTTGCAATATTTGAATCAAGAGAGGTTATCTTTCATATGAATTTTATTATTAGATACTTGCAGATGTGTGTCAATTCCTTAGATCATGTTTGATTCTTAAAATTGTAGATGTTTCATATATAACCATCAATTATATTTATGCAACTGGCAGTCCCTGTGCATTCTTTTTTATTTGCTCTAAAACACATTTGAGTTTATAAGAATCATACATGTCAGTCTATAAGTAAGATTATGAGTTGATCCAGTGCCGAAAACAAATCAGTTGAACATGTTTGTTCTAGCAGTTTTAGGCAACATTTCGTGTGTGTATGAAGTTTCATTCCATGTGAAGTCAATGATTGTTTTTTTATAGAATTATTCAGGTTTGATTGGTGAAGCTGCGTTGAGCAAAGAAGATATGTTTATTTGTGAGGAATTTTTGCAGGTAATATCCGTCCAGCCATACATAAGACTGATATTATCATTCTTTATCAATGTATACTTGGCCTCTACTCTCATGTGTGTTGAGAAATGGCTGGAACATCTATTGTTGTTTGTATAATCTTACATTGAAAATTAATTTGTGGTAGCAAACAGGTTAACCAGGGCGCAAGTTTTGTTTATACATAATTTCAGAAGTACTATTAATTTTTGGCTGATTTCCCGAACTAAATAATGGCTAATTTTTTGAACCGATTATTTGTGAGCTATGGAGGAGAACAAATATGATTCACGATATATTGTAATTAAGAAAGAAGAGTGATTTAATGGTAATTTTTTTAAATGATAAGTATTCCACCACTACAATATCTATGTCACTAAGCTTGATTCTCGCACCTTGCATTCTCCCGTTGCAACGCACGGGCATTGTTTGCTAGTAATTTATAAAGTATTAAACTAATTTATTGGGAGGCAAACTTTTGTAGGGGTGTTCTAATGTATAGCACTAATTTAGGTATTAATATTGTATTTTATAAAACTAAACTTAATTATAAAGTAAATAGAAAACAGAAAGTAATAAAAAGAAAAACAAAAAAGAGGGTAACAAAAATAAACTAACCTACCCTAACCTACTGGGCCTCGGCCCACTAACCCCCTCAGCCTATAACCCCCCACCCCACAGTGGGGGAAAATATCCCCTCTCACCCCCCACCGACACTTCCCCCCTGGACTGGATCGGGATCGCTCCCGATCCCATCGACGCCCGACGCCGCCCCGGCCTTCGATCGCCGCCGCCGGACTGCCTCGCCACCGTCGCCGTCGTCCTCGACCACCACCTCGACCCTCACTGCCTCGAACCCTACAACCCCGCCGTGAGCTCGCCTCCCCTTCTCTTCTTCTCCGCTGTCGTGCGCACGCGCGCTCACTGCACCCACACGCGCCCGCTTCACTCTGCTCCGCTGTTGTTGATGCTCCAGCGCCGCCGCCGCGCGTGCTTGCGGCCCGAGTCCTCCTCGGCATCGAGTCCTCCTCGTCGCGCCCCGTTTCTCCTCCCTCCGCCGAGCCCCCCACTGTTCCGTGGTCACGCCCCCGACCAACTCCACGCGCCCGGCTGCGTCGCCGCCGCCCCGTGCGCCCTCCTGCTGCGCCCCACTTCTCCAGCCACCCCGTCGCCGCACTGGCCGCCACCCCCACCCCGCATCACGCGCCGCCGTCACCCCTCCTGCAACCCGCATGCCCCGCAGCTGTGTGCTGCTAGTGCTGCTCCGCTCGCGGCCAGCCGCCGGGGCCATGGCCTCTCCCTCCGCCTTGATGGGCGCCCGGCGCCCTGCGCCCTGGCCACCCTTGGCCTCGCCTCCGCCGACCTGCCGCCGGCCGCACTCGCCGGCGCGCCAGCATCCGCTCCCGCCAGCTGCCCCGCGGCACCTCGTCGGGTGCGCACCCACGGGCCAGCGCATGTTCGGGCTGTGCCCGACGCCCAAACCCGCTAGGCCCCAAGGG
This sequence comes from Secale cereale, assembly GCA_902687465.1. Classification (NCBI taxonomy): domain Eukaryota; kingdom Viridiplantae; phylum Streptophyta; class Magnoliopsida; order Poales; family Poaceae; genus Secale; species Secale cereale. The sequence continues at coordinate 74,595,344 of LR738710.1, forward strand.
CCTATGACAAGGGGGGCCTGCCCCCTAGAACGTTGAAAGAAAGGATTAAAAAAACAATAATAAAAATAAATAAATAAATTAATTAATTAATTAACAAATTAATTAATCACATTTAGATTAATCTAATCAGTAATTAACCTAATCAATAATTAACTAAATCATATTTAACCTAACTAAACTATTAGTTAGTTTTCAGTCAATGACACCCGGGTCCCACACGTTCAGATTGACCAGTCAAATGTTCTATTGACTGCTGACGTCAGGATGCACTATTCTGGATAGTATTAATTTATTTAATAATTAATAAATTAGAAAATGATTTAAAACTTTAAAAAATAATATAAAATAAACCGTAACTCGGATGAAAATAATTTATATATGAAAGTTGCTCAGAATTTCGAGACGCATCCGAATACGCAGACCGTTCGTCAACCACACGTCCCTAGCATACCAAACATACAACTATCCCCTTCGATTCATCTGTCTGAAAACACGAAACACCGGGGATACTTTCCCGGATGTTATCCCCCTTCGCCGGTATTGTGTAGCACCGCGTTAGAGCACCCTAGCACCGTGTGTTGACATGTCGTGCTTCTCTGTTACATATGTTTGCTTATATTCATTGTTTTTTCCCCCTCCTCTCTCCGGTAGACTTCGAGACTGCCGTTGATGCTACCTCGGTGATCAACTCCATCGACGACGACCCCACCTTGGCTGCCGAGCTTCCAGGCAAGCCCCCCCCCCTTGATCAACCTGATATCGCCTATTCCTCTCTCTACTGCTTGCATTAGAGTAGTGTAGCATGTTACTGCTTTCGATACTCCTATTCTGCTGCATAGCCTGTCATTTTTGCTACCACTGTTGATACTTTACCTGCAATCCTAAATGCTTAGTATAGGATGCTAGTATTCCATCAGTGGCCCTACACCCCTGTCCGTCTGCCCTGCTATTCTATCGGGCCGTGATCACTTGGGGGTGATCACGGGTATATATTACATACACTTATACATGATACATGTTGTGACTAAAGTCGGGTCGGCTCGTTGAGTACCCGCGGTTGATTCACGGATTGGGGGCTGAAAGGACATACTTTCCCGACGGACCTCTGTGTGGATGTTTGTGGTGGAGCGACAGGGCAGGTTGAGACACCCAGTGGAGAGGTGGCCTGGCCCTGGTCGTTGTCCGCGGTTATTTCATAATAACACACTTAACGAGTTTGGATATTTGATCTGAGTCTGGCCTTTGGCCTATACGCACTAACCAGCTGCGTTGGAATGGTTATGGGCTCTCGACGTCGTGGCATCAGCCGAAGCCTTCTTGACGTCAGCGACTGAGCGGCGCACACCGGGTTGGACCGCGTAACGCAACTTCCTTAGTAATGGAGGTTGCTAGGTCTGCTCACCGGCCGCGTACGCAACGTGCAGGTGTGCGTTGGGCGATGGGCCCGGACCCCTGTGCGCCTAGGATTTAGACCGGCGTGTTGACCTCTCTGTTGTGCTTAGGTAGGGCAGCGACGTGTTGATCTCCCGAGGCCGGGCATGACCCTGGAAAGTGTGTCCGGACAAATGGGATCGAGCGTGCTAGGTTATGTGGTGCACCCCTGCAGGGAAGTTAATCTATTCGAATAGCCGTGTCCCTCGGTAAAAGGACGACCCGGAGTTGTACTCTGACCTCATGATAACTAGAACTGGATACTTAATAAAACACACCCAGACAAGTTCTAGATACAACCCGGTGATCGCTTTCCCACAGGGCGACGAGGGGAGGATCGCCGGGTAGGATTATGCTATACGATGTTACTTGGTGAACTCTTCAGCTACTCAAGACGGAGGCTACCAGAAGCTTCGATACTTGTTACTTTTCCATCTTCTCTCTTCTACTGCTGCAAGATGGAGGTGGCAAGAAGCGTAGTCTTCGATTGGATTAGCTACCCCCCCTCTTATTCTGGCATTCTGCAGTTTAGCCCACAGATATTACCCTTTTACACATATATCATTGCATATGTAGTGTAGATCCTTGCTTGCGAGTACTTTGGATGAGTACTCACGGTTGCTTTTCTCCCCCTTTTCCCCCTTTGTCCCTTCTTCTCGGATGACGCAACCAGATGATGGAGTCCAGGAGCCAAAGGATCCCGATGAGGTTTCTACATGGAGTTCAGCTTCGAGGATTAGTTAGGAGGTCCCACGCAGGAGGCCTTGCCTTTTCGATCGTTGCTACTTTTGTGCTAGCCTTCTTAAGGCAATCTTGTTTAACATATGTCTGTACTCAGATATTTTTGCTTTCGCTGACTCTTGTGTTTTCGAGCTTCTGTATTGGAGCCCTCGAGGCCCCTGGCTTGTAATATAAAGCTTGTATTATTTTAATTTCTGTCTAGAGTTGTGTTGTGATATCTTCCAGTGAGTCCCTGATCTTGGTCGTACACATTTGCGTGCATGATTAGTGTACGGTCAAATCGGGGGCGTCACAAGTTGGTATCAGAGCCGACTGCCTGTAGGAATCCCCCTTCCACACTACTTGGCCGAAGCCGAGTCTAGACATTGCAAAACTTTTACTAACATGGCTGTGTGGCTTACGGGCCCACGTTGCCATTTGGGTGGTACTAGATTCTTTTACTCCTCGATCTATACTCCGGGATTCTGAACACTCTCCTATTTCGGGTAAAACGATTTTACTAACTCTAACATTAGGATCCCCGAGACCCCTCACCCCAAAGTTGGATTAGCCATAGTTATTGTTTAGAATAGAATTTTGCATAATCCCCACATTGTCATTTGACTCCTTTGAAACATGTTTGTTTTCAGATGGAACCCACGAGGCAGGTCGTGCGCCACACGCAGGCCTTTGGTGCCTCGGGATCACCTGTCGTGCTAGTTGAGATGATGACCTATCTGGGTTATCGCTGGCACCCTGAGTATACCGTGTACGAGCAGTACCAGGACTTTAACCAGGAGCAGTATTGTGCCATCGTCCGCCTCTACTCGCGTGCAGATAACTCCTCTACTGTGCTGCACACCGCTCATGGTGTTGGAGTGACCATCGATATGGCAGTTCATGATGCTGCTTACGCTGCTCTGACACGCCTTCGTGGAGAGTATCGGGCGTTGGACACTTCCCCTTTCAGGCATGTTGCTATCGCCTCCGACGATGGAGCGGAGGGATACTAAACTGCTGCCTACTCCACCCTCACCCGAGAGCCCTTCCATCATCGGAACCTTGTTCTGCATGCTGATGGGATGGATCGATCTAACCGAGCTCTTCGCCACGAGTTGTACACCACCCGTCAGCACCTGTACCGCGCCTTGACGCTGTTGCACCCCTTTGTCCTATCTGGACAGCTGCCACCTACTGTGATCTACCCAGCTAGGACCGTGATGCCTGCTGTTGTCGGTTGGCCAGACGTGGGAGGCGACACTCCCGCACCTGGTCCTCTGTTGCCACCTGGACGTCGGGTCCTGCACCAGAGTATCCACGGCCCTCAGGTTGAGGGCGTGGAGGACTTCTCGTTGCAGCACTGCCAGCTATCAGACTACCTCTACCTCCACAGCTCCGCCTGGGACTGATGTAGTCTTGCTTACTAGTACTAGATGCATTCTCCGCGAGCCTGCGTGCCGCCTATGTTGTCCTTAGTTATGTACTGAACTCTGTGTATCGAACTCTATGCTTGCACCCCTTTTGTAATATATGCCGACTACTATGTGGTATTTTACGTGCTCCTTTCATTATGCATGTTTCATTCATAAATGATTCTTGTGTTTGCAAATTTTTCAATGCTGAACTACCCCTGTTATATATTAGCAGGATGGTTAGACCAGCTGGCCGTGGTCGTGGTGGCAACGCCCCACCACCGCCCGAATACATGGCCGGTATGATCCAACAGTTGGAGATGAATCGCCAGTTCATGGAGACTATCATGGCTCAGTTCCCTCATCCCAACATGGGTCAGCAGCCTGGCGCAGTGACACTGAATGACTTTGCTCGCCTCAACCCATCCGTCTACCGTAGCTCAACGCAGCCACTTGATGCTGATGACTGGCTCCGTGACATTGCTTTTGAACTGGAGTCTGCTGGAGTTGCCGCTGCCAACTATGTCACCTTTGCGGCATACTATCTGAAGGGTCCCGCTGCTCAATGGTGGGACAGCCACAGGCGTACACTGCCTGCTGGAACACTCATCACTTGGCCGGAATTCCAAGCTGCCTTCCGTGCCCGCTTCATTCCTCAGGGAATCATGGATAGGAAGAAGCGTGAGTTCCACAACCTCACCCAGGGCAACAAGACTGTGGATGCTTATCAGCTGGAGTTGCTGGACTTATCCCGCTATGCTCAAGAAGACATTGCCACTGATGCTCGTAGACAGGAAAAGTTCCGTGACGGACTTCCAGCTGACATCAAGCTCGCACTTCTTGTGCATGACTTTGGAGATTTCGCCACCTTGGTGAACAAAGCCATCCAGGTTGAAACTGGTCTGCAGGAACACCACAACACTCTCAGGCGCAACCGTGAACCAAGCTCATCCTCGGGCCCTTCCTCACAGAAGCGTAGGGTCTGGATCCCCAACAATGTGTACCGTCCAGCTGCACCTGCTCCAAGCCAGTCCTATGCTGCACCTCGTCTGCCTCCACCACCTAGGCAGCCCAGACTTCCAGCTGCACCACTCCCAGCTCCTGCTTCTGCCCCCAATGATGGTCTGTGCTACAAGTGTGGTCAGCCAGGACACCTTGCCAGGAACTGCTTCCAGAATCAAAACCAGCTTGCACTGCCTACAGCTGGTCGTGGGAACAATCAGCCCCACAACAACAATGCCAAGCCTTATGGTCGTGCTCAGGCCAACCACGTTGATCTCAATGAAGCTCAAGACCAACCTGCTACCGTGATGGGTACTCTCCTTGTTAATTCAGTACCTGCATCTGTTTTATTTGATTCAGGAGCATCGCATTCATTCATGTCAGAAGATTTTGCATATAAGCACGACATTAGATGTGATGAAATGAACACTTCGGTAGTGGTAAAACCCCCTGCCGGCCAATGTCAAACCTCTATGGGTTGTCACGACGTTCCCGTTGAAATCGAAGGGTTGGAGTTCTATGCCTCTCCCATTATCCTGAAGTCGTCCAACATCGACCTCATTCTGGGAATGGATTGGCTAAAAGCCCATACTGCTACTATAGTTTGCGCCACCAAGACAGTCCACCTGTTACACCCTTCCAATGAGATAGTAAGCTATCAAGCTTGTCTGGTTCAAAATGCTGAAGCACGTCTTTATGCATTGAATGCATTGAACGCTTCACCACTCGAGGGCATCGAAAACATTCCTATCGTATGCGAGTTCCAGGACGTCTTTCCTGAGGAACTTCCAGGGATTCCCCCTACTAGAGCTATCGAGTTTATCATCGACTTGAAACCAGGCACCACTCCTATAGCCAAACGACCCCACAAGATGCCGCCTCATGAACTCATTGAGCTTAAGGAGGAAATCGACAAATCTCTTGCTAGTGGTTTCATCCGTCCGAGTTGCTCTCCTTGGGGAGCACCTTCCCTCTTTGTCAGGAAGAAGGATGGGACAAACCGATTGGTCCAAGATTACCGTCCTATCAACCAAGCAACTATTCAAAACAAATATCCGCTTCCTCGGATCAATGATCTGTATGATCAGCTGGCTGGTTCATCAGTGTTCTCTAAACTCGACTTGAGGTTGGGTTACCACCAGATCCGTGTTCGTGAAGAGGATATTCCGAAGACCGCCTTTGTAACTCGTTACGGTTCATTCGAGTACACCGTCATGTCATTCGGCTTGACAAATGCTCCAGCTACATTCTCTCGTCTGATGAATTACATATTCATGGAATACCTCGACAAATTCGTCGTGGTATATCTGGATGATATCCTTGTATTTTCCAAGAATAAGGAAGAACATGCTGAACATCTTCGCCTTGTACTGGAAAAGCTTCGAGAGCATCAACTTTATGCTAAGTTTTCCAAGTGCGAGTTCTGGCTTCCTGAAGTAACCTACCTTGGGCATGTCATCTCCAAGGATGGTATTGCCGTCAACCCTGAACGAGTTTAGGCCCTTCTCGATTGGACTCCTTCGAAGAATGTCAAGCAAGTCAGAAGTTTTCTCGGTCTCCCCAGCTATTGCCGTCGATTCGTCGAGAACTTCTCCAAGAACGCCAAGCCTCTGACAGGTCTACTTCACAAGGGCGTCAAGTTCGAGTGGAGAGACAAATGCCAGGAAAGTTTCCAGGCGCTCAAGGACAAACTGACTTCTGCTCCAGTGCTTGCTCCACCTGATACTAAGAAGGACTTCGTTATTTACTGCGACGCTTCTCGTCAAGGATTAGGCTGTGTCCTAATGCAAGAGCGCAGAGTAATTGCTTATGCCTCTCGTCAATTGCGTCCTCATGAAGAGAACTACCCAGTTCACGACCTTGAGCTTGCTGCTGTCATATATGCTCTAAAACAGTGGCGACATTACCTTCTCGGTAATCGTTGCGAGATATTCACCGACCACCAAAGTCTGAAGTACCTGTTTACTCAACCAGACCTGAACCTCCGTCAGCAGAAATGGATGGAGACCGTAGAAGATTTTGACTTGGGTATTTCCTATACCCCGGGCAAGGCTAATGTGATGGCTGATGCCTTAAGCCGCAAGTCATATTGCAACCACCTCCAGGTTCACAAGGTTCAGCCCTCGCTTGTTGAAGAATTCAGAAAGCTCAACCTCCATATTGTTCCTCCTGGGGCACTCGCTCCCCCTCCCCTAGAGTCCCGCTAGATGAATCTTCGTGTGGTTCCTCAGGGTTCTCTAAATACCCTGGTTGTCGAACCAGATCTTGTGGACGGTATCAAGACTATTCAATTTTATGACTCTGAAGTCGAGAAGATTAAACACTATCTCAAAAGGGGAAAGCCCTCGTTTTTCACTATTGCCGATGATGGCGCCTTATACTTCAAAGGCCGCTTAGTGGTACCATGTTCGAAGAAAAACCTGGATATGACTCCAAGGGTTATGAAAGAAGCTCATGATACGCCTCTGTCTATTCATCCTGGTAGTACCAAGATGTACCAAGACATTCGTCAGAGATTCTGGTGGTCTAATATGAAGCAAGACATTGCTCGTTATGTTGCTGAGTGTGACGTTTGCCGTCGTATCAAAGCAGAACATCAAAGGCCTGCTGGAACTTTGCAACCTATCTCTATTCCTGAATGCAAATGGGACCATGTTGAAATGGACTTCGTCACTGGATTTCCCAAATCGCAGAGAGGTAATGATGCAATTCTTGTCGTCATTGACCGACTTTCTAAAGTTGCACATTTTCTGGCAGTCAAAGAAACGATTACTGCTAGTCAGCTGGCAACTCTCTACATGTCCAGAATTGTTTCACTTCACGGTATTCCACTGGTTATCAGTTCAGACCGTGGCCGTTTATTCACTTCAAGATTCTGGGCAAGTTTCCAAGAAGCTATGGGAACACATCTGTCATTCTGTACTGCCTTTCATCCTCAGTCGCAAGGGCAAGTTGAACGCGTCAACCAAGTTCTCCAAGACATGCTTCGAGCTTGTGTTATTTGCTTCGGCGAGAAATGGGAGGAATCTCTCCCGTATGCTGAGTTCTCTTATAACAATAGCTATCAAGCTAGTCTGAAGACGGCTCCCTTCGAAGTGTTATATGGACGAAAGTGCCGAACCCCTCTGAACTGGTCAGAAACTGGGGAACGTTCACTCTTCGGTCCGGATATTATTCAACACGCTGAAGAGCAAGTCCGCGTCATTCGCGAGAATCTGAAGACTGCTCAGTCACGTCAGAAAAGTCAGTATGACCGTCATCATCAAGACATGGTCTATCAACCTGGCGAAAAGGCTTATCTTTGAGTTACACCAATGAAGGGTGCTCACCGCTTCGGGATCAAGGGCAAATTAGCTCCTCGCTATATTGTTCCATTCACTATTCTTGAAAGTCGTGGAAAGGTGGCATATCAACTGGAGCTGCCACCGAACCTTTCTCAGGTTCACGATGTGTTCCACGTGTCTCAACTCCGCCGCTGCTTCAAGGACCCAGTCCGCGAAGTGGACCACGAAGTGCTCGAATTGCAACAGGACCTCTCCTATAAAGAGCATCCGGTCCGCATTCTCGACCAAGCTGAACGTCGCACACGTCAGAAGGTGATCAAGTTCCTCAAAGTCTAGTGCTCGCATCACTCTGAAGACGAAGCCACTTGGGAACGCGAGGATCGTCTTCGTGAAGAATACCCCGCACTGTTTCATTCTACCTCCTAAATCTCGGGACGAGATTTCTTGTAGTGGAGGAGATTTGTAACGCCCGGGTAATCATGCTACAGTAATTCCCTGCTAATGATGCCACGTCATCACAATTACCCGTTGTTAATCTCACGATGATTCAAACCGATTCAAAATTCAAATATAAAACAAAGTCAAGTAATTCAAGTTCTCAAAAGTCAAAAATAAAATGTTCTAATAGTGGCAAATAATCCTTAGAGAATATCGGTGAAGAAATCAACCTTAATTAAAGTATTTAGATGAACTAGAATAAATAAAATAATATCACAGATAATTAATTAAATGTCTTTATAATTTATAAAGTATTAAACTAAATTATTGGGAGGCAAACTTTTGTAGGGGTGTTCTAATGTATTGCACTAATTTAGGTATTTATATTGTATTTTATAAAACTTAACTTAATTATAAAGTAAATAGAAAACAGAAAGTAATAAAAAGAAAAACAAAAAAAGAGGGTAACAAAAATAAACTAACCTACCCTAACCTACTGGGCCTCGACCCACTAACCCCCTCAGCCTATAACCCCCCCACCCCACAGTGGGGGAAAATATCCCCTCTCACCCCCCACCGACACTCCCCCCCTAGACTGGATCGGGATCGCTCCCGATCCCATCGACGCCCGACGCCGCCCCGGCCTTCGATCGTCGCCGCCGGACTGCCTCGCCACCGTCGCCGTCGTCCTCGACCACCACCTCGACCCCCACTGCCTCGAACCCTACAACCCCGCCGTGAGCTCGCCTCCCCTTCTCTTCTTCTCCTCTGTCGTGCGCACGCGCGCTCACTGCACCCACACGCGCCCGCTTCACTCTGCTCCGCTGTTGTTGATGCTCCAGCGCCGCCGCCGCGCGTGCCTGCGGCCCGAGTCCTCCTCGGCATCGAGTCCTCCTCGTCGCGCCCCGTTGCTCCTCCCTCCGCCGAGCCCCCCACTGTTCCGTGGTCACGCCCCCGACCAACTCCACGCGCCCGGCTGCGTTGCCGCCGCCCCGTGCGCCCTCCTGCTGCGCCCCACTTCTCCAGCCACCCCGTCGCCGCACTGGCCGCCACCCCCACCCCGCATCACGCGCCGACGTCACCCCTCCTACAACCCGCATGCCCCGCAGCTGTGTGCTGCTAGTGCTGCTCCACTCGCGGCCAGCCGCCGTAGCCCTCGTGCCCCGCCGTGGCCATGGCCTCTCCCTCCGCCTTGATGGGCGCCCGGCGCCCTGCGCCCTGGCCACCCTTAGCCTCGCCTCCGCCGACCTGCCGCCGGTCGCACTCGCCGGTGCGCCAGCGTCCGCTCCCGCCAGCCGCCCCGCGGCACCTCATCGGGTGCGCACCCACGGGCCAGCGCTTGTTCGGGCTGTGCCTGATGCCCAAACCCGCTAGGCCCCAAGGGCCTATGACAAGGGGGCCCGCCCCCCAGAACGTTGAAAAAAAGGATTAAAAAAACAATAATAAAAATAAATAAATAAATAAATAATTATATTAATTAATTAACAAATTAATTAAGTTAATTAATCACATTTAGATTAATCTAATTAGTAATTAACCTAATCAGTAATTAACTAAATCATATTTAACCTAACTAAACTATTAGTTAGTTTTCAGTCAATGACACGCGGGTCCCACACGTCAGATTGACCAGTCAAACGTTTTGTTGACTGCTGACGTCATGCTGACGTCAGCATGCACTATTCTGGATAATGTTGATTTATTTAATAATTAATAAATTAGAACATGATTTAAAACTTTAAAAATTAATATAAAATAAACCGTAACTCGGATGAAAATAATTTATATATGAAAGTTGCTCAGAATTTCGAGACGCATCCGAATACGCAGACCGTTCGTCAACCACATGTCCCTAGCATACCAAACATACAACTTTCCCCTCCGATTCATCTGTCCGAAAACACAAAACACCGGGGATACTTTCCCGGATGTTATCCCCCTTCGCCGGTATTGTGTAGCACCGCGTTAGAGCACCCTAGCACCGTGTGTTGACATGTCGTGCTTCTCTGTTACATATGTTTGCTTATATTCATTGTTTCTTCCCCCTCCTCTCTCCGGTAGACTTCGAGACTACCGTTGATGCTACCTCGGTGATCGACTCCATCGACGACGACCCTACCTTGGCTGCCGAGCTTCCAGGCAAGCCCCCCCCTTGATCAACCTGATATCGCCTATTCTTCTCTCTACTGCTTGCATTAGAGTAGTGTAGCATGTTACTGCTTTCGATACTCCTATTCTGCTGCATAGCCTGTCATTGTTGCTACCACTGTTGATACTTTACCTGCAATCCTAAATGCTTAGTATAGGATGCTAGTATTCCATCAGTGGCCCTACACCCTTGTCCGTCTGCCCTGCTATTCTATCGGGCCGTGATCACTTGGGGGTGATCACGGGTATATATTACATACACTTATACATGATACATGTTGTGACTAAAGTTGGGTCAGCTCGTTGAGTACCCGCGGTTGATTCACGGTTTGGGGGCTGAAAGGACATACTTTCCCAACGGCCCTTTGTGTGGATCTTTGTGGCAGAGCGACAGGGCAGGTTGAGACACCCAGTGGAGAGGTGGCCTGGCCCTGGTCGTTATCCGCGGTTAATTCATAATAACACGCTTAACGAGTTTGGATATTTGATCTGAGTCTGGCCGTTGGCCTATACGCACTAACCAGCTGCGTGGGAATAGTTATGGGCTCTCGACGTCGTGGTATCAGCCGAAGCCTTCTTGACGTCAGCGACTGATCGGCGCGCGCCGGGTTGGACCGCGTAACGCAACTTCCTTAGTAATGGAGGTTGCTAGGTCTGCTCACCGGCTGCGTATGCAACATGCAGGTGTGCGTTGGGCGATGGGCTCGGACCCCTGCGCGCCTAGGATTTAGACCGGCGTGTTGACCTCTCTGTTGTGCTTAGGTAGGGCTGTGATGTGTTGATCTCCCGAGGTCGGGCATGACCTTGGAAAGTGTGTCCGGACAAATGGGATCGAGCGTGCTGGGTTATGTGGTGCACCCCTGCAGGGAAGTTAATCTATTCGAATAGCCGTGTCCCTCGATAAAAGGACGACCCGGAGTTTTACTCTGACCTCATGATAACTAGAACTGGATACTTAATAAAACACACCCAGACAAGTTCCAGATACAACCCGGTGATCGCTTTCCCACAGGGCGACGAGGGGAGGATCGCCGGGTAGGATTATGCTATACGATGTTACTTGGTGAACTCTTTAGCTACTCAAGATGGAGGCTGCCAGAAGCTTCGATACTTGTTACTTTTCCATCTTCTCTCTTCTACTGCTGCAAGATGGAGGTGGCAAGAAGCCTAGTCTTCGATTGGATTAGCTACCCCCCTCTTATTCTAGCATTCTGCAGTTTAGCCCACAGATATTACCCTTTTAGACATATATCATTGCATATGTAGTGTAGATCCTTGCTTGCGAGTACTTTGGATAAGTACTCACGGTTGCTTTTCTCCCCCTTTTCCCCCTTTGTCCCTTCTTCTCGGATGACGCAACCAGATGATGGAGTCCAGGAGCCAAAGGATCCCGATGAGGTTTCTACATGGAGTTCGGCTTCGAGGATTAGTTAGGAGGTCCTAGGCAGGAGGCCTTGCCTTTTCGATCGTTGCTACTTTTGTGCTAGCCTTCTTAAGGCAATCTTGTTTAACATATGTCTATACTCAGATATTTTTGCTTCCGTTGAGTCTTGTGTTTTCGAGCTTCTGCATTCGAGCCCTCGAGGCCCCTGGCTTGTAATATAAAGCTTGTATTATTTTAATTTGTGTCTAGAGTTGTGTTGTGATATCTTCTAGTGAGTCCCTAATCTTGGTCGTACACATTTGCGTGCATGATTAGTGTACGGTCAAATCGGGGGCGTCACACATCCGCAACTACAAAAGAAGTATTAAGGTAAACCTAACCATAGCATGAGACATATGGATCCAAATCAGCCCCTTACGAAGCAACCCATAAACTAGGGTTTAAGCTTCTGTCACTCTAGCAACCCATAATCTACTTATTACTTCCCAGTGCCTTCCTCTAGGCCCAAAGAATGGTGAAGTTTCATGTAGTCGACGTTCACATGACACCACTAGAGGAGAGCCAACATACATCTCATCAAAATATCGAACGAATACTAATTCACATGACTACTTATAGCAAGACTTCTCCCATGTCCTCAGGAACAAACATAACTAGTCACAAAGCATATTCATGTTCATAATCAGAGGGGTATTAATATGCATAATGGATCTAAACATATGATCTTCCACAAAGTAAACCAACTAGCATCAACTACAAGGAGTAATCAACACTCCTAGCAACCCACAGGTGCCAAACTGAGGTTTTGATACAAAGATTGGATACAAGAGATGAACTAGGGTTTGAGAGGAGATGGTGCTGGTGAAGATGTTGATGAAGATAACCCTCCCCAAGATGGAAGAGTTGTTGGTGATGACGATGGCGATGATTTCCCCCTCCCGGAGGGAAGTATTCCCGATAGAACAGCTCCGCCTGAGCCCTAGATTGGTTCCGCCAAGGTTCCGCCTCGAGACGGCGGCGCTTCGTTTCAAAAGCCTCCTTATGATTTTTTCCAGGTCAAAACACCTCATATAGCAGAAAATGGGCATCAGGGGGCTGCCAGGTAGCCCACGAGGCAGGGGGCGCGCCCAAGGGGGGCGCCCCCACCATCGTGGACGGTGGGTGGCCCCCCTCCTGTATTTCTTCCGCCAGATATTTTTTATATTCTCTAAAATTGACTTTCGTGGAGTTTCAGGGCTTTTTGAGTTGTGCATAATAGGTCTCCAATGTTTGCTCCTTTTCCAGCCTAGAATTCCGGCTGCCGACATTCTCTCTCTTCATGTAAACCTTGTAAAACAAGAGAGAAAAGGCATAAGTATTGTGACATAATGTGCAATAACAGCCCATAATGCAATAAATATCAATATAAAAGCATGATGCAAAATGGACGTATCAACAACGTCAGCGGGAACCCCGACACCATCAACCTTTTGTCGTTCGTCAATGAGTGGCCGGCCGCCAAGAAGGTCTGGGGCTATTCGCCCAAGAACCTGCCGCAGGGGCTAGCTGTTGGATCTCTAGGAATGGATCTAGGAGATGACGTCGCGGGTGGGGCTCAAGGGGACGGACCTCGTCTTGGCCTTCATCACACGCCGTGTCCTGCCGAGGGAGTCCTGGATGAAGGGGTTCTCGGGTGGCCGGATTACTCGTTATGGGCCGGACTGGTGGCCATGAAGATTATCGCTGAAGATTATCCCCCGTATCTGGGTAGGACTCCTATGTGTGTAGAATGGCAAATTTAGAGTCCGGGGTGTAATGTTTCCTTCCTCTACAAGATGATCATGTACAACCCTAGGTCCCTCCGGTGCATAAATAAACCGGTGGGTTTAGTCCGTAGCGACATAATTGCAACATCCTAGACTAGACTTCTAGGGTTTGCTCATTACGATCTCGAGGTAGATCAATCTCTTGTAACCCGATATTCATCAAGATCAATCAAGCAGGAAGTAGGGTATTACATTGCTAGAGAGGGCCCTAACCTGGTTAAATATCGTGTTCCCTGTCTCCTTTTACCATCGATCCCTAGGCGCATAGTTCGGGACCCCCTACTCGAGATCTGCGGGTTTTGACACAGACATTGGTGTTTTCATTGAGAGTTCCACTGTGTCGTCGACATAGGGATCAATGGCTCGCTTCATTATCAACGACGGAGCCACCCAGGGGAGACTAACCTCCCTAGACAACTTTTCGTGTTCGGTGGTCTCGTGCTATGCGCCGACTCAGATGGCCACCTTTAGCAGGTTGACAACTATGCCCCTGGTCATCAAATCAGGTTTGGAAGCTTGAACTATGTTGCTGACATCCGAGGAGACTTGATCTTTGACGGATTCAAGCCCACGGTCGCTGCTCCCTGCCCTCACGATGAAGTCATCTTAGATCTATCATCAGATCCCATCCAGGGGTCAACACCCGCGACGGCTCTGGACCTAGATCTAGAGCAGGCCGCCTTGTCCGACGGTGGGAAGGTCAACCCCGCCATGGAAACCACATACTTAGCAACGTTTGAGCCGCTCATAGATCCGACATTGAGTGGGATCCTCCCCGCCACTTGAAAACCGGACTCATCTCAAACTGCGAGTTCCAAACTCTTGGGATTCGGACTCTCCAGGCCCATCGGAGCAGTTATTGTCGAGCCTGGCCCCGCAGACCCCCAAGCGCCTATCCAGCTCTCGCTCTTAAACGAGGCGCTGGACTTGCTGCAATCCCTCACATTAACAGAGGATTCTGCACCTATTAATGGCGCACCTGCCCGAAATCCGGGTCCGCAATAAGGCTCTTCAGCTTGCATCTTCGACACGGACATCTTATCTCCGTCTCGTTCTTTTGAAGCATCTCGGCCTTCGTGGAGCTCAAAAACCTATTCACGATGCCTTCGGTCATCGTGCGGACCTTGGTCGCCTGCGGTGTAGAGCAAAACGATATTTTAGAACCAAGAAAAAATTTGGCATGACTTTCCCTAAAAATAGGACCAAAAAGAATGCTTAATGCCAAAATTCTCGCCGAAACGGAAATGAATCAACATTCCGGCAAAATATTGGCAACTATCGCATTTCAAATACCGGTACACCTCCAAACACAAACACATATGCAACACCACAAACATATGCAACACCACGAACATACATAGATCTAGCTAGGCCATAAAAAGTGCATGTGCACATTGTTGTAGGGAGAACAACATAAATATAGCTTCCCCCCTTACTTACCTATCAAACCAAGGTAATTTAACCACTTAATTTGAATGAATCTATGGTGGAAATGAGGTGAAAAAGAGGAGGCACCCGAGACAAGGAGGAGGTGGAGAGAATGAAGTGGGGAGAAAGTGAGTGTGGGTAGGAGTGGCTGTCCAAAATATCTTGTTGGTGCCCACTTACTAATGGCGCACCACCTCAAAATGCGCCATTAGTAACCCAATTTACTAATGGCGCACCTTCTGGTGGTGCGCCATTAGTAGTTTTGCAAAAAAAAACATAACTAGTAATGGCGCACTGTGGAACAGTGCGCCATTAGTAGTTTTGCAAAAAAAGAATAAAAAATATAATAAAAAAAACAACAGTAGTGGCGCACTCTCTGACTGGTGCGCCATTACTAGTTACAACTAGTAATGGCGCACTGTGTCTGGATGCGCCATTAGTATGTTTGGAAAAGGAAAAAAAATTGATACTAATGGCGCACCCTGAGCCAGGTGCGCCATTAGTGTATTCAACTCTAATGGCGTACCAGAAGGTGGTGCGCCGTTAGTATATACTAATGGCGCACCGCTTGTCTGGTGCGCCATTAGTGTCAATCCCATCTATAGCCCTTTTTCTAGTAGTGGATGGACCACGACGTCGAACCCGATCTAGGTACAAAACCGCCGGTGACCGGGCGATGGACGACCAATTCTACCTACGATGTGTACATGGTGGATACACCTAATGAGAAAGAAGACGACGGCGATAAAGATCCAGAGCAGGATAAGCCCGTTGACGAACCTCCTAAATGTCGGCGTCAGAAACGCCACTCATGATCGCGTCGAGGAAAGGAAAGTAACACCGGCACCGGAGACAATGATGATTCGGAGGAAGCTGATGACCCCGTAGAGCTAGCGGTGGAGCAGGACGAGCGGGAAGATGGCGAACACAGTCCCGAACAACACGTTGATCACAACGATTCCGCAGACAACAACTATCTACCTGTCTCTGAAGAGGATGTCAGCCTGGGAGACGAAGAATTTATCGTCCCAGAAGAACTCCTCGAACAAGAACACTTTCAACGACGGCTCATTGCCACATCAATGAGCTTGAAAAAACATCAGCAGCGGCTTAAGGACGAGCAGGATACGCTCAATGATAGATGGAACGAAGTGCTACACACTGAAGAAAGGTACGACCATGAGCGCCAAACAAAGAGCTATCCCAAACGCAAATTGTTGCCTCAATTCGGCGACGAGGCCCTTGCGCCAATCTCGTCGAAGTACAATCAGGCCGAGCTATTGGGGAACGTAGTATTTCAAAATTTTACCTACGATCAGGCAAGATCTATCTAGGAGAAGCATAGTAACGAGCGGGGAGAGTGTGTCCACGTACCCTCGTAGACCGAAAGCGGAAGTGTTTAGTAACGCGGTTGATGTAGTCGAACGTCTTCGCGATCCAACCGATCAAGTACCAAATGCACGACACCTCCGCGATCTGCACACGTTCAGCTTGGTGACGTCCCTCGGACTCTTGATCTAGTTGAGGCTGAGGGAGAGTTTTGTCAGCACGACGGCGTGGTGACAGTGATGATGAAGTTACCGACGCTGGGCTTTGCCTAAGAACTACGACAATATGACCGAGGTATGTAACTGTGGAGGGGGGCACCGCAGACGGCTAAGAAATCAACTTGTATTTCTATGGGGTGCCCCCTCCCCACGTATATAAAGGAGGGAGGGAGGAGGAGGGCCGGTCACAAGGGGCACTCCCAAGGGGTGGAATCCTACTCCTAGTACGAGTAGGTTCCCCCTTTCCTAGTCCTAGTTAGAGAAGAAGGAAGGAGAGGAAGAAGAGAAGGAAGGGGGGGCTAGCCCTAGTCCAATTTGGCATGGGCTGGGGGGGGGGGGCGCCACACCTTGGCCTGCCTCCTCTCTTCCACCACTAGGCCCATGAGGACGAATAACCTCCAGGGGGTTCCGGTAACCCCTCGGCACTCCGAAAAATACCTGATACACCTCGAAACCATTCTGGTGTTCGAATATAACCTTCCAATATATCAATCTTCATGTCTCGACCATTTCAAGACTCCTCGTCATGTCCGTGATCTCATCCGGGACTCCGAACAACCTTTGGTACATCAAAACACATAAACTTATAATACCGATCGTCATCGAAGGTTAAGCGTGCGGACCCTACATGTTCGAGAAATATGTTGACATGAGCGAGACACATCTCTGGTCAATAACCAATAGCGGAACCTGGATGTTCATATTGGCTCCTACATATTCTACGAATATCATTATCGTTCAAACCGCATAACATCATATGTTGTTCCCTTTGTCATCGGTATGTTACTTGCCCGAGATTCAATCGTCGGTATCACCATACCAAGTTCAATCTCGTTACCGGCAAGTCTCTTTACTCATTCAGTAATACATCATCTCATGAATAACTCATTAGTCATTTTCTTGCAAGGCTTATTATTATGTGTATTACCGAGAGGGCCCAGAGATACCTCTGTGACACTCGGAGTGACAAATCCAAATCTTGATCTATGCCAACACCAGAATTTTTTTCGGAAACACCTGTGGAGCATCTTTATAATCACCCAGTTACATTGTGACGTTTGATAGCACACAAGGTGATCCTCCGATATTCGGGAGTTGCATAATATCATACTCATCGGAACATGTATAAGTCATGAAGAAAGCAATAGTAGTAAAACTAAACGATCATAGTGCTAAGCTAACAGATGGGTCTTGTCCATCACATCAGTCACCTAATGATGTGATCACGTTGATCAAATGTCACCACATGTCTATGGTTAGGAAATGATTAACGAGCTAGTCTAGTAGAGGCTTACTAGGGACATTTTGTTTTGTCTATGTATTCACAGATGTATCAAGTTTCCGGTTAATACAATTCTAGCATGAATAAAAGACATTTATCATGATATATAAGGAAATATAAATAACAACTTTATTATTGCCTCTAGGGCATATTTCCTTTAGTCTCCCACTTACACTAGAGTCAATAATCTAGATTACATAGTAATGATTCTAACACACATGGAGTCTTGGTGCTGATCATGTTTTGCTCGTGGAAGAGGCTTAGTCAACGGGTCTGCGACATTCAGATCCGTATGTATTTTGCAAATCTCTATGTCTCCCTTCTTGACTTGATCGCGGATGGAGTTGAAGTGTCTCTTGATGTGCTTGGTTCTCTTGTGAAACCTGGATTCTTTCGCCAAGGCTACTGCTCCAGTGTTGTCACAAAAGATTTTCATTGGACCCGATGCACTAGGTATTACACCTAGGTCGGATATGAACTCCTTCATCCAGACTCCTTCATTTTCTGCTTCTGAAGTAGCTATGTACTCCGCTTCACACGTAGATCCCGCCATGATGCTCTGCTTGGAACTGCACCAACTACAGCTCCACCATTCAACAAAACTACATATCCGGTTTGAGACTTTGAGACATCCAGATCAGTGTCAGAGCTTGAATCGATGTAACCGTTTACGACGACCTCTTTGTCACATCCATAAAGGAGAAACATGTCCTTTGTCCTTTTCAGGTACTTTAGGATGTTCTAGACCGCTGTCCAGTGATCCACTCCTGGATTACTTTGGTACCTTCATGTCAGACTTATAGCAAGGCACACATTAGGTCTGGTACACAACATTGCATACATGATAAAACCTATGGCCGAAGCATAAGGAATGACTTCCATTTTTTCTCTATCTTCTGCAGTGGTCGGGCATTGAGTCTTACTCAACTTCACATCTTGTAACACAGGCAAGAACCCTTTCTTTGACTGATCCATTTTGATCTTCTTCAAAACTTTATCAAGGTATGTGCATTGTGAAAGCCGAATTAAGCGTCTTGATCTATCTCTGTAGATCTTGATGCGCAATATATAAGCAGCTTCACCGAGGTCTTTCATTAAAAAATTCTTATTCAAGTATCCTTTAATGCTATCCAAAAATTCTACATCATTTCCAATCAACAATATGTCATCCACATATAATATCAAAAATGCTATAGAGCTCCCACTCACTTTCTTGTAAATACATGCTTCTCCAAAAGTCTGTATAAAACCATATTCTTTGATCACCTCATCAAAGCGTATATTCCAACTCTGAGATGCTTGCACCAGTCCATTGATGGATCGCTGGAGTTTGCACACTTTGTTAGCACCTTTAGGATCGACAAAACCTTATGGTTGCATCATATACAACTCTTCTTTGAGATATCCATTTAGGAATGCAGTTTTGACATCCATTTGCCAAATTTTATAATCATAAAACGCGGCAATTGCTAACATGATTTGGACAGACTTAAGCATCGTTACAGGTGAGAAAGTCTCATCGTAGTCAACTCCTTGAACTTGTCGAAAACCTTTCGCAACAAGTCGAGCTTTATAGATAGTAACATTACCATCGGCGTCAGTCCTCCTCTTAAAGATCCATTTATTTTCAATTGCTTGCCAACCATCAGGCAAGTCAACCAAATCCCACACTTTGTTCTCATAAATGGATCCCATCTCAGATTTCATGGCCTCAAGCCATTTTGCAGAATCTGGGCTCATCATCGCTTCCTCATAGTTCGTAGGTTCATCATGGTCTAGTAACATGACTTCCAGAATAGGGTTACCGTACCACTCTGGTGCGGAACGTACTCTGGTTGACCTACAAGGTTCAGTAGTAACTTGATCTGAAGTTTCATGATCATCATCATTAGCTTCCTCACTAATTGGTGTAGGAATCACTGGAACTAATTTATGTGATGAACTATTTTCCAATTCGGGAGAAGGTACAATTACCTCATCAAGTTCTACTTTCCTACCACTCACTTCTTTCGAGACAAACTCCTTCTCTAGAAAGGATCCATTCTTAGCAACGAATATCTTGCCTTCGGATCTGTGATAGAAGGTGTACCCAACAGTCTCCTTTGGGTATCCTATGAAGAGACATTTCTCCGACTTGGGTTCGAGCTTATCAGGTTGAAGCTTTTTCACATAAGCATCGTAGCCCCAACTTTAAGAAACAACAACTTTGGTTTCTTGCCAAACCATAGTTCATAAGGCGTCGTCTCAACGGATTTAGATGGTGCCCTTATTTAACGTGAATGCAGCTGTTTCTAATCCATAACCCAAAACGATAGTGGTAAATCGGTAAGAGACATCATAGATCGCACCATATTTAATAAAGTACGATTACGACGTTCGGACACACCATTACGCTGTGGTGTTCCGGGTGGCGTGAGTTGTGAAACTATTCCACATTGTTTTAAATGAAGGCCAAACTCGTAACTTCAAATATTCGGCTCCGCGATCAGATCGTGGAAACTTTTATTTTCTTGTTACGATGATTCTCTACTTCACTCTGAAATTCTTTGAACTTTTCAAATGTTTCTGACTTGTGTTTCATGAAGAAGATATACCCATATCTGCTCAAATCATCTGTAAGGTCAGAAAATAACGATACCCGCCGCGAGCCTCAACACTCATTGGACCGCATACATCAGTATGTATGATTTCTAATAAGTCAGTTGCTCGCTCCATTGTTCCGAAGAACGGTGTTTTAGTCATCTTGCCCATGAGGCATGGTTCGCAAGCACCAAGTGACTCATAATCAAGTGATTCCAAAAGTCCATCAACATGGAGTTTCTTCATGCGCTTTACACCAATATGACCTAAACGGCAGTGCCAGAGATAAGTTGCTCTATCATTATTAACTTTGCATCTTTTGGCTTCAATATTATGAATATGTGTATCACTACGATCGAGATTCAACAAAAATAGACTATTCATCAAGGGTGCATGACCATAAAAGATATTACTCATATAACTAGAACAACCATTATTCTCTGATTTAAATGAATAACCATCTCACAACAAACAAGATCCACATACAATGTTCATGCTCAACGCTGGCACCAAATAAAAAACATTTAGTTCTAAAACTAATCCCGAAGGTAGATGTAGAGGTAGCATGCCGACGGCGATCACATCGACTTTGGAACCATTTCCCATGTGCATCGTCACCTCGTCCTTAGCTAATCTTTGCTTAATCCGTAGTCCATGTTTCAAGTTACAAATATTAGCAATCGAACCAGTATCAAATACCTAGGTGCTACTACGAGCATTAGTAAGGTACACATCTGTAACATGTATATCAAATATACCTTTGTTCACTTTGCCATCCTTCTTATCCGCCAAATACTTGGGGTAGTTCCGCTTCCAGTGTCTAGTCCCTTTGTAGTAGAAGCACTCAGCTTCAGGCTTGGCTCCAGACTTGGGTTTCTTCGCGGGAGTAGCAACTGGTTTGCTATTCTTCTTGAAGTTCCCCTTATTTCCATTGCCCTTTTCTTGAAACTAGTGGTCTTGTTAACCATCAACAGTTGATGCTCCTTTTTGATTTCTACCTCCGCATCTTTGAGCATAGGGAAGAGCTTGGGAATAGTCTTCTGCATCCCTTGCATATTATAGTTCATCACGAAGCCTTTATAGCTTGGTGGCAGTGATTGAAGAACTCTATCGATAACACTATCTTCATCAACTTTACATCCAAGTTGAGTCATGTAATTGTAGTACCCAGACATTCTGAGTAAGTGTTCACTAATAGAACTGTTCTCCTCCATCTTGCAGCTATAGAACTTATTGGAGACTTCATATCTCTCAATTCGGGCATTTTCTAGAAATATTAACTTCAACTCTTGAAACATCTCATATGCTCCATGACGTTCAAAACATCTTTGAAGTCCCGATTCTAAGCCGTAAAGCATGGCACACTGAACTATCGAGTAGTCATCAGACCGCGTCTGCCAGACGTTCAAAGCGTCTACATTTCCGGGAGGGGGCTTGTCACCTAGCGGTGCTTCAAGGACATAATTCTTCTGTGCAGCAATGATGATAATCCTCAAGTTACGGACCCAGTCCGTGTAGTTCCTACCATCATGTTTCAACTTATCTTTCTCTAGGAACGCATTAAAATTCAAGGGAACAGTAGCACGGGCCATTAAAATTCAGGACTAAGTTCATGATAAATTAAAGTTCAATTAATCATATTACTAAAGAACTCCCACTTAGATAGACATCCCTCTAGTCATCTAAATGATCACGTAATCCAAATCAACTAAACCATGTCCGATCATCATGTGAGATGGAGTAGTTTTCAATGGTGAACATCTTATGTTGATCATATCTACTATATGATTCACGCTCGACCTTTCGGTATCAAGTGTTCCGAGGCCATGTCTGTTCATGCTAGGCTCGCCAAGTTTAACCCGAGTATTCTGCATGTGCAAAACTGTCTTACACCCATTGTATTTGAACGTAGAGCTTATCATACCCGATCATCACGTGGTGTCTCGGCGGGACGAACTGTCGCAATGGTGCATACTCAGGGAGAACACTTGTACCTTGAAATTTTTGTAAGGGATCATCTTATAATGCTACCGCCGTACTAAGCAAAATAAGAAGCATAATAAGATAAACATCACAAGCAATCAAAATATGTGACATGATATGGCCATCATCATCTTGTGCTTTTGATCTCCATCTCCAAAGCATCGTCATGATCTCCATCATCACCGACTTGAGACCATGATCTTCATCGTAGCGTCGTGGTCGTCTCGCCAACTATTGCTACTACTACTATTGCTAACTCATAGTGATAAAGTAAAGCAATTACATGGCTTTCGCAATTCATACAATAAAGAGACAACCATAAGGCTCATGCCGGTTGCCGATAATTTACAAAACATGATCATCTCATACAATAACGTATAACTCATCACGTCTTGACCATATCACATCACAACATGCCCTGCAAAAACAAGTTAGACGTCCTCTCCTTTGTTGTTGCAAGTTATACGTGGCTGGTACGGGCTTAATTAGCAAGAACCATTCTTACCTACACATCAAAACCACAATGATTTTTCATCAAGTGTGATGTTTTAACCTTCAACAAGGACCGGGCGTAGTCACACTCGATTCAACTAAAGTTCATGCCAGCCAACTATGTGAAAAGCACGTCGGTAGAACCAGTCTCATGAACGCGGTCATGTAATGTCGGTCCGGGCCGCTTCATCCAACAATACCTCCGTATCAAAGTATGACATGCTGGTAAGTAGTATGACTATTATCGCCCACAACTCTTTTGTGTTCTACTCGTGCATATCATCTACGCATAGACCTGGCTCATGTTGCCACTGTTGGGGAACGTAGTATTTCAAAATTTTACCTATGATCCCGCAAGATCTATCTAGGAGAAGCATAGCAACGATCGGGGAGAGTGTGTCCGCGTACCCTCGTAGACCGAAAGTGGAAGCGTTTAGTAACGCGACTGATGTAGTAGAACATCTTCGCGATCCAACCGATCAAGTACCAAACGCATGGCACCTCCGCGATCTGCACACGTTCAGCTCGGTGACGTCCCTCGTACTCTTGATCCAGTTGAGGCCGAGGGAGAGTTTTGTCAGCACGACGACGTGGTGATAGTGATGATGAAGTTACCGATGCAGGGCTTTGCCTAAGCACTACGACAATATGACTGAGGTATGTAACTGTGGAGAGGGGCACCGCACATGGCTAAGAAATCAACTTGTGTTTCTATGGGTGCCCCCTCCCCACGAATATAAAGGAGGGAGGGAGGAGAAGGGCCGGCCACAAGGGGCGCGCCGAAGGGGTGGAATCCTACTCCTAGTAGGAGTAGGTTCCCCCCTATCCAAGTCTTAGTAGGAGAAGAAGGAAGGAGAGGAAGAAGAGAAGGAAAGGGGAGGGGTGACCCCCTAGCCCTAGCCCAATTCGGTTTGGGCTAGGGGGGGGGGGGGCGGCACACCTTGGCCTACCTCCTCTCTTCCACCACTAGCCCATGAGGCCCAATAACCTCCCGGGGGGTTCCGGTAACCCCCGGTACTCCGGAAAATACCCGATACACCTCGGAATTATTTCGGTGTCTGAATATAACCTTCCAATATATCAATCTTCATGTCTTGACCATTTTGAGACTACTCATTATGTCTGTGATCTCATCCGGGACTCCGAACAACCTTTGGTACATGAAAACATATAAACTCATAATACCGATAGTCATCGAACGTTAAGTGGGCGGACCCTACAGGTTCAAGAACTATGTAGACATGACCGAGACTCATCTCTGGTCAATAACCAATAGCGGAACCTGGATGTTCATATTGGCTCCTACATATTCTACGAAGATCTTTATCGGTCAAACCGCATAACAGCATACGTTGTTCCCTTTGTCATCGGTATGTTCATTGCCTTAGATTCAATCGTCGATATCACCATACCTAGTTCAATCTCGTTACCGACAAGTCTCTTTACTCGTGTCATAATACATTATCTCATGACTAACTCATTAGTCATTTGCTAGTAAGGCTTTTTATGATGTGTATTACCGAGAGGTCCCAGAGATACCTCTGTGACACTCGGAGTGACAAATCCAAATCTTGATCTATGCCAACACCACAAACACTTACGGAAACACCTGTAGAGCATGTTTATAATCACCCAGTTAGTTGTGAAGTTTGATAGCACAAAATGTGTTCCTCCGATATTCGGGAGTTTCATAATCTCATAGTCAGAGGAACATGTATAAGTCATGAAGAAAGGAATAGAAGTAAAACTAAACGATTATAGTGCTAAGCTAACTGATGGGTCTTGTCCATCACATCATTCTCCTAATGATGTGATCCCGTTGATCAAATGCCAACACATGTCTATGGTTAGGAAACATAACCATCTTTGATTAATGAGACAGTCTAGTAGAGGCATACTAGGGACACTCTGTTTTGTCTATGTATTCACACATGTATCAAGTTTCCGATTAATATAATTCTAGCATGAATAAAAGACATTTATCATGATATATAAGGAAATATAAATAACAACTTTATTATTGCATTTAGGTCATATTTCCTTCACGAGCAACCGGACCGACCACCTCGTGGACGGGACAAAGCGGCTAGCAATGTCGTACAACAGCCCGCACCTCCCCACCGTAAAGGAAAGGATACAGCGGCTCACGGCCATAAGTATGATTTACCTTAGGACCTGAATAAAAAGTCGGTCAGGCCAGATCAATCTACGAATCAAGAGAACGTGCTCCCGTATGGGACAATGGCTATCAAGCCAAGCACGCCGGATACAATCAAGTTCGAGGCCAATATCGAACACAAATGCCGTCCGAACTACGCCACGATGTCGCACGATATAGGGGCGTCGGGCACCCTCTGTGCTTCATCGATGAGGTGATGGATCATCAATTTCCAGAAGGGTTTAAACCCGTGAACATCGAGGCATATGATTAAATGACGGACCCTGCGGTATGGATCGAACACTTTATTCTTCACATCCACATGGCTCGTGGAGATGACCTCCACGCCATTAAATACTTACCTCTCAAGATGAAACGGCCAGCTCGGCACTGGTTGAACAGCCTCCTAGAGAACTCCATTGGAAGGTGGGAAGATTTAGAGGATGATTTCCGGGATAACTTTCAGGGGACTTATGTCCGGCCCCGGATGCTGATGATCTAAGTCACATAATCCAACAGCCCAGGGAGTCAGCCCGCAAGCTTTGGAACCGGTTCTTAACTAAAAAGAACCAAATTTTAGACTGTCCAGACGCCGAGGCCTTAGCGGCATTCAAACACAGTGTCCGGGACAAATGGATTGCAAGACACCTCGGCCAAGAGAAGCCGAAGACAATGGCAACCCTTACTACACTTATGACCCACTTTTACGTGGGTGAAGATAGCTAGCTAACTTGTAGAAGCAATGGTACCAGCGATCCTGGCACCTCTGAGGTCAGGGACAGCAATGGCAAGCCACCGCGTAACAGGAATAAGCGTTAGAACAATGCCGTCAAAACAGATGACACGGCAGTGAATGCCAGATTAAGTGGCTGCATGCCTAGTCAATGGAAGGAGTCGTTCAAAGGCAATAGAGATAGTCCGTGCCAGATTCATGGCACCCCTGACAAACCTGCAAACCACACCAACAGAAACTGTTGGGTCTTCAAGCAGACTAGCAAGTTAAATGCCAAACACAAGGGCAAAGGATCTCAAAGCGAGGACGAAGACGAGCCTCGCCAACCGAACACAGGGGGTGGGGGGCAGAAGAAATTTCCCTCTGAGGTGAAAACGGTGAATATGATCTATGCCACCCATATCCCAAAGAGGGAACACAAGCGTGCTGTCGGTGTTCTGGGAACAGGGGTACCCAGACTTGTCAGCCTGCGGCTCAGGGCGTGGCTCATCAGGTGGCCTGGTACGGCCCAACATCTTCAGCAACCACTCTAGACCGTCGCGAGGGGCCAAGCCTCTCGAGGCGGATGACACAAGACATCCCCTGGGGCGGCCTCACTAGGCCGGCTCATGAGGATCGGATATATATATCAAGGCAAGGGGTAACTCGCGAGGTCCCTGTGACATGAGCAGTGACGACCAAGGATAGGC
This sequence comes from Secale cereale, assembly GCA_902687465.1. Classification (NCBI taxonomy): domain Eukaryota; kingdom Viridiplantae; phylum Streptophyta; class Magnoliopsida; order Poales; family Poaceae; genus Secale; species Secale cereale. Next base: position 74,621,860 of record LR738710.1, read on the forward strand.
GGGCGCCAGCAGGCGTAGAGTACCAATTTCCTCTTTGGTGCTAAAGAAGCAGGTGCAGACGAAGAGTCCTGAGGCGTCAGGCAAAGGTTTTTATATCGGTGCAACAAGACCAAGACCAGCTGGACAATAGGACGGAGGTCATCGCGGAGCCCATGGCGGCGTCGCCACCAGAGCCTTTGGCAGGAGAAGACCACCTTTTGTGAGGATAGCTTGTACTAGCTACCCCCCTTCAAATTTGGCCATTGTGGGATCCCTTCCCGCTCAATATTTGGGAAGAGGACATGGGCCACTATAAATAGGACTAGCCACCACCATTGGATGGGGGGACACCTCATCTCATCTTGAGTCGAACAAATAGAAGGCCACACACCACGAGCTCACTCGAGCACAAGAACCCCTCTCCTCAGGAGGCAGTTCATCCATGTACTAGTTCTTCCTCAGCTTACAAGGCAATACACCACACCACACTGGATTAGTGTAATGCCCCGGATGTAATACTTTCCCTTTTGGGCTTATAATAAATCTCCGGCTTCTTCTATTTCCATTTCGGGTTCTTTGTCTTTCGGGCTTTCATCGTTTTGTTGTGTGAGTGTGTGGCATTCATTCATATCATATAGACATGTGCATTGCATTGCATTTGTGTTGTGGGTTGCATCCGGTTCGTGGCGTTTCTTCCCGTTGTCCGTTTCGTGTTCCGGAGCTCCCTCACGTGTCCGTGACGTCCCGTAGGCCTACTTTGTTGTTCGGGCGTTTTTCGTTACCGGTGTGCCGTGAGGTTGTGTTGTGTGTTGTTGTTTTGTTGTGTGCAACCCGCCTCTCAAATCTCGTCTCGTTTGGACTCCGTTGACTTTTCCCTCCGTTGTCCGTGTGGGTCCGAAGTGCCCTTACTTCGTGTCCCGAAAATACCCCTACTGCTCTCTTTTATCTCCGTCTGGTCCTTTTAAATCATCCCCGCGATCGGATCCGTTGGATCACGATCGGAGGGCTCCTAGCACCCCTAGCCTCCAAACCCTAGTCTAAAACTGCTACATATAGACCCCCCTAGTCTATTTTTGGGCCTCCCTATTCCTTCTTCTTCTTCCTCTAGATCCATTTTTCCTTTTTTTCCCCTTCTTCCTCAGATCCAGAAAAACCTGCCCGGATCCCGAGTGGATCCACCCGCCGCCGCAAAGCCTACTGGCTCGAACCTGCCGCCGGGATCCCTCGATCCTCCTGGCCGAAGTCAACGCAGCGCCTCGACCGCGTCGGTCGCTCGACCGCGTCGCCGCTGCAGGCCGTCGTCCAGCGACGCGCCAGGCCAGGCGCCCCGGCCCGTACACCCGTCGCCTCGGTTGGGCCTGGTCCCCACATCAACCCGCCAGCCGCCGCCTGGGCCAGGCCCACATCGCCACCAGCCCCGCGTCGCCCGCACCAGGCGCCCGCCTCCGCTTCGTCGCTCGCCTCCGAGGCGCTCCAGGCCGCCGCCTCAACCGCGCGCCGGGCCGCCGATCTCTTCTCCGCGCTGGGCCGCGCCGCGGGCCGCCGGATCCCGAAGCTGCCTCAGCGCCCGCCAGCCTCTGCGGGCCGCGCCGCCACTGCTCCTCCCGCCGGGCCCCTTTGCCTCCTCACCGCGCGCCGCGGGCCTGCTCCGCTCCCGGGCCGTGGACGACCGGATCTGGGCCCCGCACTGTTCCTCGAGGCCTGTTACTGTTCATCCTCTGTCCAGATCTGAATCTGAGGTCCAAAACTCAAACCCTAGGTCTCTGTTTTCTAATCTGAGAGTGCTAACTTTGACCTGCTGTATCTTTTTACCTGTTGCTCCGTTTTGAGCGTGTGATATGTCCAGATGTTCGTGGAGATGCCCTCTACGTTTTACCTGTTGTAGTCATGCATATTAGATGTCATCTAGGGCCTTGTTTTGCTGTTGCAAGAGTGTATGATGATATAAACTGCTGTTGTGTGATATTTTTGTGCCACCTTTGACATGTGATATCTTTTAGCTCGTTTGTCCAAACGATGCAAATGACATGTCCACGTGTTCGTCTTGACACGAACTACGTGTTGTGTGTGATAGGTTGCATGGTAGATGTATTGTTTCCTTGTTATCATCGTTGCAAGATGCCATGTTCATATGTTGTGTTTTACTTGTTATGAAATGCCATCTTGTTGAGCTCGTTGCAATCGTTGTGTTTGCCTCAACGATGCATACTTGTGTGTTTCGGGATCACCGTCATATGTATTTTGATGAGGTGCTTACCCTTTGCCATGTTTAGTTTCGAGGTGTCTTAAACATGCTCTTTTTGTTGCTATGATAATGTTGCTGTTTTGGGACTTAGTGAAATTTCACTAAGTCTGAAATCTGTTATGTTCCGATGCCATGTTCGTGTGATGTTCTAGGAAAATGCATGATAGTTTTGGGGTGGATTTTGATTGTTCCATGAAGTATATATTGTTGTCTTTCCATCCATGTCCTCACATGTCCATTTGAGTGGCTGTAGCATGCTTATCTTTTGCTCCAAACTTTCAATAAAATTCTGCTGCCAGAATTTTATTTCAAAGTTCAATATGTCCAAGATCATTGCTAGTGATCCGTGACTCCGTTGAGGGTGCACTTTGGACCTAGTTGCTGTACATTATATCTAGTTTATGTTCAAGTCCTTTGCCATGCTTTTTGGGTGCTGTAGATTAATTATTTTGAGCTCCCAAGATGCTATGTTGCTGTAATTTGCAGTTTTCGCTCAAATCTTGTTTCGGGCATAACTTTTAGCCCGTAACTCCGATTTCAGCGAATCTTATATCAAACTTGGGTGATTTTCTGTGTAGATTAATAATATCAGGTTGTTATCTTGTTTTGAGGTGTTTTGCTTGAGTGATGTTTTCCGTGCTCCATGTGCATCTCTAGTGCATCCATCATGCATTCATGTTTTTCGAGTGCGCATTGCATCGTGTTGATTGGTGCTTGTTGTGTTGTCTTGTTTAGAGCACGAAGTTGATCACGAGGTTTCCAACGAGGTTGATCACGAGGTTTCCAACGAGTTTGAGCAAGAGGACCCTTCTTTCGATCCGAACTTCTTCTCTTCAGGCAAGATGACCGAACCCCGATAACTTTACTATCTTCGCCTTTTGCTAGTAGTCTCGATCTATAGTTTTGCCTCGATGCCCATGTTCTTCTTGTCAGCCGCCTACTTGTAACCAAATGCCATGTTTAACCACCCTACCTATGCAAACCGTTGCTTGGCTAAGTACGCTTCGCTCAGCCCTTCTTATAGCGTTGCTAGTTGCAGGTGAAGTGAAGATGCTTGCTCCATGTTGAAGTTTGGTTGGGTTGTATCACACGATATAAATGCTTAATTTGAAATCACATATATATTGGCAAGGGTGGAAGGCTAAGCCTTTTGCTTGGTGTTTTGTTCCACTCATGCCGTTAGGATCCGTATAAGCCGGTTTTATGTTCCTTGATTATGCGTTCCTAACACGGTTGGGGTGTATGGGACCCCCTCGATAAACCGCTATGTGCTAAGTCTTTTCCAGCAAATCCCAACATTGGTACTATTTGCCTAATAACAAACTAAACATGCATAAGGGAGTAATTAACCCTCTTTCTTAATCAACAACCCCGGGCCAGTGCTCCACATGAGTGTTGGTCCGAAACGGGGAGCCTGCGGGGCCGCCTTGAGGCAACTCGAGGTATTTGGTATCCACCCGTAGCTTCGCCCATCCGGTCGTGTCCTGAGACCTAGATACGCGCGGCTACTATCAGGGTGACGACACGCCGGGAGGATTTGCTGGATTAGCCTTACCTTAGTTCGGTTTAACGTGAGCACGGGATTCCGAGGATACTCGGGTCTTCCCACTTTGGAGTTGCGACTCCGCGGATCGTGGGCTTGTAATGGGTCAAGTTGGAACACCCCTGCAGGGTTTGAACTTTCGAAAGCCGTGCCCGCGGTTATGTGGCAGATGGGAGCTTGTTAATTCCGGTTGTAGAAAACTTGACACAAATGATGCTAATACACTACCCGCGTGTGTTCCGTGACTGTCAATTTCCGAATAGGGATTCGGAAGTTGAACACGGAGGGGTTATGTTTGTGAGCTTGTAGCTAGGATCACTTAGTGATCACTTCTCACGATGCCTTCTCTTCTCGCTCTCTCTTGCGTAAGTTAGTGCTAGTTGCTGCTGCAGACTCTTTGTTGTTTCTTCACCTCATATCTTTCTTCAGCCTTTCCCTCACCTAAAGGCTTTGATAGTTCTGTTACCCGGGAACGGGATTGCTGAGTCCTCTGTGGCTCACAGTTACTTCACCACACCAGATGCAGGTCCAGCCGTGAGCTATCCAGGTGATGGCACCGAGCTGGATTGGGAGTACGACGAGGAGCGTAGTCGTTACTACGTGCGCTACCCGGACGATCAGTAGTGGAGTCTCTTACTAGGATTCGATCCGCCTGTGGTTGTTTTATTTATCTGAGTTTGGTACTTTGACATTTGGATTTTGCCCTTAGAGGGTTGTAGTGATCTTATTGTATGATGTTTTGAGACTTGTACTGTTATTCTGTGACGTGGCGATTGTAAGCCGACTATTTTAAGTTTACTATCCCTCTTTTACATGAGTCGTGCAAAGATTACCAAACTTGAGATCATTCTAGGATGGACTTATGCCTTTAAGTCGTGCCTCGACACGTAGGAGGTATAATTCCATCCTGGGCATTACAATTAGGGTATTACACCACAACGGTGGCCCGAACCAGTATAAACATTGTGTCCCTTGTTCTTCGGATATGACGATTTATGCTTAGGGATCGGTGAGTAGACGAGCTAGGGCGGAAGGAGAGATCTCCGTGTGCACCCCGGAGTTCGAACCTTGAGGGTTTTGCCGTATCCCGAGATCTGACATTTGGCGCGCGAGGTAGGGGTGTGCCGAAATCCCCCCCCCATCCGTCCTGCTCTCCGCTCATCGAGTTCCCTTGGCGGGTGTCCCTCATCCGACCGCCAAGATGGCCACTTGTGGCGGCGCTCCGGGCCACTAGGCCTTCACCCCCGCCTTATGGCAGGTGTAGTGGCCACCCAGGTTCAGGCCGAATGTGTCGCCCCATTACAACGGGGCGGCGGACCCGTCCGCCTTCCTCCAGGCTTACGAAGAGGCCATCTCGGCGGCCAGCGGTGACGGCAAGGTCATGGCCAGCTGGCTCCCCGTGGCGCTCAACGGCGTGCCGTGCGACTGGTTCTTCAGCTTGCCAGAATCGTCCGTGGCGTCCTAGGACGAGCTGCGCGACCTCTTCATCGCGCGTTTCGGTGCACCGGCGCACCACGCCGTCGCGGCTCTCCTCGGCGGTTCCCAGGCGGCATCCTCCGACCGTCACATCAAGCAGGCCTTTCACCAGGCAGGCGTCGCCTCCATACGCCAGGGGCTCCTCCTGGATGGGTGGCGCCCAAGGCCGACCTCGCCTTCAACTCGGGGGACCACCTTGCCTCCAATGCGGGCTCAGGCGCTCTCCTGATGCTCTGCACCCCCACCATCTACAATGTAGCAGTCACCAAGACCCTCATCGATGGTGGGGCTGGCCTCAACATGCTCTCAGTGGAGGCTTTTAGCCTGCTTCAAGTACCACTCAAGCGGTTGCGCCCAACGAAACCCTTCTCTGGGGTCGGCAGTGGTTCTACCAGCCCTCTGGGCAGATCCACCTCCTGGTCACCTTCGGCACCCGAAACAACTACCGCACCGAGATGATCGACTTCGACATCGCCTGGATCAGCCTCCCGTAAAACGCCATCCTCGGGTACCCCATGCTGGCTCAGTTCATGGCCGCGACCCATCCGGTGTATATCCTCATGAAGATGCCAGGGAGCAGCGGTGTCCTTACCCTGGCGGGGGACACCAAGGAAGCCCTGGCGGCCCTCAAGCGCGTCTTCCAGACCGCTGCGGTGGCGCATCCACCCGGGGAAGCCGCCCCTGGGGCCGAGGGGGCTGCACCAGCCAAGAAGAAGCAACTGTTCTCCTAGGACCAAGCTGAGACTAAGCAGGTGCCGGTGGATGAAGACGAGCCGTCGGGTGTCGCCTTCACCATAGGTGCTGGCCTTCCCCAACTCAGGAAGAGGTGCTGGTTGAATTCCTGCATGCAAACAAGTATGTGTTCATGTGGGAACCCAAGGACCTGGCGGGAGTCCCGAGGGAGGTGATCAAGCATCACGTGAACGTATGCCCCAACATGCGCCCCGTGAAGCAGAAGGCCAGGCACCAATCTATGGAGAAGCATTCGTTCATCATGTAGGAGACTCGCAAGCTGGAAGCGGCGGGTGTCATCTGCGAGATCCGGTACCCGGAGTGGCTGGCAAACCCCGTCGTCGTGCCAAAGAAGTATGGAAAAGAGCGCCTGTGTGTTGACTTCACCAACCTCAACAAAGCTTGTCCGCAAGACCCGTTTCCTCTGCCCCACATCGATCAGATCATCGATTCCACCGCTGAGTGCGACTTGCTGTGCTTCCTGGATGCCTTCTCAGGTTACCACCAGATCAAGATGGCGCTGCAAGACATCGAGAAGACTACCTTCCTCACCCCGTGTGAAGTATACTGCTACACCTGCATGCTGTTTGGGTTACGGAATGCAGGGCGACCTTTCAGCGGTTAATGCACATTGAACTAGGAAAACAGCTCGGGAGGAACGCTGAGGCGTATGTAGATGGCATCGTGGTAAAATCTCAGGAGGCCACGACCCTTATCACGGATCTGAAAGAGACCTTCGCCAACCTGTGCAAGGTAGACCTGCGGCTCAACCCGGAAAAGTGCGTATTCGGCGTCCCGCCAGGCAAACTTTTGGGCTTCCTGGTGTCGCCCCGAGGGATCGAGGCAAACCCCGAGAAGGTCAAGGCCATAGAAAAGATGAGTCCGCCCAAGAACCTCAAGGAGATGCAGAAGCTATCCAGCTCTGTAACATCGCTGGGGCGTTTCATCTCCAAGCTAGGGGAGAGAGCCCTCCCTTTCTTCAAGCTGAAGAAAAGGAAGGGCCCGTTCGAATGGACCCCTGAGGCTGATGCGACGTTCGAAGACCTCAAGAGATACCTCACCAGCCCAGCAGTGATGGTGGCACCCAAGCCTCAAGAAAGGTTGGTACTTTCCCTGGCCGCAACACCGCATTCAGCTAGTGTAGCACTGGTGGCTGTATGAGAGGAGCGCCAATACAAGACCTTGCTACCCAAGGGCGGCAATCCCGAGGCCCCAGCTGGGCCGGGAGACAACTGCATCCTCCAAGACGACTCCTCCGAGGCCGCTGCTACCCCAACTAACGACCAAGCCTCTGGAGCGCCTTCACCCAGTCAGACCACATAGCCACAGGCGAGTCCAGACCTCATCCCCGTCGAGCACCTGGTATACTTTGTCAGCACGGTGCTTCGTGATGCCCGAGCACGCTATCGCATGCCGTAGAAGCTCCTGCTTGCGCTCCTCGTCGCTTCACGAAAGTTGTGCCACTACTTCCAGGGCCACCCCATCAAGGTTGTCTCAGCTTACCCTCTGGAAAGGGTACTTCGGAGCCCAAACGCGGTAGGAAGGGTCGCGGAATGGAATATAGAGTTGCAGGCGTTCCAATTAGAGTTCAGCACCACTAGGGTCATCAAGGGGGGCCGCACTTGCTGACTTCATGGCAGAATGAACCGACGCCCCAGGGCCTGAAGTGAGTCAGAACCAGTCCCTCTTGTCGGGGAGCGATGCACCGGATGGTTGGGTCATGTACTTTGACGACGCGTTCGCCCGCCAGGGCGCGGGGGATGGGGATGTGCTCATCTCGCCCACTCAAGACAAGCTCTACTATGCTGTGTAGCTCTGCTTTCAGCCAAGCGATAAGGTCTCCAACAACATCGCGGAATACAAGGGCCTCATCGTCGGTCTCAAGGCGGCGATAGCCCTTGGGGTGAAACGCCTCGTCATATGGGGTGACTCCCAGCTCCTCGTCAACTTCTTCAACAAGGTGTACGAGCCAACAGACGAGCATATGGAGGCATACCTCGTGGGGGTACGCAAGATGGAGAAGCAGTTCTTGGGCTTGGAGCTGGAACACGTGCCCCGCGGCACTAATAAGGAGGCCGACGACATCGCCAAGAGAGCCTCCAGGCGCCTGTCCCAGAAGCCCGGCGTCTACGAGGATCGGCTCCTCAGGACCTCGGTGTCACCCCCGCGGGAAGGACCGGCGAAGCCTCAGGAGGAACTCCCCCAGCCACCGACCTCGGGAGCCCCCGCTTGTGGCCCGGCCTCAGGAGGTCGCTTGCTCCTGGCGCTCGAGCCTCGGAAGGGATGCTGTACCGAGGAATTCAAGTCATACCTGGTGTGAGGAATGTTGCTAAAAAAGGAGGAGGATGCCGAACGCGTGGCCCGACAGGCTATGGCATACTACATCCAAGACGGTGAGCTATACAGGAGGCGACCAAATGATGTTTCTTTACGATGCATGTCCAGGAAGCAGGGAGGCGAGCTGCTAGCTGACATCCACGCCGGGGACTGCGGACATCACTTATCATCGCGCACCCTGGTCGGCAAGGCGTTCTCCAGTGGTTATTACTGGCCCAAGGCACTCAACGATGCCGCTGAACTGGTGAAGTCTTGCGAGGCTTGCCAGTGCCATGCCAAACAGATGCACCAACCGGCTCAGGGCCTACAAAGCATCCCACTCTCCTGGCCATTCGAGGTCTGGGGCTGGACATCTTGGGCCCTTTCCCTCGAGCGCCCGGGGCTACCGATACCTCCACATCACCGCCGACAAATTCACAAAGTGTGTGGAGGTGGAAGCTGTCCGAACCATCCCAGCCGGCTCCGCGGTCAAGTTCGTCAAGGGCCTCGTGAATAGGTTCGGGGTCCCCTACCGCATCATCACGGATAATGGCTCACAATTCACTAGCAACCTTTTCAAGACATATTGTGCTAACCTTGGAATGCAGATTTGCTACGCATCCGTAGTGCACCCCATAAGCAATGGCCAGGCCGAGTGCGCCAACGTGGAGGTCCTGAGGGGCCTCAAGACCCGGACCTTTAAGAAGAAGCTCAAAGCTTGCGGAAGGGGTTGACACGACGAGCTCCCATTCGTGTTGTGGTTGATCCGCACCACTGCCACCAAGCCAACGGGCGAGAATCCATTCTTCCTTGTATACGGAGCTGAGGCGGTCCTCCCTCACAAGGTCAGGGACCGGTCGCTGCGGGTCCTAGCATTCGATGAGGCGCAACAAGCTGCCGTACAGGGGACATACCACGTGTTGGGGGAGGAGCGCCGGCGTGACGCTTCACTCTGGGTTGTAAGATACCAGCAGGCATTGCGGCGGTACCATTGCCGCAGCATTCGCCCCGGGACAGTTGAGGTCGGTGATCTCAATTTAAGGAGAGTCCTCTCCAGGGAGGGGCTGCACAACCTCTCACCCATGTGGGAAGGGCCATTCAAGATCACCCACGTCTCCAGACCCGGCGCCATGTGCCTGGAAACAGGGGACGGCATTTGTTGGAGATATGCCCTAGAGGCAATAATAAAAGCATTATTATTATATCTCCTTGTTCATGATAATTGTCTGTTATTCATGCTTGAATTGTATTGTATGGAAACAGCGATACATGTGTGAATACATAGATCATAATGAGTCCCTGGTAGGCCTCTAGTAGCCAGCTCGTTGATCAACAGATGGTCACATTTTCATGACCATGGACATGAGATGTCGGTGATAACGGGATCACATCATTAGGAGAATGATGTGATGGACAGGACCCAAACTTGAGCATAACACGAGATCGTATAGTTCGTAATGCATAAGCTTTTCAGTGTCAAGTATTTATTCCTTAGACCATGAGGTTGTACAACTCCCGGATACCGTAGGAGTGCTTTGGGTGTGCCAACCGTCACAACGTAACTGGGTGGCTATAAAGGTACACATCGGGTATCTCCGAAAGTGTCTGTTGAGTTGGTACGAACCGAGACTGGGATGTTGTCACTCCGTATGACGGAGAGGTACCTCTGGGCCCACTCGGTAAGACATCATCATAATGAGCTCAATGTGACTAAGTAGTTAGTCACAGGATGATGAATTACGGATCGAGTAAAGAGACTTGCCATAACGAGATTGAACAAGGTATCGGGAATACCGACGATCGAATCTCGGGCAAGTACCGTACCGATGGACAAAGGGAATAACATACGGGATTAAGTGAATCCTTGACACAGTGGTTCATCCGATGAAGATCATCGAGGAACACGTGGGAACCAACATGGGTATCCAGATCCCGCTGTTGGTTATTGACCGGAGAGTGGTCTCGGTCATGTCTGCGTGTCTCCCGAACCCGTAGGGTCTACACACTTAAGGTTCGGTAACGCTAGGGTCGTAGAGATAAATGCACGTGGAAACCCGAAAGTTGTTCGGAGTCCCGGATGAGACCCCGGACGTCACGAGGAGTTCCGGAATGGTCCGGAGGTAAAGATTGATATATGGGAAGTCCAGTTTCGGCCAACGGGTGATCTCCGGGGGTCACTGGGAGCGTCCCGGGACCACCGGAGGGGCCCCGGGGGTCCACCGGGTGGGGCCACCCATCCCGGTGGGGCCCCTAGGCCGCAAGGGGATGTGTGCAGCCCTCTGGGCTGGCGCACCACAAGGGGGCCCCACCTCCCCATGCGCATAGGGATAAAACCCTAAGGGGAGGGGGGCCACCACTTGCCTTGGGGGAGGAGGACTCCTCCCTGGCCGCCGCCCCCCCTTGCAGATTGGATCTGCAAGGGGCTGGCGCCCCCCTGGCCCCCTATATATATGTGGGGGGGGGGGAGAGGGCAGCCACACCTCAGCCCTGGCGCCTCTCCCCCTCCCGTCACACCTCCCAACTCCTTCGCAGGGCAGCCCGGCGTAGCCCTGCTGCGATCTCCACTGCATCCGTCATCACGCCGTCGTGCTGCCGGATCTCTGACGACTTCTCCTCCCCCTTGCTGGATCAAGAAGGAGGTGACGTTGCTGCACCGTACATGTGTTGAACGCGGAGGTGCCGTCCGTTCGGCGCTAGATCATCGGTGACGAAGAACGTGAAGAGTACGACTACTTCATCCTTGCTTCGTTGAAAGCTTCCGCACGCAATCTTCATAACGGTATGTAGATGCACTCTTAGTTGCTCGTTGCTAGATGTCTCCATACTTGGATCTTGGTGAAGACGTAGAAATTTTTTGATTTATGCTACGTTCCCCAACAGCATTCCTGTTCCGAACGCATGGAATATCCGGCACCTCTGGAGGTTCTACAAATGAAACAATGCCCTTGCGCCAGAGAAGACTAGGCTCCGTGCCTGTGAGGAACAAGGCCCTTGTGCCGGAGAAGACTAGGCTCCATGCCTGCGAGGAACAAGGCCCTTGCGCCTAAGAAGACTAGGCTCCCTGCCTGCGAGGAACAAGGCCCTTGCGCCTGAGAAGACTAGGATCTGTGCCTGCGAGAAACAAGGCCCTTGCGCCTGAGAAGACTACGCTCCGTGCCTGCGAGGAAAAAGGCCCTTGCGCCTGAGAAGACTAGGCTCCATGCCTATGAGGAACAAGGCCCTTGCGCCTGAGAAGACTAGGCTTCATGCCTGCGAGGAACAAGGCCGTGCGCCTGAGAAGCCAAGGCCCAGTGCCCGTGAAGCAAGGCTCCGGCCTGTGAAGATCTCCGTTCGTGACACTCTTACGTAATAATGAGTGGGGCTGTACATGCCCCGGAGTCTCCGGAGAGCCGCCCTCGGGCCTCGGGGGCTCCCTCCCACGTCCTAATGGCAACACTTAGCTCCGCGCTGGTCAGAAGACTAGATTAGGTGCCGGACGCAGCTGCTCATTTGCTTTCTGGAGTTGGTTTGCCCCAGTCTTCCCTTTTTAATGGATTCTGAAGGTTCTGGCGTTCCTCGATTGCTTGGTTTTGATTTCTCTATGTGGTCCTCCCCTCAGTTTTCGGGCTAGCTCAGGGAGAGCAGTAGTTGCACGACGCTCTCCCCAGCAATCCCCCCTTAGCCTTGATGAGGCGCCCAAGCCAGGGCTCATGATTGGCACGTCCCCCCATTCTTACGTCCGTGCCCCACGGATACCGCAACAAGGGGTGGCCGACAATGCTTAGCCGCGTTAAGGGCCTCGGGCAGTAAAGGATAATAACCACCTAACGAGTTTTTGCAGCCTCACGAAGGGCCAAATGTCATGAGATGTGGGCAATCCCGAGTACATCAAGATAAGTCTCCTCACCCTAGGGGCGCGTAGCACATAGATCGTGCAATAATAGACAGAGACAATATGCATGGTGCTAAGTGTCATAAAACCACAGTTCATTACATGCCTTCCCAGGTCTCCATACTTGTTTGTTCAAACAATGCAGGAAGAAAGAAAGACCAAGAGCGATGGACGACGACTCTCGAGGCACGACTGCTCACGAGGACCTACACCCCGGGCTCAGCCAGAGCCCTCCTCATGCTTCACCCGAGCGTCATGACGAGATGACCCAGCGCCACCTTCCAGGCGGGCGCGGGGGCATGGCGGCTGGTCGTAGCCACCGCTACTGGAGCTGTCGCTGAATGAGGAGCCACCGTATCTGGACGAGCCATGGCCATTGCCCAGGCCAAGCACCTCGCCGCTGCCGTTGTCCTCGGGGCAGTGCTCGGCGCGGCGCCCGTCATCCCCAAACACCCTCACGAAGAGGCAGTAGAAAAAAGTACACTTCCGTGATGATACGTGTTTGTCACAGTAGGTCGCATTTTTGTCATGCATGTATATCGATGACAAATTTATGACAGAATGAAGATAGTTATACCTGTGTTGTCGTAGAAGTGTTCCATGACATTACCAAAATTATCATCACGGAAGTGTCCACTTCCATGACGATAAATCGCGCGTCACAGAAGTGCTTTCGTCAAGGGTGACCGACACGTGGCATCCAGCGTAACGGAACGCCGTTAAGCTATCGGTTCCGGTTTTGGATCCGATAACCCTCTAACAGCCCAGACAAATGGGGATTTTCCACGTGTAAAATCATCATTGGCTGGAGGAAACACGTGTCGTCTCACCGTTGGGACAGATGTCATCCACTCATTGGACCCAAAGAGCCTATGATACGCCGACACGTGGCACGGCCTAATAGAGGCCCATTCCTATGAAAAGGCCAGCTCGTTTGACTTGGTCAAAAGGTGGCGGGCCGGCCCACGGCAAGCCTGTTAACGGCCTGTTCGCATATAGCCCATTTACAGCCCGCTAACCCAGGACCCGTTTACAGCCTATCCAAATTAGGCCTAGTAGCGTCATATGCGCCGTCCAATATAATTCCAGCCCGTTTTTACTTTCGGCCCATGTATGGCCCTTGACGTCTTTCGGCCCATATGAGGCCCTTATTACTCTCGGCCCATTAACAGCCCGTGGTAAATCTAGCCCGTAATGAACAGTGTATCACTTTATACCCATTAACGGCACGTGGTGAAACTAGCCCGTAATGAACAATGTATTACTTTATACCCATTAACGGCACATTATTCCGTTGGGCCGTTTCCATCCCATGTCATCTTTTGGCCTTCTTGGGGCCAATTTATTCTTGGGCTCATTTCCACAATCATTTACTTACGGCCCATTAATGTCATTTTCTGCTTGTGGGCCAAATTCAGCTAGTGGTTACAGTCGGCCCGTTTGTGGCCCATTAGTACGTTGGGCCGTTTTCATAGCGTCATCAAAATACGATCTATTAATGACGGCCCATTATGGTCGGCCCATGAATGGACGATTTCAACTCTAGCCCATTTACGGCCATAATGTGGTCTGTTATTGGCCCATGTTTGGCCAACCGATCATACGGCCCGTAGAAGGCCCATTGATGATACAGCCCATAGAAGGCCCATTGTGTCTGCAACCCGTATAAGGCCCATTGTTTCTACGACACGTAGAAGGCCCATTGTTTTTTTGGAAAGAAAGAAGGCCCATTGTTTCTACGGACCTTAGAAGGCCCATTGTTTCTATGGCCCGTAGGAGGCCCATGTTGACTACAGCCGGTGGGCATCAAAGTCCGTCACCAGTGCAAATATAGGGAATACACTACACTATACAAAAATGGATTGCTGTTTTCTTCAGGCGGTGGCTGCACGTTAAGAACAAATTTTGTATCGCACCAAAACAAATTACAACTATAAAACAAAAGGAAGGTTGGCATAAAAGTTAACAGTCTAGCAGATAAAAATGCACCACCAGAAGTTCAGAAGCTCAATTCATTTGACCTGACTGTTACGTTTTCATGCTATATTGTCCGATGGAGCACCATAACCTTCGCCTTCAGTTCTCCTAGGCTCCTAAACAACATAGCAAATGTCTGATAGTCTGGTTTCAAAACCATGCATATCTTGACAACATCGAACAATGTCTCTCCTTGTTTCACAAAGGGTCTCTGTTAGGGAATGGACTTGTGTCTGGAGCGCAGATGCAACATTGTTTTGAGCTTGCATATCTTGATCATGAGGCAGTTTGGAAGAGATTTCCTTAACAACCAAGCCAGTATTATGCAGGAACGTGCTTTTGGCACCGTTAGTGGACAGGTACTGACCCAATGCAGCAAGAGCTGACATTGCGGTTATAGTTGCCTCGCCACCTTCAGAAGGTGGCGGTTCCACCATTTTTTCCATAGCTCGCTGAAAAGTTGAGGTTTTACATTAGTAGTACCAGAACAGAAGATATTAAGGAGGCAGCAAAACCAAACAAAATAGCTTTGGTCTATATACAGAACTTATTCAGGTGAATCCATGTAAAATAGTAGTAGTATTTTATTAGATTCCAAACATATGACCATGTACCATCGCTAATGTAATGTCTATTTCTTCACATTGTATTGATGGCTAAGGATAAAGAGACGAAGTTTATAATACGGTAAGAATAGTATGACATCATTCATATCACAAAACAACTGAGAACAGACAAACAAGTAATTGTAACGTTGTGTGGGCAAGTCTAGCACGGAACAAGATTACAGGTCAAGATCAAAGGAACATCACTCCTCTATTTTAAACCTTGTAAGGTGCAATCATACGCTAAGACAATTGTGTATAAAATTGAAAAGAGTAATAGACATTGGCTGCAAACCATGCAGTTCAAGGCACAAGTCAGAGTTAGTAGTAGTTAAACGGCATGAGGATTAAGGACTTACAACAGCGGATTTGACTGGTGTGACAATCCTTGAAAATTTTCCACAGCATTTGGTTCAGGTACTTTTTGGTCCTTGCGGGCTTTCCTCTGCATTTGGAAAAACTAAATGTAGATCTGCTAATATGGTACAGCGAAAAGAGTGAAACAACAGCTAATTACAAGAGCCTCACAGTGTGGAATATAGCTACGAGATCCTGTCGTCTGTTGGAATTTCACTTTCGTACAGTTGGCCTTGTTCTTTGAACAGTTCACCTACAAGAAGGTACATTTGTGTGGCACATGCGTAAATAGGACTTCAAACATGTGATCTGATTACATATATATATAATGTACCTTATACTTCGGATCGGACCAGTGTTTAACGAGGTCTCTCCAGTCTTCATCAGATATATTTTCCACTAGAGATGTTTGGGCAAGTTCACTGTTAGCCTTGCCTTCAAAGTGAGTTTTCCTCAAGTTATACAGATACTGTCGCAGAGTACACTTGAAAACATGGGTGCAAGCTTGTCTGGTTGCATCATCTTGGCTATCCAACTTGAACCTCATCTCTTGAAAATTATGGGTGTCTCATTATCAGCAACCTAGAAAGTATTGGACAGAGCAAGACGATATTACTAGTTTCCATACATAACCATACTTACAGATAAATGGTCGAGGAAGGTGTTGAACTGGGTTTCTTCTTTGTCATTCCTGTACTGAATCAATGTTGGGAGGATACGTACATGACACCTAACAGCAACCGCTACCTCTGATACTAACTTGGCTGACTCTGTAGCATCACGTGGCCTTTTTAAACCTGCCTCAAAACGGATCTCCATTCTTCCTCCTCTAGATTTAGTGAACCTATCGAGCATTATCACTGATGTTTGTTTCCTCTTGCGCCTAGGTGCTAGTCCAACAACAAACATACGAAGTGTTAGTGTACATCAGACTGTGAGACTACATATAAAGAAGCATGCAACTGTAACTTGACTCCAGCAACTACCTTCTTGCTATTGAAGCTCACAAAGTTCATCTGATCTTGCCAACTCATCTTGTGTCAACAGTGCTTCGGAAGTAGTGTCAGGTGGCAAGGGAGCTTGGGAATGTGCTGCTAGCTGAGTTGACCAACGAGTAAATCGTGCAGCTAGTGGTACTGTGGAAGGTGTTGCAACAACTAGGGTTGTCTCTGCTTGTTTGGTGGTAGCTATTTGTTTCTGTTTGGGTTGTTTTGCAGCTTGTGTAGCACGGGATACCCTATCGGTACAATTTTCCGCTGGGCTTTGACCTTCTATTGCACCATTAGTACCGGCAGAATCTGCATGATTGTTCCGCTTCCATTTCCCTATCGTTCTGTCTTGCTTCCACTTGCTCCGTGCCATGTTAAGTCAAGCTGACAAGAAAAACGAATATCAATTTAGTTCTTCAGAACAAATGTACTTTGATGTAAGAACATGATGTGATAGAGAGATATTGTATGTTCTAGAAACAGGAACACGTGTCTTAGTCACAAGTATAATGTGTAAAGTAAGCATATGAAATTCAACAAAATTAGAAACAATACAAGCTAGACATCATACATAACATGGAACCACATATAACAGTGCCAAGTTAGAGGGAGCACCTGTGATGGTGCACTAGTGGAGACGTGCTCATCACCAACACAGCTACGTTGAGTGTCTATGCATGTGTTGTCTTGGAAATCATCTTGGGGGGATGGAGGAGTAGAATCTGTAGAGGACCTCCATTTGGAAGGTGCACCCTCCTCTGCTGCCTTGCTAACTTCCTTCCCCTTTATTGATTTTGAATTGTCAAGTAAAACCGACAAGAAAAAGAAAAAAAATTCACTCTTCAGAACTCATTCATGCATGATACTGACAATCACTACTTTGATGTAAGGCAAGCACATGATTACAGGATGGAATAATATGAAAAACAGGACGACATGCCATATTCACAACTGTTTGTGTAAACCAACCAAAAACCATTTCACCAAATAAGAAGCAATGCAAGCTAGACACCACGGGAAAGATGCAACCAATATGACTCTGCCAAGTTAAAAGTGTCCCATCCTAAATGGCATTTCAACAAATTAGAAGCAGCGCATGCTATAAATCATATCAAAGATGCAACTAATATCACACTGCATATACGGAAGGTGTCTTGTCATATTGATTTATGCGGGATACAAAAAAACAATAGTTTTATGTGAGGACATGCTTAATAGACAGATGTACTATGTACTAAATACAGGAAGGCATGTCACATTATCAGGTATAATGTATAAGCTAAGCAGAATAGCACATGCAGTTTAACCAGATTGGAAAAATTACAATCTAGACACCATATGCAACATGCAACCACATATCATGCTGCCAAGTTATTAGAGCAAGCACCTGCGATGCTAGTGTAGGGGAAATGCGGTAATCAACTACAGAGCTACATTCACTATCTTCATCTAGCCTTGTTGTTTCTTGAGAATCATGTCGGGAGGCTGACGCTGCATTCTTTAAATGAGGAGTAATCGACTTGCGTGACTGCCTCATCATAAGTGATTGATGAGGGATACACAAGAACATTAGTTTGATGTAAGAACATGGTTAATACACAGATGTACTAGTATGTACCAAAAACAGAAAGGCATGTCATATTTAAAGGTATAATGTGTAAGCCAAGCAGATGCAATTTAACCAAATTGGAAGCAATACAAGCTAGACATCCGGCTGGAGTGGTGAGCATGATCATCTAAGACCTGAGAGCCTGGTGGGAGGTGGGCTGCTTCGCCACCATCGTGGCTTTTTAGTTGGCTTCCAGGTGATGCCTCTCTTTGATGGGCTTGTCACTGGCTCGGCCAGCGCCCTGACTAGCTATTTGTCTTCTGGTGCTCACAGGATGGTGGTTCATGTAAAATATATCTTTCCTTATCTTAATAAAGACCGACTTCGGCCTTTTGAATACAAGCTAGACACCATATGGAACATGCGACCACATATGACACCACGAAGTTAAAGCAAGCACCTGGGATGGTGGTTCATCGCGAGCGAGGTCCTCAACTTCAGAGCTACGTTTACCGTCTCCATTTGCTGACACTACACATTTTATAAGGCTGAAATGTGTTTGGCCTATCCGCCTATGACGCTGGAGCGACTTCTCTCTTTTCTTTTTTGCTTCTCTCATAGCAGCAGAGTCTGAAATACCCTTGCATAAAAACACAATAGTGAGAGTATGGGTGAAGTGTGTGCGGAACTAGTGCACTGTAAAAGTAGCAGATAGCAGGTGGTAGAAAAATAAATGACAGGAGACATATGATAGATCTACAACATTGCATGACAAACAAAATTAGATTCTACTCCGTATGATTTAGTAATATATGAGCACAGGAAATGCAGGTACTCCTCCAGCACACCACCACATGTGGTTGTATCAAGATAACAGTTGACTGAAAATAAATAGGTCAGTCGATTTTTTTAATGAACCGTCCGATCTATAAGGAATGGGCAGATGGCCTTCGTCTACCTCCCGCCAGTCACTGTTGACGATCTTTCTCGAACCGCTAGTGACCACCGGCCCAGACCCCTGCCTCCGCCGCCCTGCCCTTCCCTCGACCTCACACCCCCGCCGTGCTTGGCAGCGCCCCCAGGCCATCCATTTAATCCCGGCCGACCTCCAGATCGGCCACCAGTAGCTCTAGGCCCCACATGCCCCTAAGGTAAACACCGAGGCGCTGCTTCCCTGGCGTAATAGGCTGACTAGCACCTGTTACGCCAGGGAATGCTTCCGTTAATTGGGAATCGACTGACCAGGAATTGAAATTCAGGGGGGCGATGGACCTCTAGCTAAGGTGAAATAGTACATGAGGAGAAACCTTGTGCATCGCGAGTTACGAGGAACATCTAGTATCAAGAAGAAGCGGTCAACTAGTGTCTTCTATGGGATGAATACCGTGCAAGCAGACACATAAGATTTGCACGAATAAGGGAAGAGGAGTACCATTTTCCGTTGCCGGTGTGGTCGCCTCCACATGTCGTGCTGATCTTCTTCTTTCTACCGGGGAAACTGATGTTCTGGAGGAGGGTGCAGGCTTGGAAAAACCCATGGCCAAATTGTTGACTGTGTTGCCGTGGCCGTATGTCGGCGGAGGGGAAGCAGATCCGAGGCGGCGAAGGATGGCGTAGCAGGAACAATTCTGGTGCGATGGAGGGTGGCGTAGTTGCAGCGGCAGCGGTGAGGCGCAGGACGGCGTGGTTGAACTGGCTCAGGTACGGACGGCTCGGCCTCGGCTTCAACTACTAGCCGTGGAGGGCGTTGTGGCTGAGGTTGCGGTGGACGATGACGTTGGGGTATCGACTTCGGCGCGATGGAGGAGGGCGGTGGTTGATGGGTGGAATGGGGTGGCGGACGGAGGACCCCGGGGTTTCACGGCTGGTGGAGAGGTAGTTTTCGCGCCCACAGAGTACGAATGGGGAATCGGACGGGTGGGCG
>LR738710.1:74641477-74660216 GCA_902687465.1 Secale cereale
GGGGGAGAACCATGTTTCGGGTCTGGGACGCGCTTGTTTTTGGCTTTTTTGAACAGAAGATGGGACGCGCTTGTTTGAAATTTGGGGAAAGTACAAACTTTTCCCCCTCTTAAATTTCGGACCTACCACGGGTTGGGGGTAGGATGGTAATCCCAGGTGTCCCAAATTGTGGGCGGGAGCGATTTTGGTCGCGTGCATGTGTGCTTCGGCAACCATTGTGTATGAATGTTTTTCGGAAGCAGTTGCGTGGTGTGTAGATGAAGGTACGAACCTACCCCGGTTTAGACATTTGGACGTCGGGTCAGTAGGTTTCACGGGTCGGAGTTATTAGAAAAGTAATTTCCTTGTACTACCAAACATTGGTCTCGGGCGGTTTCGGGCGTGTAGAGGCTCTTTTGGCGCTTCGTTCGAAATTTTGAAACACAAGCATTCACGTTTAGAGTACTCTTGAACTTTGAGGATTGACCGAAATAGACAACGTTAAATTTGACCTTGTATGTTTGAAAACCTCATTAAATTATCTGCTTCTTTTTGAAATTTTGACACTTGAAAATCCTATGACTACAATTATTTCGGAATGGAGGAGCTAAATTAGAATCTATTTTGTACACGACTACATATGCTATTATGTACAAAATCAGAGGAAAGATTGGTGCCCCCATAATTTAGGTATGATTTACAAATGCCATGATATCAAATTCAAATAATTGAATGGACTTCATGTTGAATTCGTTTTTTTAAACCACCTTAAGTTGAATTCAAATGTATGCTAGTCCATAGGTAGCTATTTATAATGTTCATTGTGTAACTTTTATATGTATAATGTGCTTTACACACACAACATGAACTATACTCATGTTTATATTCGATTGCTAAAGTGATGCACTATCTGGAGTTCAAAATACTAACTATGTGGATCAATTGTGTCGAATAATAACATAGACATGCTCAAATTTGATAGAATCTAGATGTTTGATGGATCAATAACCGTTCCTTACGCGAATTGCAAATATCATGATCCCATCCTAATATTTGGATACAATTTATATCTTTAATCAATGTGTACATCAGTCTTGTACGTGTAGTTTCACTCTCCATCGGTGGTCTCTCACACATGCTCACACACTCTCTCCCGAGGTGTCTTTCTCGCACACATGCCCTCGATATAACCCTCCTTCCCTCTCGTAACCATTTACGACTGTTTTCACTAACCTTTATCACAAGCACTCGCCCTCTCGCGAGAATACACATGCACAATCCCCATCGACCCTTTCTATATACATAGACTTGCCTACGTGTCTCTTGTATGCACATTATCTTTAGGCCTGTCTCTCAATCATTGTCTCACACCTCTCTTCCTAATCGACGAGTATGATTCTAGCAGAGCATTCTGTAGGATGCCCCTTAAAGTTAGGTTGGATGAATAGTAATATCAGAGATAAAGGGGTTACCTTAGTCCGAGAACCTAGGGTTACAAAACCTAGTCGGCTTTGCCAGTGGACATAGAGTCCTTCACAATTATGCTACCTTTGTCTTGTACGATTAGTCATCCATGGGTCTCCCTAAATGCGTCACGGGCCGACCAATGTGGCGCAGGACGAAACCGAATGAAGGGCCTCACCTCGACCCACCGGACCTCACGCGGTGACACACCCTCTGCCCCACGTCTCTTATCTTCTCACACCCACACATACCAACACAGACACCACACACACAAAAATATGCTCCTGGTGCCTCTATCCACTCCCCCCTTGCATATACACACTCAAGGGAATCTCTCGCCGTGACATCATATTCATCTCTCTCTCTCTAGACCACTCTCATTTCTCGTGCTATCTCTTCCACGCCCCCCTGCCGGCCCCTCTATCCATGCCTCTCTCGAATACGTAATACACACACATACCTCTCTAGGCCCTGCCAAATGCATCAACAACACATTCACACATGTTACATCACGTACCCCATTGATCTAAAAAACCCTTTCTTCACGTCTATTTCGCATACAACATTCCTTTTGAATAAAGTGTGGCCAAAAAAATATTTTAGCATTTCTACATATATACAACATTACAAAGTTATATGGAGGAGTATGAACGCTTGCATTGCCTGGTGCCCACAATGATATTTATTCTGCACTGTGAATTTGTATATTTTTATACTATATATAAAGTTAGTCATAATAAAGAGAAACGAAGAGCATCTCTCTCTCCATCGCATATCCCCCCTCTACGCCCCTTTCACGTACGCACACAAACTATCTCCAGGTCCTCTAAAAGTAAGCCCACAGCACATTCACCCATGTTTCACTTTCTCTCGCGATATATACAGTGACGATCATTGTATTTGAAGTGAAAGCACGATACGTACATTGGACTTCAGAATCCACTCATTATGGTCACAATTTATGTTTTGTGGTTATTACACAGTCACGGGCTCACCGTACAAATCTGTATTTTCTCAAGACACGACTAGTTGACCAGTTAAACGCTCCAGATGGCACCTCTAGTGTTGCATCTTCACATTATCTCACTACCATCGGGCCCACCTTGGCTTGTATCTACTCTACATCTACACTCTTATAAAATACTAGCAAGATGCCCATGCGTTGCACGGAACATCAAGATGCATTTGTATGAGTAGTTTATCTTGTGGGAGAAAAGGATGAACAAGGGAAGACCTTATTTGCAAGTGTGGAGAGGGGTGTGGGTATCTTTTTGCAAAATTGCCATAATTTCCTTCCTATCCGTCAAATATAGATCGGACGGCCTATATTGCAGGATGGCAGGCACACGATCATCACCGACTATGCTTTTTATTAGAGTAGGGATAAAATACACTCTTATAAAAAACAGAGTTGGTGATGATGGTGTGCCTGCCATCCTGCAATATAGGCCGTCCGATTTATATCTGACGGATAGGAAAGAAACTATGATAATTTTGCAAAAAGGTACCCACACACCTATCCATATTTTAAAATTAGGCCTTCCCTCGTTCATCCTTTTCTCTCACAAGATAAACTAGTCATGCAAATGCATCTTGATGTTACGTGCAACGCACGGGCATCTTGCTAGTAAGAATGAAAACAAACGACAAAAAAATATTGGACGGTGGTTCAAAGTCATGACCGCAGGCACAGCGGACAAGGTGGCCTTGTATTTGTATGCTGAGCCGTCTGTTTTAACACACATGAGCTGGTGTGGTGATTATACACACACGCACGCATGCACACGAACTGGATGCACGCAACACTCATACGAACACATGCACCCACGCACGCACACAACACTCACACGTACACACGCAGCCACGCACGCACGCAACACTCACACGCACACATGCACGTATGCATGCACACAACAATACACCACACGACCAACACACACTCTCACGCTCAAGTGCTCAACCTACACGTTCATGCGCACACATCAGGCCGTGACAGACACATACACAACTAGGTGATTCCCGCGCACTGGTTGGAGTCTTGTCGCGACTGCATAAATTTGTGTCTATCTGACCTTTTCCCCATGCGAACTGACAGGTGGGACCCACTAGGAACATGATCAATTTAACAAGTCAACATGGTGCCACGTAGACTATTTGGCCGGTCAAGATGGTGCAATCCCATGCCGAACCATGAGCAAGTGACCGTATAATCACCGCAAAACGTATATAGTGACCGTAATCAGCTTATCCTAAAGTTCGGTGAATGTATTACGCTTTTATCTCTGTAGGCCCTCCTAAACTACATCTCTACACGTTCTCGCATGTTACATCTAACAACTATGCAATACAACACTACTACTACACTCTAACACAATAAATCATATGTGTTTTTAGTTTTACTAGATATCATATGGTTACTTAATTATTCAGTTTGCATACATTAAAATTTCCTTTGAAATGTATGGCCAGTATCATATACCGCGCGGGAAAATCCCGCCCTTTCTTGTTTAATCGGGTTTGTATCGATTGATCGTGCGAAACAGCAAAACTATAGTACTATATACAGTACAAGTGATAGTTCACTGGGCCGTCGTGTCGTGTACTCCTCCGTCGTAAGAGTGGAGCGCTCGCTTTCATAAATCTTCTAGTCCCTTTCGGCGACATGTGGGGCATCAAGCTACGAGGTCCACGTGTCATACCGGAATACAGTGCGGAGCAGCCGGGGTGAAGCACCCAGTCATGGCGCCGGCGTGGTAATGAGCAATGAGGCATCAAATCACAAAGCTGCACCTTTCCCGCAGTTAATTTGGAGGGACGAAGTAATAATGCTAAAAAAGAAGAAGTTGGAGGGACGAAGCAGCCATCATTTCACTCGTTGCTGAATCCGCTTCTCCCTGATCTTCTTCAAGTTAACCACGTGTTGCTTCTGCCGTTGTTCTGCCTCATGTGGGAAGCGGATCGGCTTGGTGAAGCACTGACACATGGGACCGCATGTTAGCAAACCGCCAGGACAACATCCTCTAAAAATAAGAAACCTCCCCCGCCATCCGCGCGGCAAAATCACCTCCTTTTTACTAATCCCGATTCTATAATCTTTTAGATCAATATAATTGAGATTTGTATAGATAGCACACATGAGCAAAACCAAGTGGTACGGTTAAGGGCATCCACAATGTGTAGCCAAATGTGAAAATAGCTTTTGGCATCGTGGGAACCATTGTGGACGGTGTTGGCAAAGCCAAAAGGATGGAACCGAAGCTCCTTGATTGATTCATTGAAGGAATAGAAAAATGCAACGTCTCTCCTCTTTCTCCTGTGCTTGGACGCATGCACAGTATAGAGGACAGAGTCTACTCCCCTGTCCCTTCTATCACAAATCACAAAGCAGTGAGGCGTCAAATCACAAAGCACGGACGAAGCAACCATCATTTCACTCTTCGCTGACTCCGTTTCTCCATCGTCTTCTTCGAGAAACCATCTCACCGCACTAAGCTGGACGGATGATGCTATTGTGTACGAGTAGTACTAGTACATTTACATGTCCTTTGGTTCAACGGACTTCTTGGATGCAAATAAGGCGGTTGTCTCGGCTACCAGGCGGCACTTGCGAACGACTTACCGTGGTCTCCCTCAATAGTTTTCTCCGTCGAACGCACTTCACCAAACCACAACGTTCGAGATATCGTCGACGTCACCGCAATGGGGAAGGAAGTCAAATATAGTTACTACCTCCATTTTTTTGTACACAAGGCTAGTATATCAAAATTACAATTTGCAAAAGGCCACTAACACTAATCGAGGCAAAATTGATGGGGTTTGCCTCGTACTAGCAACCAAGGACATTAATATCCCCTGCATGCATGCGGAAGTGATAAGGTTGGTTTGCATTGCACTGCATTAATCAAGCGATGAGGAGTGAGATGGTTAGCTCTCTGGGCTTTGGAGAAAAAAATACGCATTAATTGACACATGAAACGAGGATTTGTATCAATTAATCCCGCGAAGGAAAACCCCACCTTTCTTTTTTAACACTAGTACTCCTAGTACGTAGTAGTACTACGTACTTATCCTGCTTGGGTCTAGGCCTTCCATTGCCATACTTCGCCACACATTTTTGCCAAGCTTGCCTAAAGTTTTCAAAATGAAAAGATGGTACAGTTGCGCACGGCTGTCGCGGTCGCACCACACCCTCAGAGCAAGTACAATAGAGCTGAGTTAGTGGGCTATAAGGAATAAACTAGTATATTCTTGCTTAGTTGGAGGAAAGAAAAGAGGAGAGAGAAGGTAAGCGGGCTCTTCGTGAAGAGCCCGCTCTAGCATGTGCTCCTAGGCACTTTGTGAGAATGAAAGGTGGGCCACATAATAAAAAAGTAGTACACTCTTTTGATTTACTATTGTACATGTTGGCTATAAGATGGACTGTAGATGACATGGCACTGGCTTATAGCTAGGAGCTGGCTATACTATTAACCATGCTCTCACATGGTCGCTCCTGCACGCCGCGGTCGCACCGCACCCTCAGATGCACAGTCGCTCCTGTATGCCGCAAACCCAACCAAGGGAACGCACCCTCACTGACACGTGCTATTGCATGTGAACAAACCAAATTCAGCCATCCTACCGCTGAATCATAATTTTCGTTCATAGAGTATGTTTATCCAACTGCATGTTGGGGAGTATCCGTACGGCCCGTACGATGGTCTGTTGGGGAAGAAGAAGAGGTGAGGAAGAAGGGTTAGGAGACATAGGATATTCATCCAAGCGCGTGAAATGGTAGACTGACCCAAGTTAGGCGACTTGCATAACAATATATGTTTTTACACAGCAAAATATCCATAAAACAACAACATAAAGAAAAACTATCACTGCTCGCAGAACGAGACAACCTCGTTGTCTTTGGCTGCCGGTGCGAACCAGCCATAGCTGCCGACGTGTGTCTCCGCACCGTGGTTGTCCTCGGCCTCCAACTACTCATTCATGTGGAGCGTGCGGGCGCTCTGGAGAGACGAGAGCACTACCTGGTTCAAGTCGAGGATGTCTGGTTCCGCCTGCAGGAGGGCCTTAATGGCAGTGGCATCCGCGTGCTCCGCGTCGAGTCGAGCCTCCGCCGCCCGGTTCAAGTCTAGGACGTCTGGTTCCGCTTGCAGGAGGGCCTCGATGGGAGCGGCATCCGCGCGCTCCGCGTCGAGTTGAGCCTCTGCCGCCCGATTCAAGTCCAGGACGTCTAATTCCGCCTGCAGGAGGGCCTCGATGGCAGCGGCATCCGCGGGCTCTGCCTCAATTTGAGCCTCCGCCGCCCGGTTCACATCCACGACATCCGGTTCCGCCTGCAGGAGAGCCTCGATGGTAGCGGCATGCGCGCGCTCCGCGTCGAGTTGATCCTCTGCCTCCCGGTCCTCCTTTAGTATCGCCAGGTTGAACCGCTGGTCCGCCTGCACCATGGGGGACTCGGACGCCGGCACAAAGTCGACGTCCATCGTCTCATACCCATCGGGGGCCTTCTGCACCGCGACCTCTGCCATGAACATTGGATCGGCTTCCTCCTCCTTGTAGCATGGTTCCAGAGAATTCGGGGATTGGCCCGCCGCAAAGCGAGCTTGGGAACGGAGCTCTCTGGCGCCGACCGCCGCCGCGATTTCTGCGTGGCGCTCCGGCATCAGCATCTTGTAGTACGTGATCTTGCGGCGCACCATGGCTTTCTGGCGAACTAGGGGACGCTTGATGCGGGATAGGGGATCGAAAGGTGGAAGAAGGGGCTGGAGATTAGGTGTTGTTTTAGGGCAGTGGCTGGCGTAGGCCGAGCAGCGAAGGTTCTGGTGTGAATAGAGGTTCCGGTGACGGCCGGTCAATCGGTTTTGACTATACGTCGCTCTTGTCACGTTCACGTTGCAGCCCGGCATGCTGGACCCTCCACGTCGCTCACCAAATGGGACACGCTTCGTCTTACGTTTTCGCTTGCTTGTGGGACCGCAGTTGAGAGCAAACCGATGTCCCTCCCCCTCCCCCGCCCGCGTCATTTTATGCGGAGTAAATAAAAACAGAAGGAGTATACTACGGATGAGGATCCCCTGATGTGGCCAAACCCATTGAGTAACTGACATGCGGGGCCTAGCAAGCATGGGGTCCGCCAGTAAGTGACCGAAAGGGAGGGTAAGGTAGTGATACATATGTGGAAGGAGCTTCCAATGATATAATTATCACATTATACATCTCATGTACTATTAATCTTGTCAATAGTCAAATGCGGTTTTGAAAAACGCATTAGAGCATGGTTAATAATATAGCCATTCGATGGCTATAAGGAACTTCCATGTCATCTATCGATCTTGTCAACATGTGTCGGGGCATGAACCGAATGGGATGTCAAAGCTAAGACGCGAAGCGACACGTAGTGGAGGCAAAGTGAAACTTCAAACGAACCGTTTGTTTGTATGCATGTCGGACAAATTACGAATAAACATTGGAAATACAAGCATGTTCTAGGCCCACATGCGAATGATACTCGGCGGAATGTTCAAATGAGGCATGCGGGAGGATGGACTAGACCGGAGGGTGACACGATCGATGGAGAGGAATGAGAAATAAGAAAATGCCACATGATTACACTTGAACGGCTCAAATAAACATTAAGTTGTCTCGCTTGGCCTACATAGTGAAAGGCCTAATGTGCAACACGGAGCACTGACGCTCGAATATGGCCGGGAAAACAGGGAAACTAACATGTGGGGCACACCTGTCGGGACGACGTAGCGCAAACTAGTCCAATGGAGGACCTGGCCCACGACCTCCTCGCCATCAGCAACCGTTCATGTGGGTCGTGGGGGGCCAAGAACGTGGCGCAGCTCCAGCACCGCCTCTAGACACGGCGACCACGGTGAGCGATACGCTCATCGTCGCTAGACACGGCCAGTTTCAGTGTGCCGAGGGTGGCGTTAGTGCTATGGCACGACCAACGGTATGTTTGGTTCGTGCCCAAGGTTTCCCCGTCAAAGCATTGGGTAGCCAAAATATTGGTTGAGGTTTCGGTTGCCCATGATTTGGCCGACATCGGCAAGAAAAATGAACTAGAGTTGGCGAGAGTTCATTGGCATGCCAAAAAATGGCAACCATCCAAACAAAGACCAATCTTTGGGTCATGACCAAAATTTTGGTAAGGTGCACTTTGGCCACAATCCAAACACATGCCTACACCCAGCTCGTCGAGGATGCATGGGGTGTTGGGATGCGTCCGCAGAGTGGTGTAGCGCGGCCAACTGCATCCTCAGGACCTGAGACCATGCCGGGTCGTCTTGCTTTTTCAATGACATGAGTCGATCGCATGTGAGCAAAGGGCATCTCCAACGTTGTGACGACCGCAGTTGACTACCCTGGCACACCAAAAACCCTCGTCCCGCGCGCCGTCGCGCGGTGCGTTCCCAATCGGCGCCAGCTGCCTGCATTCATGCCGTCGTTAAGAGGCTCGGTGCCCGATGAACCAACTCCGGTGACTTAATGACGCACCAGGACGCTTGGCCTCACCGGAATTCGCTACTTAAAGCGGCAACGCCCAGCTAACCTCCACACCATAGCGCATCGTCCTCCTACCTGGCATCACATCCGCCATGACCGCAAGCGCGAACGCTCTGCGGGAGAGCTTGTCTTCGGGGATGGAGCTCGAGGTCGCCGCCCTCGCTCATGTCGCCGCACAAGCGGTGGCCACGCTGGCGGCCGACGACGGGAGCACTGTCAGCCACACATCCTACTTGCCGCCGTCCAATGTCCGGCACCGCCAAGATCTGGGACTCCTCCGAGGATGAGTAGGGCATGGGAGGCGGCAGGGCATGGTGTGCCAACTGGCCGGTCCGTCTCCCGTGTTCTACTTTTCCTCACCGGAGACCGCACCTTCACTTCACGGGTCTTGAACCCTGCCCCCATACATGGAGATAGCAGATGGAGGACGTCGGTCGCCGTCGTAGAATAGGTTTAGGGACGGCTTTCTTTTATTTTTCTGTCCTATAAAAGTTCGAAATGTTATGAAAATCTGTCGTGTTTGCATTAATCTCGGCCGGTGTATATGAACTTTCACAATAATATAGTATATTGTAGGAGTACTAGCAAGATGCCCATGCGTTGCACGGAAGATCAACATCTCGTGGGAGAAAAGGATTAACAAGGGAAGGCCTTATCCACAAATGCACATTCACGCATTTCACATCTACGGGAACCTACGAAAGGGTTAACTTAAATTGCCTCTCTCTCTCCTCCCCTGATTTTCATGGTGGTGGGCCCCTCCCTCCCTGTTGGGAACGTAGTATTTCAAAATTTTCCTACGATCACGCAAGATCTATCTACTAGATGCATAGCAACGAGGGGGGAGAGTGTGTCTACGTACCCTCGTAGACTGAAAGCGGAAGCGTTTATCAAAGCGGTTGATGTAGTCGTGCACCTTCACGATCCGTCCCGATCTAGTACCGAACGTACGGCACCTCCGCGTTCAGCACACGTTCAGCTCAATGACGTCCTCGCCTTCTTGATCCAGCAAGACGGGCAAAATAGTAGATGAGTTCCGGCAGCACGACGGCGTGGTGACGGTTGTTGATGAAGAATAATCTCTGCAGGGCTTCGCCAAGCACTACAGAAACTAGACGGAGGATAAACTAGAGGGTCGGGGTTGCCGGCACGCGGCTTGGTGTATCTTGATGTGTCTTGGGTGCTAGCCCTACCCCTCTATTTATATGTTGAGCCCTGGGGTTGAAACTTGGAGCAAAAGCCTCCTCAAAGTCGGTTTTGCCCGAAAGGAAAGAGTCCCACTCGGACTCCAGGGCTAAACGCCAGGGTTCCCAGCGTCTACCCCCTAGACGCCAGGGTTCCTGGCATCTAGCCTCTGGTCTCCGCAAAATTTCCTTTTGCACTTTCTTAAAGCCTCGTGGGCTTTCCCCTTTGGCCCAAATAAAGTGTTCTCATACCCAAACATTTCGGGAAACATCCGGAACCCCTTCCGGTGAATTCCGGAACCCTTCCGGAGGTCAAACACTATTATCCCATATATTAATCTTTATCTCATGACCATTCCGGAGTTCCTCGTCATGTCCGTGATCACATCCGGGACTCCGAATAACATTCGGTCACCAACATACATAACTCATTAAATACTATATCGTCAATGAACTTTTAAGCATGCGGACCCTATGGGTTCGAGAACTATGTAGACATGACCGAGTCATCTGTCCGGTCAATAACCAATAGCGGAACCTGGATGCCCATATTGTCTCCTGCATATTCTACGAAGATCTTTATCGGTCGAACCGCATAACAACATACGTTGTTCCCTTTGTCATCGGTATGTTACTTGCGCGAGATTCGATCGTCGGTATCTCAATACCTAGTTCAATCTCGTTACCGGCAAGTCTCTTTACTCGTTCCGTAATACATCATCTCGTGACTAACTCATTAGTCATTTGCTTGCTAGGCTTATTATGATGTGCATTACCGAGAGGGCCCAGAGATACCTCCCCGACACTCGGAGTGACAAATCCTATTCTTGATCTATGCCAACACCACGAACACCTTCGGAAACACCCGTAGAGCATCTTTATAATCACCCAGTTACGTTGTGACGTTTGATAGCACACAAGGTGTTCCTCCGGTATTCGGGAGTTGCATAATCTCATAGTCATAGGAACATGTATAAGTCATGAAGAAAGCAATAGCAGTAAAACTAAACGATCATAGTGCTAAGCTAACGGATGGGTCTTGTCCATGACATCATTCTCCTAATGATGTGACCCCGTTGATCAAATGACAACTCATGTCTATGGTTAGGAAACATAACCATCTTTGATCAATGAGCTAGTCTAGTAGAGGCATACTAGGGACACTCTGTTTTGTCTATGTATTCACACATGTACTAAGTTTCCGGTTAATACAATTCTAGCATGAATAATAAACATTTATCATGATATAAGGAAATATAAAATAACAACTTTATTATTGCCTCTAGGGCATATTTCCTTCAGTCTCCCACTTGCACTAGAGTCAATAATCTAGTTCACATCGCCATGTGATTTAACACCGATAGTTCACATCGTCATGTGATTAACACCCATAGTTCACATCTCCATGTGACCAACACCCAAAGGGTTTACTAGAGTCAATAATCTAGTTCACATCGCTATGTGATTAATACCCAAAGAGTACTAAGGTGTGATCACGTTTTGCTTCATGAGAGAAGTTTAGTCAACGGGTCTGTCACATTTAGATCCGTATGTATTTCGCAAATTTCTATGTGTCTACAATGGTCTGCATGGAGCTACTCTAGGTAATTGCTCCCACTTTCAATATGCATCCAGATTGATAGTTAGAGTCATCTGGATTTAATGTCAAAGCTTGCATCGGTGTAACCCTTTACGACGAACTCTTTATCACCTCCATAATCGAGAAACGTTTCCTTAGTCATCCAGTTACTAAGGATAATTTTGACCGCTGTACAGTGATCTACTCCTGGATCACTATTGTACCTCCTTGTCAAACTCATGGCAAGGTACACAACATGTTTGCTACACAGCATGGCATACTTTATAGAACCTATGGCTGAGGCATAGGGAATGACTTTCATTCTCTCTATATTTTTCTGCCGTGGTTTGGCTTTGAGTCTTACTCAACTTCAAACCTTACAAGTCAGGCAAGAACTCCTTCTTTGACTGATCCATTTTGAACTACTTCAAAATCTTATCAAGGTATGTACTCATCGAAAGTATTATCAAACGTCTTGATCTATCTCTATAGATCTTGATGCCCAATATGTAAGCAGCTTCACCAAGGTCTTTCTTTGAAAAACTCCTTTCAAACACTCGTAGGAAGTCTGTCCGATCGACAATATGTCATTCACATATACTTATCAGAAAGGTTGTAGTGCTCCCACTCACTTTCTTGTAAATACAGGCTTCACCACAAGTCTGTATAAATCTATATGCTTTGATCAACTTATCAAAGCGTATATTCCAACTCCGAGATGCTTGCACCAGTCCATAGATGGATCGCTGGAGCTTGCACACTTTGTTAGCACCTTTAGGATTGACAAAACCTTCTGGTTGCATCATATACAACTCTTCTTTTATAAAACCATTAAAGAATGCAGTTTTGTTATCCATTTGCTAGATTTCATAAAATGCGGCAATTGCTAACATGATTCGGACAGACTTTAAGCATCGCTGCGAATGAGAAAATCTCATCGTAGTCAACACCTTGAACTTGTCGAAAACCTTTCGCAACAAGTCGAGCTTTATAGACAGTAACATTACCGTCGGCGTCGGTCTTCCTCTTGAAGATCGATTTATTTTTTATGGCTTGCCGATCATCGGGCAAGTCAACCAAAGTCCACACTTTGTTCTCATACATGGATCCCATCTCAGATTTCATGGCCTCATTTTGCGGAATCTGGGCTTATCATCGCTTCCTCATAGTTCGTAGGTTCATCATGGTCCAGTAACATGACTTCCAAAACCGGGTTGCTGTACCACTGTAGTGCGGAACGTACTCTGGTTGATCTACGAAGTTCAACAGTAACTTGATCCGAAGATTCATGATCATCATCATTAGCTTCCTCACTAATTGGTGTAGGAATCACTGGAACTAGTTTATGTGATGTACTACTTTCCAATTCGGGAGAAGGTACAATTACCTCATCAAGTTCTACTTTCCTCCCTCTCACCTCTTTCGAGTGAAAACTCCTTCTTTAGAAAGGATCCATTCTTAGCAACGAATATCTTGCCTTCGGATCTGTGATAGAAGGTGTACCCAACAGTCTCCTTTGGGTATCCTATGAAGAGACATTTCTCCGACTTGGGTTCGAGCTTATCAGGTTGAAGCTTTTTCACATAAGCATCGCAGCCCCAACTTTAAGAAACAACAACTTTGGTTTCTTGCCAAACCACAGTTCATAAGGCGTCGTCTCAACGGATTTAGATGGTGCCCTTATTTAACGTGAATGCAGCTGTCTCTAATCCATAACCCAAAACGATAGTGGTAAATCGGTAAGAGACATCATAGATCGCACCATATTTAATAAAGTACGATTACGACGTTCGGACACACCATTACGCTGTGGTGTTCCGGGTGGCGTGAGTTGTGAAACTATTCCACATTGTTTTAAATGAAGGCCAAACTCGTAACTTTAAATATCCGCCTCCGCGATCAGATCGTGGAAACTTTTATTTTCTTGTTACGATGATTCTCTACTTCACTATGAAATTTCTTTGAACTTTTCAAATGTTTCAGACCTGTGTTTCATTAAGTAGATATACCCATATCTGCTCAAATTGTCTATGAAGGTCAGAAAATAATGATACCCGCCGCGAGCCTCAACACTCATTGGTCTGCATACATCAGTATGTATGATTTCCAACAAGTCAATTGCTCGCTCCATTGTTTCGGAGAACGGAGTTTTAGTCATCTTGCCCATGAGGCATGGTTCGCAAGCACCAAGCGATTCATAATCAAGTGATTCCAAAAGTCCATCACTATGGAGTTTCTTCATGCGCTTTACACCATTATGACCTAAACGGCAGTGCCACAAATAAGTTGCACTATCATTATTAACCTTGCATCTTTTGGCTTCAATATTATGAATATGTGTATCACTACGATCGAGATCCAACAAACTATTTGCATTGGGTGTATGACCATTGAAGGCTTTATTCATGTAAACAGAATAACACTTATTCTATGACTTAAAATGAATAACCGTATTGCAATAAACATGATCAAATCATATTCATGCTCAACGCAAATGCCAATAACATTTATTTAGGTTCTACACTAATCCCGAAAGTATAGGGAGTGTGCGATGTTGATCATATCAATCTTGGAACCACTTCCAACACACATGGTCACTTCACTTTTAACTAGTCTCTGTTCATTCTGCAACTCTCGTTTCAAGTTACTAATTTTAGCAACTGAACTGGTATCAAATACCCAGGGGTTGCTACGAACACTAGTAAAATACACATCGATAATCTGTATATCAAATATACCTTTGTTCACTTTGCCATCCTTCTTATCCGCCAAGTATCTAGGGCAGTTCCACTTCCAGTGACCATTTCCTTTGTAGTAGAAGCACTTAGTTTCAGGCTT
Organism: Secale cereale; assembly: GCA_902687465.1. Lineage (NCBI taxonomy): Eukaryota > Viridiplantae > Streptophyta > Magnoliopsida > Poales > Poaceae > Secale > Secale cereale. Next base: position 74,656,031 of record LR738710.1, read on the forward strand.
GAGTTCAGCTTTGGGTTTCTTCACGGGAGTGTCAACTTGCTTGTCATTCTTCTTGAAGTTCCCCTTCTATCCCTTTGCCCTTTACTGGAAACAAGTGGTCTTGTTAACCATCAACACTTGATGCTCTTTCTTGATTTCTACCTTCGCCGATTTCTGCATCGCGAAGAGCTCGAGAATTACTTTCGTCATCCCTTGCATATTATAGTTCATCACGAAGTTCTACTAACTTGGTGATAGTGACTAGAGAGCTTTGTAAATTACTATCTTATCTGGAAGATTAACTCCCACTTGATTCAAGAAATTGTAGTACCTAGACAATCTGAGCACATGCTCACTGGTTGAGCTATTCTCCTTTATCTTGTAGGCAAAGTACTGTCAGAGGTCTCATACCTCTCCACACGGGCATGAGTATGGAATAATAATTTCAACTCTTGGAACATCTTATATGCTCCGTGGCGTTCAAAACATTTTTGAAGTCCCGGTTCTAAGCCGTAAAGCATGGTGCACTTAAACTATCAAGTAGTCATCATACCGAGCTTTTGTCAAAACGTTCATAACGTCTACATCTGCTCCTGCAATAGGTCTGTCACCTAGCGGTGCATTGAGGAAATAATTCGTCTATGCAGCAATGAGGATAATCCTCAGATCACGGAACAATTCCGCATCATTGCTACTAACATCTTTCAACTTAGTTTTCTCTAGGAACATATAAAAAATAAACGGGGAGCAACATCGCGAGCTATTGATCTACAACAAAGATATGCTAATACTACCAGCACTAAGTTCATGATAAATTAAAGTTCAATTTAATCATATTACTTAAGAACTCCCACTTAGATAGACATCCTTCTAGTCATCTAAATGATCACGTGATCCAAATCAACTAAACCATGTCCGATCATCACGTGAGATGGAGTAGTTTCAATGGTGAACATCTTATGTTGATCATATCTACTATATGATTCACGCTCAACCCTTCAGTCTCCAGTGTTCCGAGGCCATATCTGCATATGCTAGGCTCGTCAAGTTTAACCCGAGTATTCTGCATGTGCAAAACTATCTTACACCCGTTGTATTTGAACGTAGAGCCTAGCACACCCGATCATCACGTGGTGTCTCAGCACGAAGAACTTTCGCAACGGTGCATACTCAGGGAGAACACTTATACCTTGAAATTTTGTAAGGGATCATCTTATAATGCTACCGTCGTTCTAAGCAGAATAAGAAGCATAATAAGATAAACATCACATGCAATCAAAATATGTGACATGATATGGCCATCATCATCTTGTTCTTTTGATCTCCATCTCCAAAGCACCGTCATGATCACCTTCGTCACGGGCGCGACACCTTGATCTCCATCGTAGCATCGTTGTCGTCTCACCAACTATTGCTTCCACGACTATCGCTACCGCTTAGTGATAACGTAAAGCAATTACACGGCGATTGCATTTCATACAATAAAGCGACAACCATATGGCTCCTGCCAATTGCCGATAACTTTACAAAACATGATCATCTCATACAAAACCGTATAACTCATCATGTCTTGACCATATCACATCACAACATACCCTGCAAAAACAAGTTAGACGTCCTCTACTTTGTTGTTGCAAGTTTTACGTGGCTGTTACGGGCTTTAGCAAGAACTGTTCTTACCTACGCATACAAAACCACAATGATGTTTCGTCAAGTATGTGCTGTTTTAACCTTCACAAGGACCGGGCGTAGGCATACTCGATTCAGCTAAAGTGAGAGAGACAGACACCCGCCAGTCACCTTTAAGCAACGAGTGCTCATAACGGTGAAACCAGTCTTGCGTAAGCGTACTCGTAATGTCGGTCCGGGCCGCTTCATCTGACAATACCGCCGAAGCAAAGTATGACATGCTGGTAAGCAGTATGACTAGTATCATCCACAACACACTTGTGTTCTACTCGTGCATATCATCTACGCATAGACCTGGCTCATGATGCCACTATTGGGGAACGTAGTATTTCAAAATTTTCCTACGATCACGCAAGATCTATCTACTAGATGCATATCAATGAGGGGGGGAGAGTGTGTCTACATACCCTCGTAGACCGAAAGCGGAAGCGTTTATCAACGCAGTTGATGTAGTCGTGCACTTTCACGATCCGTCCCGATCTAGTACCGAACGTACGGCACCTCGGCGTTAAGCACACGTTCAGCTCAATGACGTCCTCGCCTTCTTGATCCAGCAAGACGGGCGAAATACTAGATGAGTTCCGGCAACACGACGGCGTGGTGACGGTTGTTGATGAAGAATAATCTCTGCAGGGCTTCGCCAAGCACTACAAAAACTAGAAGGAGGATAAACTAGAGGGTCGGGGTTGCGAGCACACGGCTTTGTGTATCTTGATGTGTCTTGGGTGCTAGCCCTACCCCTTTATTTATATGTTGAGCCCTGGGGTTGAAACTTGGAGCAAAAGCCTCCTCAAAGTCGGTTTTGCCCGAAAGGAAAGAGTTCCACTCGGACTCCAGGGCCAGACGCCAGGGTTCCCGGCGTCTATCCCCTAGACGCCAGGGTTCCTGGCGTGTAGCCTCCGGTCTCCGCAAAACTTCCTTTTGCACTTTCTTAAAGCCTCGTGGGCTTTCCCCTTTGGCCCAAATAAAGTGTTCTCGTACCCAAACATTTCGGGAAACATCCGGAACCCCTTCCGGTGAATTCCGGAACCCTTCCGGAGGTCAGACACTATTATCCCATATATTAATCTTTATCTCTGGACCATTCCGGAGTTCCTCGTCATGTCCGTGATCACATCCGGGACTCCGAATAACATTCGGTCACCAACATACATAACTCATTAAATACTATATTGTCAATGAACTTTTAAGCGTGCGGACCCTACGGGTTCGAGAACTATGTAGACATGACCGAGAAATCTCTCCCGTCAATAACCAATAGCTAAACCTGGATGCCCATATTGGCTCCTGCATATTTTACGAAGATCTTTATCGGTCGAACCGCATAACAACATACGTTGTTCCCTTTATCATCGGTATGTTACTTGCGCGAGATTCGATCGTCGATATCTCAATACCTAGTTCAATCTCGTTACCGGCAAGTCTCTTTATTCGTTCCGTAATACATCATCTCGTCACTAACTCATTAGTCATTTGCTTGCAAGGCTTTTTATGATGTGCATTACCGAGAGGGCCCAGAGATACCTCCCCGACACTCGGAGTGACAAATCCTATTCTTGATCTATGACAACACCACGAACACCTTCGGAAACACCTGTAGAGCATCTTTATAATCACCCAGTTACGTTGTGACGTTTGATAGCACACAAGGTGTTCCTCCGGTGAGTTGCATAATCTCACAGTCATAGGAACATGTATAAGTCATGAAGAAAGCAATAGCAGTAAAACTAAACGATCATAGTGCTAAGCTAACGGATGGGTCTTGTCCATCACATCATTCTCCTAATGATGTGACCCCGTTGATCAAATGACAACTCATGTCTATGGTTAGGAAACATAACCATCTTTGATCAATGAGCTAGTCTAGTAGAGGCATACTAGGACACTCTGTTTTGTCTATGTATTCACACATGTACTAAGTTTCCGGTTAATACAATTCTAGCATGAATAATAAACATTTATCATGATATAAGGAAATATAAAATAACAACTTTATTATTGCCTCTAGGGCATATTTCCTTCACTCCCTCCAATCTACAATCAACAGCTCACACATTTCACATTATGTTAATTATGTAACTAGGACTATGTAGGTGTAGCATTACTCGTCCTACAAAACCCATCTAAGCCAACCTCCCAACATATCGCGCGGGAAAAGACCCGACCGCGCCGTTTTAGTAGGGATTACCGGATTACTAGTAGTAGTATCGATGGATCGCGCGAAACAACAAGTTTTTTTGAGGGGGCGAAGAACCTAGTTTAAAAGGAAAAAAGGCGGTACACTCACGGCACCCCTGTCGCGGTCGCATTGCACCCCACACACGTTCGGTCCTGCACACGGCTCACGCAAACGGAACGCGCTTCGGCTTGCCTCTTCACTGACACGTGGGACTGCACTTGGAGAAACCGACCATGCGCCAAACTCCCCCCGCCCACCGCGTGAAAATCCCCCCCCACCCAAAAATTCCCCCCAAATCCTAGATTCAACCGCCGTTCAACCAACTAGCCAATAATATTC